>VYZX01024672.1:0-11902 GCA_013401335.1 Brachypteracias leptosomus
TGCAAGAGCCAGCCAACGAGACTCTCGCCATCATTACGCCCATAATCCTTCCTTATGTTTCTTAACTCTTTCCTAGGCATAGTGCTGACATTGATTTCAGTGTCTGAGTCGCTGCTGTTTGCTGACTCTGACCCAACCTGATTTGGTCCTGGAGAGGGTCCTCCCCCNCTGGAGAGGGTCCTCCCCCTGTTTTTGCTTTCAAGCCACCACCCCCCACCTGCCAGCTCAATTTCTTTAAACACTTCTTTGAGAGATTATTGGTGCCAGCTGGGCCGTTTGACCAGGCGGGGGAGGGGAGGCTGTTCCTTTGTCGGGGGCACTGTCCCCTGCCCGCGGCTGCTCGGCCGTAACAGCAGGGTTGGGGCCTGCAGCCAAAGTGGCAGGGTCGGGGCCTGGGGCCGGAGCGGCTGGGTTGGGGCCACCCGGCACCGCCAGCGCGGCAGAGACTCTTAAAGTGGCAGCGGCTTTTAAAGCGTCCGCGTCCCTGTGTACAGCCCGAAAAGAGAGATACGCAAATAACACCATTGAGAATGCATTCAGACACAGAGACAGCAGTGCCACATGATACCACCCGCTTCCAGGGCATTCCAGCTCAGGGAGAAAGCATTCATCAGAGACAGGAGCAGAGGAGGTTCTCCTGGTGAACGTGTCTAAAACATGAGATGTAAAGCGTTCTGGCAAAGATCTAACCCATGTTATTCCAGCTCTCATAACCATCCATAGCAAATGGTATGAAACCAGGGAGGCCAGCTGACTGGAAAGGAGGTGCATAAATGTATAATACATTATAAACCTCAGCAAAGACATTCCATCCTAATTTCCAATTCTGCTAGGTTTTCGGTTTTTTAATCAAGAAAAAAATCTCTTATGTTTGACCGCCCCACGTTGGGATGCCAATTTTCTGTCTCTGTTTAAGGCTCAGGGCAACCCCCCACGGAGCAGAATTAGTTTCACCCCTCTTCCCCCTCCCCTCTTCCCTCCCAGGGGACGAAGAAAGGCCTCACACAAAGTTGGAAATCAAGAGCACAACTTTTAACAGGGAGTAACAAAAGGGATATCAAAGGAAGGGAAATATACAGAAGTAACAAGGGAAGGTATATATACAAATATATACAACACTGATCCTCAGATGTTGCTGGATTCCTCCCAAGCCATGAGCCACGTGGAGCTGTGGCAGCCACAGAGCCGTCCGGAGCCAGCAGCAATCCCAGCGAGGAAGGGGCGAGCAGAAATTCCTGTGTCCTTTTATAGAGTGTGGCAGGAAGGGGAGTGGAATAGCCGCTCCACCTGTCCCTCCCCTTCCCCAAACCTTAAACCACAACACACTTGCATGACCCCTGCACAAGAGTGTGTCTCTGTGTTCCAATATGACTGTACAATCCAGCTGATAGATAAAAGTAAAGCACAGCCAGGCATATATATCTGTATACATATGTATATCACATTTGTATAGGAAGACACTTTAGCAATCTGAGCAACACTGCATTTTCTATCATGCTCTTGAGAAGAAGCAGGATGAAATCCCTAACATACAACTTTAACGATTGCAGGTAATCACCTTCATTCCACCTGAGCATCTCCTGGAAGAAAATGATTGTTCTATAACAAAAAAGAGAAATTAATGCTTAGTAATTTGCATGAGGCATCTTGAAATCTGAATTGAGAAAGTAGAGGAAAGTGGTTTGCCTATGGCATTTGTACTGCACTTGTAAGCACCTTACAACATCTAGTACATATGTTGAATGTCCACAAGTCATATTTAGATGTTTTTCAAGGAAGATGTTTATTTCCTTCTCTTTACCAAGCACTTTGCATCTTCTAATCACAGACTAAAAACCTCTGCATTCACGAAAATGTCTGAGGCCCAGGTCTCAACTGTATGAACACCATTTTTAAATTGATCATTACACTAGTATTCAAGAATGTCCTGGAATTTAGAAGAACAGAAGCCAGTGCATAGAACTGTTTCAGAGACATTGGTCTGTTCTCAAAGAACACGTCTTCTCCCTTCTTCTTTGCTACACGTTCTCTCATTCTCAATCTTACCAAAATAAAAAAACTGTGTCTAAAATTTTTAGATTTTATACTTCCATGGTCTGTTTACCAACATGGTCAGCAACTCCACTGCCCCTCCACCTATGACTTTATTTTTAGCATTTGAACATATGTAATCTTTATAATTACTTAGAAGTGGATTACCCAATGAATTAAAATATATCCATTTCACAATGTCTGTGTTCTTTGAAGATTCAAGGGTTTTTTCCTTCGAGACTATAATGGACTCCAAATTCTGAAGCTGCAAGCAGAAGGCCCCCATGTCTAACAGTATTCCAGTTTCTGCCAAACCATATGACATATCTTTATTTAAATGTTAATGATTTTCCTGTTCAGCATGAACTCTTTGAGGTAATGCTGCATTTGTCTTTGATATAAAGTAGTTTGATATAAAATAGCTTAATTAAAAGTTAATTTAATTTAATAAGTTTTCAATGTGCTCTAACTGTAAGTCTTCAGGACCAAACTTTCCAATCAGGACATATTTTTAATTGGTAAGTGTTACAGTGGTTTTAGGAAATCTTTTTCAATTAATTTGGAAGTGTTGTTCCAGTTAATAGATGCCTCTTGCTATTTATCTCCAAGGGAATGTTTTGTTTCTAAGCAAAATAAATCCTGAAGGACAAAAAATTATATTTTAGCAGGCTTTCCAAATGTTTTCTGCTTGAAGTAATTGCAAACGTGCTCGTTGCTTTTACAGTATGTAATATAACTTCACCTTCTGTGCAAAGGTCAATGAAAGACATTTTGGATATACAGTTTCCCAGGGGAAACAAATCCATTGTTTGAATAGAAATTACATCAAGTTTTCCATGCAAAAGCTAAGATACTGCATTTTTAATGTTGTCTGACAGCACTGTACTGTCCCTGCCATGTATTTTGTTTATCCTCATCAAACCTGGACTTGACTGAAAGTAGGTGACGCTTTCAATGTTCTAAATACACTACGAGCAGGTGGTTGTGTTGAGAAGACTTTTTGACAAACCTCCCTGAGGTACAAGTAACAGAAGTTAGCACTACATCCCAGGAAGAATATACTTCTGGTCAATTAGTACTTTTGGCAAAGGAGCACAGGGCTGGTGTTTCTGGCAGCAACATTATCCACAAAACATGCAATCTGCTTCTAGAACTGAGTGTAGAACATCCTCTTTGCCAGTGACTTAAATGCAGACCTGTTCCAAGTGACTTTTTGCTTTATTTTTGTTCAAGAAGTGCACCTGTTCCGCACACGAAAAATCCACAAGTTTGAAATCCCATTCCACTGGATCCAAATTTCATTTAGTTTCTTGACCTACATGAAAATCCTGTGCATCTTTCTGTTTTTAGGCCAGACAGTTATCAGTTAACTTTTCCACTGAAATGCCTCTACCCTGTTCAAACAGGGCAACATATTGTTCAGTGTCATCTAGCAACCTACTTATCCTTGGTCAAAATATGTTATTAATAACACAATAAAAAATAATATATCTATTGCTTAATATAAGATCATTTCTTCTCTATAGTACAGTATTTTTTCCCTTTGAGAGTCAAACCACACCTTCATTCCCCCAAACTATGTTTCATTCCTGTTGGTGTAAAGAAGCCAAGGATGTCTTCTTTCTTCCAAACCAGAAACATGAAGGTAAGAGCAGGTTCGTGTAACAAAAACAAATATAGCTTTTACAAGTGTACATTCAGTCTGTAGAGTCTCCACTGACCCCCAACAATGGAAATTCATCAGTCACCCATCAAATCCTTTCTCAAACTTTGCCTATCTGCTTCCCCATCCCTAACGTTTTCCTAATTTCACAAGTTTCCTTCTCATATTCTTAGGCCATCATTTATCTAACAGATCATGATGTTCTGATGATCTCAAACCACAGAGTACTCACTAACTTCTTCCTCCCTGGGGGCTGAACTGTCAGTCTCTAGTTGAAGTATATGTGGAATGACACTGGTATGGAGTCACATCAGACCTTTATATTTGAACAAACTTTAACATTATGGATGTGAACATTGCATTAAAACTAGAAAAGACTCATGCTTTACTTTCCTTAGGTAAATTTAGAGGAATAACACAAGCTAAAGTAAGTAATTTCACATGCGGACTTGAACTCTTCTGTTTCTCCAACTTACAATTCATTTTCTATGTACTGGCCATCAATCAAGCTTGCACAGGCCTACTTCGTCCAGTAAGTACTATCTAGCATGAACTTCAATAAAACAGAATTGCTCTACCTCTTCATTCTAGAAACTCTTTAAACCACCACTATTTGTAATCTAGATTCCCCATCAATTTTGATTTGATGGCACTTGGAAGTGGAAAATGTATAGTCCAATACGAATTATAGCAATATAGAAATAATTCTATCATCACACAAATATTTGCAACAGGCTGAAATATAAAGGCAGAAACTCAAATAAAGAAGTCCTCTAGGTAATAAAAGACAGTTAATCTGCATAACATGTATCTATGTATTACAGACAGGAAAATCTTTAGTGGCTTCTTCAAACCCATGTTTGGACAAGACTATTTGGAACACAATGTGAATATACTGAAGAGCAGACCAGCATTGGGGCTATTTATTAAAATTCCAAATAAAACTCAAAAATATTAAGTGCTACCCAGGCATGAAGCTAAATTAAAACCACATCAGATTATAATCTTAGGGATTGAACGCCACATTAATAGTCAGACTTGGTCTTTCATGTCCTTGACAAATAGCCTTTGCCTCCAGTTTAAAAGGAAAAAAAAGAGAGAGGAAAAGAAGGTGAATTTGACTACTTGCATTGTGATATAGAAAGTTCATTTTCTTGTCTAACCATTCCTAGAAGAGGCTTTCCCTTTTAAAATGCAGAAAATGGTAATAAAAGCCAGAAGAGAGAAAGAGAATCTTTCAAAATTTAAAAGTAAGCTGCCTCAAAAGAACAGACATTTTATTCCTCTGTGTGCCAATAACTTCGGCAAAAAATGACATTTCAATATTACTGGGATAGATGTAGGTCAGACCTCTTTTGCTGTGAGCTCAGGACTGATGGAGAAAATCATGTTGTTCTCAATTTTAAACTAGCCAAGGAGACAAGTTGCTATTGGAGCTAAAAGTGGCAACAAAAATCTTTCTGCTCTTGAACTCACTAGATCTGGTAGCCTAAAGCTTTCTGTTCAGTTGGAGTAAGTCTCTCTGGTGGAAATAAAATTTTAGTTAGTACATCTTTACACCTGAGGCCCAGATTCAAGGTCCTGTGTTGAATCAACTACAGCACAAACCTGAATCGGCAATGTCCCTATTGTCTACACTGTATTCCTAATTATCCTGTGTGCCTTATGCCCAAGAAGACTGTCAAAAGCTCATTTTTGTTCTAATAAAAATAAATATCAGAACACTAAAGTTTTCCTTGAAAGGAAAGCTTACCTCTTAAAGCATTAAAGTAATGACTTTTCACTAATTCTTGGCAATCATCTTTTAAGTAAGAACATGAATGGAAGTGAGTGGATCAGTACTTTAGCACCTGTCATCCAAGATGATCAGACAAAAGCAAGTCCTAATCAGCAAATAATAGTCACATTAGCACACTTTTATGCTAAAGTAATATTAGCACGGAATCATGCCTTCCAACACGAGCTCAAGTCTGTGTCTATCCATAAGAGATACTCTAAAACATATTAAACAATTTCTGAAAAAAACATAGCCATTCAGCCTAGAAACATTTATTCTAGAACCATATAAGTTAGAAGAAAATTAACGCTTGGCTTTTGGAGAACAGTGCTATGGAAAGGCACACAATTCATTATGTATTATACAGCCAATTATTTTTGATCAACTCACTTTTAACTCAGTGCAAAGTATTTACTGCATTTCCTTCTTCAATTCCAGAGAAGACAAAATTATCTCATAGTGAGATTGGGTTAAAAGAATTCTGTAATTATTTAATTTCTTTACTTGGATGAAAATGTAATGGATTAATGCTCCTATTTGACTAGACATGCAAAACTTATACTTTGCATGTGTGCTGTGGTCTAAAGTTACCTGTATCTTCAACTCTCCATGTACATATAGTGAGCTATCTGGTAGAAGTAATCTCAGGAGAAAAAGTATATGAAACCAAAATATTGTCTTACATTTTTCTGAGCAAAGGATCTGTGTTCTTCATTGTAATCTGCAAGACACCTAGGAAGACTATTTCATACCAGTACACTAATTAATGCACGGAGTTTGCAAAAAAAAAATAATTGTTAATTAAATTGTAAGATCAAAGTACAACATTTGGGCAAGAAATATTTATTCACAGTTTAGCATATAGATGATATTTTTCTTTTCCCTGACAAGTTCTTTTGTTATATTAGTTTGTATCTATCACCATCTATATTCATTTATAAACATATTTATAGAAAACAGTAGAAAGAAAGTTTCTATATTCTCTTCACACTGATATGGGAAACCAAGCTCTAAGGAATTTTGTATTGGATTCGGTTTGTTTGTTGTTTGTTTTTCTTAGTTATATGATGGAATGTGAAATTCTGTTTACTTAATGCATGCTTCCTAACTAGAGCACCAAGCAGAGTTACTTTTAAAAAGCAGTATCTGTTTAGGTTCTTTCCTTATGTTACCATGATACTATGTTACATTGTATCCTAAACTTATGTCTGCATTACAAAAATTTCATTTTGCTTTTGGCCAGTAGAAGTAAATTGCATACTTGATCCATGCAGATCTAAATATATAACTCCAACTTTCTTTCTCTTTGTTGTGGTTTAAGGTTTGGGGAAGGGGAGGGACAGGTGGAGCGGCTATTCCACTCCCCTTCCTGCCACACTCTATAAAAGGACACAGGAAGTTCTGCTCACCCCCTCCTCACTGGGATTGCTGCTGGCTCCTGACGGCTCTGTGGCTGCTACAACTCCACATGGCTCAGGAGAAATTCAGTGTCATCCGAGGATCAGCGTTGTATATATTTGTATATATACCTTCCCTTGTTACTTCTGTATATTTCCCTTCCTTTGATATCCCTTTTGTTACTCCCTGTTAAAAGTTGTGCTCTTGATTTTCCAACTTTGTGTGAGGCCTTTCTTCGTCCCCTGGGAGGGAAGAGGGGAGGGGGAAGAGGGGTGAAACAAATTCTGCTCCGTGGGGAGAATTGCCCTGAGCCCTAAACGGAGACACTCTTTTAAGAGGGAAGGTCAAAATGTCGCCTTAGAAGACATCTCCAGGCATAGTAGTAGAAATTCAAGAAAATATATCACTTAAGGTGTACTTTATAGGAAATGTCTCCTTTCTCTCACACTTCATGTGAGATGACAGTGATCCTGTAAGGTATCGAAGCTGACACTGTCAAGTGTAAAGCATTTACTGTGTAATGATTATTTACAATGACCTGCCATGATATGTCAGCATCTCCTTCAAGCAAAGGTGAAACAAGTTGATGGAATACAAAATACTATGCAAAAATCAATTGAAGAAAACTCCTAAGATCGCTCACTTGTCAGATATTATTCATGATCATAATAATTAATGAATAATAAATATAAATTATAAAACCTTTGATAAAATAGCCAACCAAAGATGAGTAGCTATTCTGAGCTAATTAATGTCCCCATTTAAGTACTGATTAACAGGCTTTCACTACAGGACATTCTGTACTGAATAATCCACAAAGTGCAGTTAAAGCAAGCATTACATTGCCTCCCTTTTAAAAGCTGTGCTGTTTTTCTCATTTGAAGATTTCTGTATGCATGCAGCAGATGAATTGTCTGATAGTAGCTTATAGATAGCTGTAATGTTTCTACTCAAAGCAAAGCCAGCAGCAGATACAAAGCTACTGAAAAACCTTTTACAATATCAGTGTGATATACGTTTGAGATTTCTAACACAGGCATATAGTTAAAATCATATTTGTCTTTCAAGGAAGAAGTGGCACATTTTCCTCTCTACTGAGTTTTTCAAACTGCATATTTTAATAAAATTTAGATCCAGGAAAGATTTGATCCTCTTAATGTGGCACCAGAGTTGTAATTTTTATGTTTCTTCCCCCCCCAAATTAAGATATTGTACTATTTAGAAGAAATATCTACACTTAAGCCACTAAATCCTGAGCCAGAAAGCAACATGCCGTAGTCAAGTTCAAAATATCTAAGTGTAATCCATGAAAGAAACTCCAGCAGTGAATTTCACATAGGGATCCAAAACATACTGTACTAGAATATCACAGAATCACAGAATCACAGAATGTCAGGGATTGGAAGGGACCTCAAAAGATCATCTAGTCCAATCCCCCTGCCGGAGCAGGATCACCTAGATGAGGTTACACAGGAACATGTCCAGACGGGTTTTGAATGTCTCCAGAGAAGGAGACTCCACAACCTCCCTGGGCAGCCCATTCCAGTGTCCTGTTACCCTCACTGAGAAGAAGTTTCTTCTCATATTTAAGTGCTATAAGACAAAAATATAAGAATTACATTTTGTTATAACATATTAACAATAATTATGAGATAATGTTACTATTTCTGTTATTTTACTGGAAAATCATTGCATCATTCATGTACATCACTCATTTCAGGTGTGTGCCTCTTCCACCTGCTGTCTTCCCTCTGCTTCACATCAGAATAGATACAGTGGCATGCAGGAGGAGACACACAACTTATATATGTGCTACTCATTTCAAATAACAGCTTGTATTTCACTACTTTGCTAAATGCAAATAGCAAGGAGGTGAGGAAATCATACAAGACCTTATTCTGAATTTTGGATAGTAATTAAGCATATAGAAACAGCCAATTCATTACTCATTTTCCTAGGAATTAAATAATTCACCATTTGAATTAAGCCATTTGAAATCACTTCACTGGTTAGTTCATGGAATGTAATATTTAACACTATCCATTCAGCTGAGATTGCCATCTTTCATTAGAAAGGAAGGGAACACATCCTACTTCAGGTTATGTGACAAGACTCAGTTCTTACATCAGACAATAGGACTGAGCTAAGTTTGGGATTGCCAAGTCAGGTCAGGTCACAATCCCTGCCTTCTGTATATAGTTCAGCATGACTTAGGGTTATGTCATGAGAAGACAACCAAATAGTTCTTCCAGTTATCTGTTGTAAAGAGACACCAGAAATACCTATATGTGGTCAAGAGCTGAGGTTCTGAACTGTTTACACAAGTCTTTTTTTCCTTTACCTACCGAGGCCTTCTGATAGCAGTATGTCTTTTTGTTCATGTCATATGGCTTTTGGACCCAGTGTGACAGGTGTAGAGGGTACCCGTTCTGACTAAATGGAATGTCATGTCCTCAGTGTGCCATTGTAAAAGTAAGGCCTTGCTATGTGTATTCATTGAATAGGAAAGAACCATGTGCCCTTGACAGGCCACAGTTTTCCTCAAAATATTATCATTGATGTTGTGAAATAATTCCCATGGAGTTAGTTAGATCCCTAAGTTTCTTCCATGAATGCAGGTTTTTATTAGGCCATGATCTAATAGCAATTACAGTTGGAAAAGGCTTGGATAATCACACTTGCATAAAGAAATAAGCATATACAATCTTTTGAAGTTCATACTCTGAATTATATGTTCAATTTACTAATAGTACTCTTCCTGGCAAGATGCTAGTTTTGCCAAACATAATCTAAGACATAATTTTAGTTGTTTCATGGCAAGAATACTCAAAATGAAGTTTCAGGAAGTAGCATGGAAAAACCAGTTACTGTACGGTCCTGTGGTGCACGAGTAGCACCATCTCTTGAACTATTTCCTGTTTGTAATACGTACTCACCTATAAATGTAAACAGATGGAAAGTCAATGCGTCTTAATGGACATGGTGACTCATTTATGGCCTAGTTGGGTTTCCAAGCTGTATGTGGTTTTTATTTCCTTCTGTTTATGTTTGGAAGGCTGACTCAGTCAGTACACTGCGGCAAGTATTTATCTCTTGGGGAAGATTACTTTTCAGTGGGCTGGATGACTTCAGAAGGAAAAAACCCAGAACTAACTCTTAATGTGTTTTTTAGAGTCCCTCAAACTTATTCACCCTGTAAATGCAGGTACACAAGAAATTTCTATTTAAGCTGCAATGCTAGGTGTTATTTAATAATACTTTTTTGTTTGGCTTTCTTTTAATCTCCAAAGTGTCTTCTGAGACATTGAAGACATTTGGTAGGTGTTTAAAAAACCGAGAAGGGTATGTGTGTGTGATACCAGATACTGCTTGTAACTATTTATTTTGTTATTTTCTCTGGGTAGACCTACGGTTAAGAGAAATGTGGAAACAGTTAATCATTAAAGATTAATACTGTGGAAGATTACGCTATCATATAGAACTGTATTATTTATAGAAAAATATATTAATTTTCAAACTGATTTGGAAATTTAAATTGGACTCCAATTTAAAATTCAAATAGACTACAATTAAGGAGTTTGCTCCTACATTGTCATTTACTGTCAGGGTGGCAAAGATGTACAGCAACAATATAAAGAATCAGATGAACACAAAACTGAAACATGCAGCAATGACAGATATCAGTAACACAATAGAAAAAAACAACCCTGTAGTATGTTTTTGGTTGCACAGTATCTACCACTGTGGCTTTGGTTGCTAGATGCTGCTTAATACAGATGGTGACAATAAGAAAGTGAATTAGCTCTATTAGAGTATAGCTGGATTTCACACAACTCATCTTTCCTTCGCAGAGAGACCCATTTTGCACAATCCCAGCATTTGTTATCATGTCATTATCCCACAGATACATTAAAAAACCCCCAAACAAACAAAAACCCCCAAACAAACAAAAAACCCCCAAACAAACTACAAACTAAAAATACACATGATTGTTCCTGGCAGTAGACACAGAATCCAATTTAACTTTTCAAAGAGAAAGCTTTACAGATCTATCATCCCATTGTTCAGAAGCTTAGATCTCAGGCTGACCTCAACACAGCCTTTTATAAAATACACTTCTTCCTCATATTCTTGTAATTGAATGGTAAAGAACACATTCCTGGCAAATTACAGTGTGGCAGCCAACATTCTTATTTCTTCTGACTCCAGAGAGTCACTCAGCTTAGCAGAAAAATCCCTCAATTCTACATTAGCATCATATGAAGATTTCAATAAAAGGCTGTCAACATTTTCAGCTTCCACAATTACCCAAGGGATGAGTTCTTAATGAATTAATCAGGCTGCTAATTTGCTGGAATTGTCTCATTGTGAGTATGTTTAGGACTTCCTACAAATGAAGAAATTTTTCTTTTTACTTTTTTTTCCTTTCCCTATCTGACAAGTACTAATCAATTGCATTTAGATTTTGCTTTATTTAACTTTAACCGTGCTTGAGGAGATCTTGTTTTACTAAACTAATTTTAAATAGGAGATTGTCTTTTTTGGGACACCTTCATTATTTTTGTGTGAAAACTCCAAGACATATTCCAGAAAAAAAAAGCACAATATGTTCCCTTTATGACCATTTATGACTCTTATAATTTAGNAATGCTAAAGAACACATTCCTGGCAAATTACAGTGTGTCAGCCAACATTCTTATTTCTTCTGACTCCAGAGATTCACTCAGCTTAGCAGAAAAATCCCTCAATTCTACATTAGCATCATATGAAGATTTCAATAAAAGGCTGTCAACATTTTCAGCTTCCACAATTACCCAAGGGATGAGTTCTTAATGAATTAATCAGGCTGCTAATTTGCTGGAATTGTCTCATTGTGAGTATGTTTAGGACTTCCTACAAATGAAGAAATTTTTCTTTTTACTTTTTTTTCCTTTCCCTATCTGACAAGTACTAATCAATTGCATTTAGATTTTGCTTTATTTAACTTTAACCGTGCTTGAGGAGATCTTGTTTTACTAAACTAATTTTAAATA
>VYZX01024673.1:23887-35057 GCA_013401335.1 Brachypteracias leptosomus
GAATCCCTAGTAGAAGAAGAAATAGTTATCCTTATTGATAGTGTAGGCTTGCAGCAATTTACCAATGTTTTAATCAGTGGGTTGTTTACCAAGAAGGCAGGTAGGTTAAAATACTGACTAATCCTTGCCAACTCACCTACATTATTAGACACCCTGCTGTTATAAAAGAAAGTTCACTAGTGATTACAATGACGGAGAGCATTAAAAAAATGGCTGTTGGTACAATCACTGAATTAACATACTATACACCCACCAAGTTCTAAAGAGAAGACTCACTTTGTAGCAATCATTTGCAATGAGCTGCAATAGATTAAAGGACTCCCCTGAGGTCTCCATCTTCAGATAGAGGTTCCAGGCCAACTGCGGTTTCTTATTCATGATATCTGCAATAATAATAAAAAGATGGGATTGTGGAAAGAATACACCATGCACAATACTCAATGACAGGTGAAATAAATGTTCCTAAATTTCTTTGCTTAATATAAGTTGCATGCCTCACCCTGTGAGCATGAGGTTGGGAAAGGAAACTTGTCCTTAACTTCTGCCTTAATAGTGGTAAGTCAATTCATCAGAGAATAGCAACATCAAAGGGAATAATAATGGTGTTTACATCTCAAGTCATATTGCATAGATACAGCAACTAGCACAACTCTCATGATTTCAGATGTGATTAAGGAACGGAATGGAAAGCATTACAGAAATTATTTTATGCAGGACAATGAACTGTGGCAATCCATTTAGATAGTGAGATTCAGGATGAGAATTAAAAAAATTTAATTTGCAGTGAAAATTTTTAATTGCAATGAACTGAGGTCTTTAATACTTGGTGCCCACCTCGGTCTAAACATTCGATTCATACAAAATCAAAAGTGAGGGGTGGGGTGGGTGAAGCCCCTCCAAGCACAATAAAACTTGTTATTATGCACCTACTAGAAAAAATGTTTCCAAATTCTTAAGATTTTGTGCTGGTTTCTAAATTTGCCTATATGACTAGAATGTTTCATTGGCCTTTAAACATGACTGCTATACACAATTAGAAATAAAAGAATCTGAATCTTCCATCTCAGCTAGTGGAAATTCTATTAGGGCATTTGAACACAAAGAGTTCTAAAATTTTACTTCTGGCGAGAAGAACCCATTCTGTTGAATCTGAGGTTGATATTGGTAATTCCAGACTCATTCAAGTAGTAGGAGAAATGAAAATGAAATCAAGTATTCCTTTCTTTTTCAAGTCTTAACAGCTACTCAGAGTAGTTGGCTGTTCACACATGGACCACTCTTGTGCTCTTTCAAAAGAGGGACTATTAGCTTATTCTATCTGTTCCCCCTGTGCCAATAGATACATGGCAGGTAGAATGGGTGGCAAACATCAACAACAAGTGTGCAATACCAAATAACAGGATTTATAGACTTCTCATTTAGGAGGCAGCAAGACATCAAATCAGATTTTTCTTTCATCAGCTCCAGATATCACATACAGTGGCAAACTGCCAGGTCTTAATTTCCAAATATCAATGCATCTATCTAGAGAAATAGAGTACTGTGCTATTTCAATGCTTTTTTACCTTCTCTTCAAGAAGAATTTGGTATAAATAGTACAATAATATTAAAGAAAAAAAAATACTGTCTAGCACCCAAAAAAGATGGTCCCTGGTACTTTTTGCCCCTTGGAAATATTTCAGCATCAAATTGTTGACAACTCAATACCTAATCATACTCTGACATGAATGTGTTATAATGCTTTGTAATTTCTACAGCAGCTTTTATCCAGATGAATCTAATAGTAATTTACATACTTGACACAAAAAAGATAACTATACTCATTGCTGAACAGTTGTTTCTGCAAAGAATTCCGGCAGCTGTTTGAGAATGAAAAATCAAAATTTTAAGACAGACAAAGAAGAATACAGCAGCTTTGCTGAAACTTCAGAAGGAATTCAGAATGGCAAAAGGCACACTCAACAATAAATAGCAACTCCTACGAAAGAGCTAGAAAATTTTTAATTGACAACATGGTGTGAATTCTACTTCTTGTATAATAAGTAGCAACTTCAAACAGTTCTGCATCCCCAGATGTATGTCAAAGAACTACGATAACACAGAAACAAAGGGATGAATGCTGGCTACTGAACAATCAGGAGTTCCCACTACAATGGGAGTTCTTCCATCAGAAAAAAAAAAATAAATCACAAACATTCACATAGAAACCACTCAAACACAACCAGGTACTGCAGCTTACTAAAAAGCTGTCAAGTCCTAAAATAGAGTCACAGATAGGCATTCACAGGTGTGATATGCCTGTCTGGAAAGATCACGGTAGAGACATTGACCACACCTGTGATGTGGTGTAATGTCCCAAATCATACATATTTACATTTCAAGTACAGTAACTGAAAATTGTTTGATAAGAGAACATTTTTATCTTGAGGCACTGGAAAGAGAACAAATTAGCCCAGGGAGTCTCAGACTTGAGCCATGAGAAAAGCCCACCTCTATACTATTTTGCGTGTGGCACCATAGCTGTATAGCTAGACATTTGACATTGGCTACTCTTGGAGATAGACAGACCCAGTATGGATGCTTCTATTTAGTGTTTTACTCCAAACATTTTAGAGTTGTAACTCAGTCTTTTAAGACTGAAAATCTTCACTCAAGCAATTGAGTAGCCAATAGAGAAGAAAAAGAAGAAAAAGGTTCACTGGATAGGACAAAACTGCATTGACAGAACTATAACAACATTGCACTGAAGCAGTAATTGCCAGATGTATGAAAGGTGCAATAACCACCCACGCTATAACTAGTGCAATCAGCTTTTCACTTTCATAGTCCTGAATCCACCTACAACATTAAATTCAATTAGGGAAGTGGATTGCCAAGACTGATGCAATAGAGAGGATCTGTATTCTGCAATGTCGAGAGTAAAGTGACTCACAGCAGCGAGCTAGCCAGCTAAGGTAAACTAAATCATTCTTTATCTTCTCACTCTGGATCAAAAGGAACACCTGCAGGAAGAAGGAAAATAAAAGATTATACATGCATGTACTTTTAAATGAACAGAAGGCAGACCTGTCTCGTCCCAACATGCAGCTAAGGCTTAAGCCACACGAACAGCTGCCTCATGAGAAGAGTCAGGGTATGCGAGTGCAGTGTGCAGGCATCCCTCTGTGTCGGGTAGGTGGAGGATTCAAACAATGCCATGCTTATCAAGGGCCTTCTGCAGCTTCAAAACACCAAGCTGTGCGGAGGGCACAGCCTGCTCTGAACAAGTGCCAGTGGGCGGCCCTGTAGCATAAACAGCATAAAGGAACACTGGGCCTGTGGGAAAAGCTATTTGGAATGTGTTTGTTTAGAAAGCAATGCAAGCAATTACATTAGCATCTTCTTGAAATACCAGAAATTTCACATATATATGAGCCTTTCCTCCCCATCCACGTCAGAGATCATTCCAGGTCAGCAATCAGCCATTTCTAACCACTTTGGTTTCGGTAAGGTTCAGAGGCAAAACACTAGTCTTTTGCAACTTACTGTACAAATACAAGGTTATTAGATTCTACACCTAAAGGGAAGCGTGGAGGGAAGTTATAAATTTTAAAATGCACTCTGGCTTTGCTCAGAGAAAAAAAAGCTATTTATTCCTCTCTGCAGATGTATTTGTAACTATACTAGGATGCTACTGGCAAAACACAATGTACTTTCACAGGAGCCAATGTATGTACTGGAATAGTGAGTTCCACAAATTACTAACATGTTTATTGGTTAAATAATTTTTTGGAGGAAGGGAAAGGGTGAGTGGGAAGAAATAAAAAGAAAGTGGCATTATCACTGTAAGTAGCATTTTATCATAGGTTTTATTTCATTAGGTCCAGGGAGGTAAGCTTTTAAATAACTTAATAAGTGCTATATGTGGAGATATTTTACAAGTATATGAGACGCTGGGGAAGGGTGATCCTTATGTGAAAGTGTCATCACAACCAAAGATCAGACATTAGGCCAGACTAATCAATTTAATTACATAATTCTGCTCTGTAAATGCATCAGCTATATAACACAAGTTTATATAGAATCATTCATAAGAACATAAGAGGAAAAATGTGGATTAACAACAGTTTACATCTTTTTATTTCTTTGTTGCCTGGCTGCAGCTAAAGATCACTTATAGCATTATCATTTATATGAAGTCTCAGGAATCAGTGCAGCCTGCTAGCATGGTTTTAAAAAGAGACTCACTTGCATTTTCATTAAGCTAACTAAATTAAGGTAGGTGAATTAAAATATATATCCATTTTGCCTGACAGTCGTGGATTTTTTTCTTCTAGCGAGATGCAATTTCATGTCACAGAAATTAAGGAGATGGGTGCTGGGAGTGGTGGGAAACAAATATAAAAGAAAAAAGAAAATGGAGAGGAAAAAGATGAAAAACCAGAGTGCCTCTGTTGTCAAGAAACCTGAAGGGTTAAAAAGTTAGAAATACAGAGGAAAAAAAAAATCCCACAAACATCCAAACCTATAGGATTCATTTTAGACTAAGTGGCTGGGTTTTTTTTCTGGCTCCTCTTCTTTCTGGTCTTGTGGAACATGTTGCTTCCATCTTCATAATAGCTATTTGCTTTTGCATATTTTAATTGTAATTCAGTTTCTACTGCACACAGACACAAAAAATGCTGTGTGTAGAAGTTAATCTCTTCCAGCTGCATCTGGATGCTGCTGAATAAGATAGTGAGCACTTCCTCTTTTCCTCCCACATCTCCCAGAGGAAGATTTTTTTTTTAAAACCCACAAATTTCTAGGGACATCTAGAAGCTCTTAACTATTCAGTGTCTTTTACTCAGTATGCCCTAGTCAGCCTGAACAATAAGACTGCCTGGGATTCCCGACAAAGCATAGGAAATCTGATTAAGAGGGCATTCTTTGATCAATTAAAGATAGCTGCAAGCACTCTTGTGATGCACCACAAGCAGCATGACTCCCCATATACCTCACATTACAAGATTAGCAAGATAATATTTTCTGAATAGTGTTCACTGAGAGTTTCAGTTCCTCTAAGAAGGAAGTGGTGTTCCACACAACCTGCTTATTTTCAACCAACATGAAGATCTGAAGGGAGAAAAGGAAGGAAAGAGGGAAGTATGTGGGAAACGTCTCTATTTTCGTTTTTTAAAGAGAGTAAACACATACCTCTTCAGCCTCACTAAAATTGCCTGTGGCAGCTTTGGCTTGGGCGTAGTTGAAGTTAAAAGTGTCATCATTGTAGAAGTAACTCTGGAAAATAAGCCAACAGACAAACCCCAAATAAATAAAACAACAATCCCCCCCCTCCTCCCATGGTGTAACAACATTAAAAATATGTCTCCCCGCTCCCTCCCGCCCTAAATCTGAGTCAGACTATATCAAGACACTGGGAAGGAAAAAGAAAACCCCACACTATGAACATACGGCATTTATAAACAGTGGGTAGAAAATTATGGACTGGCTTTCCATTCTACATTTGTGACTACAAACACAGCTGGAACATTCCACAGTATTAACCATGAGAGATCTGGAGAATGCTCCAAGCTCAAAATTGCAGTGGCAGCTTTTGTGGGTATAATTTGCACTTTGGGCATGTAAAGACATGCTGTGCTGCCGTGATCTCTTTCACCTCCCAAGCACTTATTTCACCACCAGACTGGTAAATAGGCAGTTGACTCTCTAATGGCTTAAGGAGATGAGCAGTTTGTTTTTCCAAGACTTCTCAAGGTTCAACAAGAGATCCTGTGGACCTGGTTATGTGACAGATGCTAGTCTGACACACTGGATCACCTGATGGAGGTGGAGCTGCAGTACCAGGCTGTAGCCAGGCAGCACAACATGTAATGGGACTTCTTTAAGCTTCAACCTTGCTTATATGCATCATTCTCCCTATCTGAAGTGCAAGACTAAGTTTTTTCCTCCCATAATATCAGACTGGACACACCTGCCAGATCAGGCTGATCTAACTCTATCTTTTCTGAAAAGCTGCATGGGCCAAAGCAGGAAATATAACTCTAGGGTCAGGGTAGCCTGATGTTTGAGTTTGACCCAAATAGCTTAGATTCATCATGGTTAGATGTCCAGACTGAAGTATAACTCAGAGGACCAAAAGTCAGCTGAGTGGGTTCTGCATTCAGCACTGTTCCACACTGCTGCACCATTAAACCTGGTAGAGGTAAGGTGGAAGACAATATCACAGCTACAAGCATGGATGGGATTGAGGATCCCTGTCAAAGAAAGGTGAAATGCTTAAGAGCATAGTAAAAAAGGAGAGTGGTTTATCCACCAGTTACTGTAAGAAAAGCCTTCCTGCGTGCATAACAGCAAGGTGTGTAAAAGAAGAAAAGTTTTTCCTTATATAATATCTATAAAAATGAACAGAACTTGTGTAGGAAGATCAAGCTTTTATTTTGTTCCCTCATTTAAGAGTGAGGAGGAGGTAAAAAGCATAGTTGGGACTGTACAAAAGGTATGAGAAGCAAGGGCCAAAATCCCTTCCCAGTGCTCTCTATCTCCTTTCATGATCGGAAAGGGGGAACTTTCGGAACCTCTTCCTTTCCCTGTCACAGGCAGTCAACAAAGGGTGCTGATCCAGTCCACCCACATACATTAAGCTAGTGCCTTGAGAGGAGAGGTGGAAGGTTGCCACCATTTGCTGGATATCTAGGTTTCACCCAAATAGTCTATGTTAGGGTCCAAAGCTGACAAATATATCAAGCTATGTGCAAACATAAGGATGAACCAATCTGGTGAATCATAAACAGTTTGTGAAAACATTTCGGTACCCTTAGGGTGAACTAACTGGTTTCACCATATGAGAATTACAACACTTTACTGTATTCTTCCTCAATGATAGTTTCGTGTGAATCAGCACAAGTCCCAGGTTAAGCAAAGCTGGTAAGCAAGATGCTGGTTTTAATGCATGAATAGTTTCTTCTGTTCAAATAGATTCCATTGTATTTTTGAACTAAAATGGAAGAGAAACTCTGTCAGCAACCAAACTCAAAAACGATGTCATTCTGTGCTGGCTGCATTAGTGCTAGAGAGCAGACCTTCTGCAGAAACAAAATTGGTAGAAAAGAACTAGTGCTGCTGATAGTGCAACACATTCACAGCAGCTAGATGTTTTGATTCTTTTTTTTTTTAACCACAGTTTATGTGTTGGACTTCACTTTTTTGTAGTCCTCTTGGTGGTCTTCAATCTTTTCATAAAATTAACTGTGCTCTGAGTGATGTCCATTTCAATGAGATGCTCAGATGCCCAGTTGAACAACGAAGCATTTGTTGTGGTCAGAGCTCATCTGAGCCTGAATTAGCTTGTTTTCTCAGTTGATCCTCAGTATTATAATGTCACCCTCAGGGCAGCCAGCAACACATTTATAGTAAGATGTCCTTTAAGACATTCTCATGCCTAAAGCAGTTTTAATCAACCATGGTTGAAGGTGATGTTTTCTGAGAGAATAACATGCAAACAATCTTCACAAAGTGCACAGTTCCACTTAAGGAGCTTCAGAGATTCTACTGAAGTTTATTCCTGTGAATAAAACAACAAAGGTGGCTGTAAAGCCACTTAAACTTTGCCTGTAACATGGTACAGAAAGAATTATTTGCATCCCTGTGACCTGAAGAGAAGGTGAATGACCTAAGTAAACCTGAGCAGTGGCTAGTCTCAGCTAAAAAATGATGAGAATGATCAACTACTTCAAAAGGATCATGCAAGGAAAGTGGTAGTAGGCACAAAACTTTTGTCCTTAGTCCTTGCTATTTATCAACTGCATTATGCCTGAAAAAATGAATATTTATGATTCCCTTCAAGAATTTAACAAATTCATATTTTACTTAAGCTTGGTAATTTTTAAACTTGCTAGATAGAATCTATAAAACCTTCCAAACTTTCAACCTCAACCCTATGTTGAACTATGACATTAAGTTCCATAAACCAACTGTATTTTGACAGGGACAAAATGCATTTTCTTAGAAAAGACATTGTGAATTTGCTGCAATTCCAGCAAGCTGTATCTTGTTTTCAGCCTCTCCTAATACAAATGGAGGTTTCAAATCTACCTTGTTTATTCTAATCCTAATTTTGTATAATTTTATTTTCTTAACTTCCTTCTGTAGTAAATAATATCTACTTTCTAAATCTCTTAAGACAATATTTCAATTTCTAACTATTCTTTGAATCACCTTTCTTTCTGCATTTGAGGGGGTAGTGGCCAGTATTTCAAATAAGAGTACACCACTGTGCAATGAATTTTCTTTACTTAGCTTAATAATTTGTTTCACCCTTATAAATGCATTTGCATTAGAACTGTGAAAACCAAGGGAATATTTTTTTTAAAAACTACCTTTGTCTAAATATGGGTCAAATCAAACCAGATATATGATTACTGATATCAAAGGCATGGACAAGTCCAGCTTGCAAGCTGAGATTCACATATATATGTTACAATGTGCAGCAGTAGTTCTACATACTTTCAGCAGAACAGCTATGCTTTTAAAAGAAAACAAAACACTCAAGATAATCCTTCCCCTCTCCTATGCACACATAATAAAATCATTTCTCCCAAAGCTTACAAAAATGCTCCTTCTTTTAGTTGATACATATAGCAGGACTGAAGGTATGCATGCCTGTATTCCTGACGGTTTTTAAATATTAGATCTATTCCTCACCTTTATTTCCCCCTGCATAGGCTCTTACTAACATCTTACAAAATAACAGCAAGTATTCTGTGCTCTTCCTTTTCCCTTCAGATTCTTTCCAGCCCTTCCTACAAGACTTTCCTTTATACCCTCACAGATGCAGAATTGTCTCATCTAACCCCCTCCCTGTAGCACTCCTCTTGCCTCATGACTCTGACCTGTGCTCTGATCACTTTATTGCACAGTTTCACCCCCTTAATTTCTGTTTAGTGTCTTGTTCCTTTATCCCATTTCTAAGCTTTTCCATATTCCTTGGAGGTAGTAATTGCATTTAACTTTAACCTTTTCAGGTTAGAACTAGTTATTTAAGGACTTTTTAAAGGAAATGAAAAGAGCTGGGCATTTCTATGGGGTGATTCATTCCAAGATAAGTGTAGGAAATGCACAGGATGAATTTGCCTCTGGAAATTAACATCTGCCCCCATTGGCTATAAACTAAGACCAGATAGTCAGTTATAACTAGAAATCTGACTTTTAGATGGCTTAAGTTAGGCAAAGCAAATCTCACTGTTAGTTACCAACTCTCTTTTTCTTCAATTGAGTACACACTCCAATTTGTGGTGGTGGTGGGGTGTCTCATCATCCCACTACAGCAGAGCCATTCCAGTGGCTACAGCCACTTGGGATTTCTTCAATGATCTCTTTCCAGAAAAAGTTTAAAATCACTACATCTTCATAATTTTTCACCCATCAGCTGATTTTGGCAGCATTACAACCAAATGTGTTTTTCTGTAGATCTCACCCTCCTTAGAACATTGTAACTGGGATCATCTTGTGTAACTGCCTAATAATTTCTTTTTAGATTTTTGTTCCTCTTCCTAACAAAACCAGAGCTCTTATAACTCTAGTTTCAAATCACTGGAATAAGACTACAATCACTTATTCCTATAATCACACTCCAGCCTCTCTCTTTCTCCTCACATCTGACTGGATATCTGTAAGTTATACCCATTTTATACCATTTTATCTAACTGGATATCTGTAAGTTATACCCATTTTATCCATCAAATACTGGTGAACTGATAATGCTGCATTATAATACCTGCAAACTCCTTCTTTTACATTGAAAAAAGAAACATTTCTTGCAGGGTACCATTCAGATTTCCTCTGCAAAAATAATGTTCTTAGCTTACTCCTTTGGTAATATTACCCAATCTTAGCCTTTCAGTGACTGTTTTCCCTGTAAAATAGAAGCATTATTACTTTCAGACTCCTTCATGTCCTGTTTTCCTTGCACACTCTTGTTCATTAAAATGTTGTCCCCAATTATTAACCGGTGACAATAATATCCATCAGTCCTTTGATAAATCTTAAGAAAATATTTGGGTTTTTTTCCTCCATACTGTCCATGCCATAAATATCCATAAAATTTTTCATTGTCTCCCTTTAATTATCTTCCTTATCTTCTGTGGTGCCATCACAAAGCCTGATAATGACTAAATCGCAAGTGTGATTACAGTATCAATGCCCAGAAAAGATTAGATGTTTGGAAGATACGGTTTTTTGTATATTTTAAGTGACCACAGGAACAGCCTGGTTTGGTTTTCGCAATTACGTACCTATTAACATGCCTAGCAACATACTTCTAATCAGAAACAGGNGAATAAGACTACAATCTCTTATTCCTATAATCACACTCCAGCCTCTCTCTTTCTCCTCACATCTGACTGGATATCTGTAAGTTATACCCATTTTATACCATTTTATCTAACTGGATATCTGTAAGTTATACCCATTTTATCCATCAAATACTGGTGAACTGATAATGCTGCATTATAATACCTGCAAACTCCTTCTTTTACATTGAAAAAAGAAACATTTCTTGCAGGGTACCATTCAGATTTCCTCTGCAAAAATAATGTTCTTAGCTTACTCCTTTGGTAATATTACCCAATCTTAGCCTTTCAGTGACTGTTTTCCCTGTAAAATAGAAGCATTATTACTTTCAGACTCCTTCATGTCCTGTTTTCCTTGCACACTCTTGTTCATTAAAATGTTGTCCCCAATTATTAACCGGTGACAATAATATCCATCAGTCCTTTGATAAATCTTAAGAAAATATTTGGGTTTTTTTCCTCCATACTGTCCATGCCATAAATATCCATAAAATTTTTCATTGTCTCCCTTTAATTATCTTCCTTATCTTCTGTGGTGCCATCACAAAGCCTGATAATGACTAAATCGCAAGTGTGATTACAGTATCAATGCCCAGAAAAGATTAGATGTTTGGAAGATACGGTTTTTTGTATATTTTAAGTGACCACAGGAACAGCCTGGTTTGGTTTTCGCAATTACGTACCTATTAACATGCCTAGCAACATACTTCTAATCAGAAACAGGATCTAATAATCAATTATAAGGTATCTCTGCCTAGAACCAAGGCTATAGAAAGAATGAGGAGTTGGCTAACCAACTAGCTATGGAGAACTATTGAAGACTGCCAAAACTAAGTGAAATT
>VYZX01024673.1:35556-46126 GCA_013401335.1 Brachypteracias leptosomus
CTGGAGGTCCTAACAGACAGTGCACCCTTGCAGCAAAGGAGGCCAACTGCAAACTGGATCATATTAGTGAAAATGTAGCCATCAGGGTAAGGGAAGGGTTCTTCTCTACTTGGCACTTGTGAGACTGCATCTGGAGTACTGTGTCTAGTTTGGGGATCTCTCAATCAAGTTGATATCAATGCCCCAGAAAAGATTAGATGTTTGGAAGATATGTTTTTTTGTATATTTTAAGTGACCACAGGAAAAGCCTGTTTGGCTTTTGCAATTACATACCTCATAACATGCTTAGTAACATACTTCTAATCAGAAACAGGATCTAATAATCAATTATAAGGTATCTCTGCCTAGAACCAAGGCTATAGAAAGAATGAGGAGTTGGCTAACCAACTAGCTATGGAGAACTATTGAAGACTGCCAAAACTAAGTGAAATTAGGGGAAAGTTAATTCCGGCAGGGGGAGATCATGACCACCAACTCCTGGACCACCTACCCCAGTTACACCACTTCCTCAAAAGAGCAAGGAAATGAATAGCTAAAGGAAGTGGACAGAGCATGCATGGTGATTTAAAGAGCAAGCAAGGATATTTTAAACAATTGTACAGATTAATAACAATGCTTATGTATTAGAAAGATGAATATAGNATCTGACTGGATATCTGTAAGTTATACCCATTTTATACCATTTTATCTAACTGGATATCTGTAAGTTATACCCATTTTATCCATCAAATACTGGTGAACTGATAATGCTGCATTATAATACCTGCAAACTCCTTCTTTTACATTGAAAAAAGAAACATTTCTTGCAGGGTACCATTCAGATTTCCTCTGCAAAAATAATGTTCTTAGCTTACTCCTTTGGTAATATTACCCAATCTTAGCCTTTCAGTGACTGTTTTCCCTGTAAAATAGAAGCATTATTACTTTCAGACTCCTTCATGTCCTGTTTTCCTTGCACACTCTTGTTCATTAAAATGTTGTCCCCAATTATTAACCGGTGACAATAATATCCATCAGTCCTTTGATAAATCTTAAGAAAATATTTGGGTTTTTTTCCTCCATACTGTCCATGCCATAAATATCCATAAAATTTTTCATTGTCTCCCTTTAATTATCTTCCTTATCTTCTGTGGTGCCATCACAAAGCCTGATAATGACTAAATCGCAAGTGTGATTACAGTATCAATGCCCAGAAAAGATTAGATGTTTGGAAGATACGGTTTTTTGTATATTTTAAGTGACCACAGGAACAGCCTGGTTTGGTTTTCGCAATTACGTACCTATTAACATGCCTAGCAACATACTTCTAATCAGAAACAGGATCTAATAATCAATTATAAGGTATCTCTGCCTAGAACCAAGGCTATAGAAAGAATGAGGAGTTGGCTAACCAACTAGCTATGGAGAACTATTGAAGACTGCCAAAACTAAGTGAAATTAGGGGAAAGTTAATTCCGGCAGGGGGAGATCATGACCACCAACTCCTGGACCACCTACCCCAGTTACACCACTTCCTCAAAAGAGCAAGGAAATGAATAGCTAAAGGAAGTGGACAGAGCATGCATGGTGATTTAAAGAGCAAGCAAGGATATTTTAAACAATTGTACAGATTAATAACAATGCTTATGTATTAGAAAGATGAATATAGTTAAGACTGCGTATAAATAACTGGTGATTTAGGATGTTGGTGTGCTGTTTTTGACCTTGCACCCATGACTGCGCTCTCATGAGAATAAAGAAAATGCTTCTACCTTGTATGTGTGATTGGCAGTTGCATACCAGGTGATGGACCCAGTTTTAGGAAAAGACCATCAGGCTCACCATGCTGCAAAATGCTTCTCATAAACTGCTTCTTTACAATTTGATCTATTTGCTCTACTGACCACTTACGTCCTACTGTTGTTCCTGTTGTGTTTCATCTATTTATGTTTACATGCTGTCTCACACAGTACAGTCTAATTCTGTAAGCACTGATTCAATGCATTAGAGTACTACCAATACTAAAGAATACTACTAACCTTGATTGAGTTGAGGTAAACCAGGACATTACCAAATTGTCTAAGAAGAAAGAAGCAGGAGGCCATGCACTGTCTCCCTGGAATGGTATCTAAAATTCAAAAGAGAAGTGCAGATTTATAGAATTTAAAAGTCATATAGTAATGGAAATCAGTGTCAAGATTGCTGGCAACTATGAAAGCAGCTAACTTCTAAAAATAGTGTAACTTGCCTTTTCAGGCAAAAGGACCATACTAGAGGTTAGAAAAACTATTACATCATCTTCNATACTGTCCATGCCATAAATATCCATAAAATTTTTCATTGTCTCCCTTTAATTATCTTCCTTATCTTCTGTGGTGCCATCACAAAGCCTGATAATGACTAAATCGCAAGTGTGATTACAGTATCAATGCCCAGAAAAGATTAGATGTTTGGAAGATACGGTTTTTTGTATATTTTAAGTGACCACAGGAACAGCCTGGTTTGGTTTTCGCAATTACGTACCTATTAACATGCCTAGCAACATACTTCTAATCAGAAACAGGATCTAATAANTAACTATTGCAAGACTATATTCAACAGCAAAATCTACAAATTGTTTAAGTAACAGGCCTTTCCACGACACAATTTATGTAGCATAATTTTACCATGAATTACTCTTACTCATAGGAACTAAAAGTAGGAAGCAAGGAAGTACTCTTACCTTACACTTCGTATAAAGTCTGAGTTTGTTATTTTATCCTCATTAGCCTTTTTTCTTTAAAATTATGCTTTTCAGTTATCCTGGACAAAGAAGCTCTACATATTTTAATTTTAGTTCCAGTAAGAGAGTAAACTTGATACACTGAAAATACTGGTATAAAATATTTTAATACATGCACAGGAAAAATACTCAGTGATAAAATACAATATGAAAATTAATCCCCACGCATTTGGGATTACCACACTGCTCTCAAGTGGTAAAGCCATAAATAAGTTAGGCATATCAGTTCAAATGAGTGTCAGTAAACTTTGCTGTCATCTACTCTGAAATTGCAAGCTATGTTACTGAAAAACAATTTCAAAGCTTTTTTTAGGGATTCTCATGTAAGCTTGCTAGGACTAATTTTTGTTAGACTCAACTAGGAGAGATTGGTCAGAAATGGATGAATCCAGGTAGCAGCTGAGAAGGTGTAAATGCAAGTGATGTCAAATCACTACTGTTTCACTGTCAAATGATCATTAGAGAGCTCTGTGCAGTTTGGTAAGGTGACAGGAGATAAGATCCTAAGGCTACTGACAGCCCTGAATTAATCTGCTCCCTGTAGGTTAGTCACCATCAATCTATCCACACTACAAAATGAAAATATCTTTTCTGTATATAGAAATTTCATATATCTGAAGACCAATATTTTGACTCCATACCACAGTAAAAAATAGAGCATTCCACTGGAAAATTGTACCTTCTCCTTTAAATAAGGTAGGGAGTACTTATTCCTTGAAAGCACTATATAAGACCTCAAAATGTATTTCAAAGGAAAGCAGAATATTGTATTTTTTTATCTTTTAGCAGTAGGAGATACTGAGCTCGAATGTCCTGTCATTTCCATATAGAAACAACCCATCTTTATCTATGTCTGAAACACAGAATTCAGTTCCCCAGCTTAAGAAAATTATTTGGTTACTTATCAAGTGTTCACTTGGGAGCAGAAACTGGCCTGTTTACCTATCCATTTTTACATGCAGGCTTACTTATCATGACACATATATGCCTTGACAGGACAATAACAGAAACAGTTTCCTTGTGTTCCTCTGCTGATGCTTTTTTTTGTTGCAATGGGAATGCAGGTACCTCAAAAGTGCTCCTTTTCTCTTACATTCACTTTTTGAAGTTCATAAACTCACAGCAATTTATTATAAACAAAATTTTTTAAATGCAAGTAAACATGCAAAGAAGACTTAAACCTCAGAATACATTTTTCAGTAAAAATTAATCACAGTAACAAAATATTAGAGCAACACTTTTTCCATGTGTGATTGGAGAGTTTCTAAGTTTCAGTATTTATTCTTATGTCTACATTTTGGCAGCATACCACCCTCCGTATATTTTTAGTGAAAGACTTAATTAAAAAAACAAACAAGCAAAATATCTGTAAGTCTTATACAACTCGGCAATGAATACTACTAATGACACGAAAAATAGAGTTTTATAGTACTAATTCATCCCATGTGACTTATTCAGGAAGAAGAAAAAGTTGTCATTTTGAAAAATTATATAGGATGACCTAAGAATATCTCAAAGAAAAGACTGCACAAAGTCCAGAAGAAATGTTTCATTCCTCCCACCCAATGCCAGATATGCCTGACTTGGTGCTAAAGGAGGACCACTGAAAATGAAAGGGGTGCTTTACTCCATTATTCTTGAAGTGTTTTTAGGGTAGTTTGAAAGACTTATGTTAAGCACCAGAAAAACTGCATTTAATGGAAATGTTAATGTTCATTTACTTTCACTAATGTTCCTCTTGCTCCATTTCCTCCTTAACTTATCTCAGAAATCTGATGTGTAATTTTCCACTCAGTTGAGACCCTGGGAGAAGAGCCTGAGAATTAACTATAAAAATCTAGTTATATTCTCCTTTATAATGCCAGTTCCATTTCATGTTAAGAATTTGTATCAAGCTTAGGAAAGCAAGTAAACAAAGCTGCTGTTCTGGGTGTTTTTTATTGCTGCTAGAGGGTGAATGTTGAGTCCTACACTGTAAGTGTTTTCTATTTGTTTATTTGCTTGTTTTGGTTTAGGTGTCCTTACTCCTCTTAAGGTACATAACTTCCAACATGAGATGAAATGTGTACGTGTACTGGAAAGGACTTTCACATTAACCCTGTTTGCTCTATGTTCCTTGAACCTACAAGTCAGGCATCTAACTAAAATCAGCAAAGGGCTTACTTGATGACCCCAAATTACTTTACAAATACGTGACACTGTATTTTTCCTAAACTGTCGGTTGCTGCTTTTTTCTTAATGCAGTTTCTATAGTTAACAAATTTCTACAGTTAACAAGAGCAAGTTAACTGTCCCTGGAGTCATTCAAGGTCAGGCTTGATGGGGCTCTAAGCAACCTGATCTAGGTAGAGATGTCTCTACTTGTGTAGGGAGGTTGAACCAGATGACCTCTAGAGGTCCCTTCCAACCTAAAACATTCTATGATTCTATAAGTCAGAAAGACGGACCTTGTTTTGAAAAAAACATTTCACATCTTCATTTTAATCTGTTAATTTTTAATAATCCACATTAAAATCAGGAGCCTTGTTGGCCCAGTTGTGAGCAAAGACACAGCATAGGATTTCCTCACTCTGGTGAGCATAGCATAACCTACTTTTGTATTATAAATCCGCAAAGCAGCAAAGTATCTTGATAAAGATCTTAGACAATCTAGTGGTACTAGCTCCTTGTGAGGACTGGTCCAGTGGGAAGTGCTGAGGCATGACTGACATGCTTGAATAGCATGCCTGACTACTTTGCAAAAGCCTAAGTATACAAAGAGCAAGAATTCTCTTCTCCATTCTAAATCCAGCAAAACAAAGAAAGTGGATCAAAACCGATCACAACATAGTGTGTGGCTAATATGCTAAGTTACATAAGAACATAAAAAAGATCATACTAGACCCAAAGTCAATCTGATTCAGAAGCTTGCTGAGTAAGAATATACAGCTATAGCAAGAATATATTCAGATTCCATATATAATACATGCTGTGGTATGTAATGCTACTTCCTTTGAAGTTTCTTCCAGCTTCCAACAATCTGCACTAAGGACTGAATCATCACTGAAAAATTTGTGTTAAACAGCCAATGGACTTTGCATCTACAAATTTCTTTATCTCTTCCAACTCTTGCATCAAATAAGTTGTGTATGTAAAAAAGTAATCGTGCGTTTATTTTAATTGTCTTGCATGATGATTTATGTCAATGTTTCTTGTTTTTTCTATGGTACAGTAACTAAATCTTCTCTACTCTCCTCGTCATTTATGATGTTCTATATTGTGAACATAACCAAACTCAATCACCATTTCCCAGGCCACATATCCTCCTTTATTTAATCTCTCCTTGTTCAAGAAGCTATCCCCTTTCTCTGATCATCTTTGGTGTCTTTATTGTACCCTTTCTTGTCCTCTTTTTTTTTTTTTTAAATATAAGAACCAGAACTGCACAGTGTTCAAGAAAGGGAACCACATCTATATACAATGACATAGTAATAATTTTTACTTTGTTCTCTCTTTCCCAATCAATTCCCAAGATTCTCTTTAACTTTTCTGATACTTTTGCAAATATAGTTTAAGGTCCTGTCCCACTCCATGCAGTACTTTGCATTTATCAAAGCTAAATTTAATTTGCCTATTATTACCCAGCCTCATATATTCATCCACAGCTTTCATCATTGTGGAAGCTTTAATTTTTCCTACTATGGGTAATTTTGTATCATTAGCAAACCTAGTCATGTCATTATTTGTCTCCTATAGCTCATTAATTATGAATACAAGCCCTTTCTTTAAAGAAACAAAAGGTTTTTTCAAGTGTTAGAATGAGGTGCATTTTATCCTTTTCACTGCTACTTCACTGAAAATTTCTGTTGGAAATGAGAAAGGTTATTATGTAGTTTCCCTTCTTGAAATCAGTACTGTGGAAATCTTTTGAGGTATTTGCTAACACATGGACTTTGAATTTGATTATACTCAGATCACTAGTAACAGAATTAAATTTTCATTAAAAATTTCAAATCAGGTTCTATGTAGTCTTTGTATTGGTCTAGAGTCACATGTTCACTTGTGCGTTCTCTAAGAAAGATGAAAACTTAGCATTTAAAAATTCCTTCTCTATATCATGCCATGTCATTGCATTTCCTAGGTCAATATGGGCAGAATACAAGTCTCCAACTATTATTTAATTATCTTTCTATATAAAATCTCTAACCTCTTTAATATGCCAGTCACTGTTCCCATCCAGGCTGGCTGGTGAATAATTTAGCCTCAATATGATGAGTCTCCTACCTGAATATGTATTTTAAACCAATTTTATATTACTCACTGATAAAGAAAAGATATTTATTTTATTTTGAGAGAAGGTTTCTATAATGTTTAGACCCATTTTCCCACTGGCATAACCTATTTAGTAATTCCCCATTGTAAATTAAATAGGAACAATATCCTATATGTTGCCTTCCTCCTATCACATTTTAAAAAATATTTTAGGTTTATAGCTTCCTCTTGTAAAACCAGGTGTTACACTTTATTCATTTTCTTGTAAAGCATCTAGTATTTGTAAAAAACATTTACATATTTGGTCTTCATGTATTTGCCTTTTGTTATGTCCTATCTAAATTGAACTCTGTTCGCCTCTTCTATTTCCTATCTGCAGTTTGCTGACCTCCATTTGTCCTTCATTTGAGGACATTAAAAAAACCCTCACTAATTTGTCTTTAAAGGAGTTACCTTGAACTGTGTGTTCTTCTGTATGTCTGCATTCTGCCACAAGTTTTTAAAAATATGATTAAGCAGTTTTTAGATAGAAGTACCAAGAGTGCAAGGTGCTTGCAGTACTAATGTTTCCATTTACTTTTGGCTAGAACCAATCCTTCCCACAGGCTCATTTTTTTCAATTAACTCACCTTGCTAATTAGACTACATGTCTGTTCCTCCCCCCCCCCCCCCGCCAACCATACCTCATGTCTCAGCCTCTCTATCTTGTTTTGCATATGGGTTTAAAAATACTTCACAATAAATTTAAGACTTCTAGCTTCCTAACAATTTCAGGTTTGGTTTTGGGCTGTATCTTCACTATATATCTTTTCAGGATCTCCTTTCTCAGACTGTTTCTGCGTTATTTTTGTCCATGTGTGCTATGGTCACTCATCACACCTGCATGACTGTTACAGGCATTAAGAGGTCTACCACCATTGTATCAGTCATCCTGTGACTTTACTGGCATCACAAACCCAGTTTGCTATATGCCCACTAACAGAGTCCCCCTCTGCTAGAGTTCATGTTGCTTCCCTTCGTTAGCTAAGATCCCAACTCCACAGGGATAGCCTCAATGTGAAAGGAATGTGTTAGGGAAACCTCATCTATGTAACCACTTCCAGCCTTCCAACATGAAGCTCTCTGCTGCACAATTTCAGCAGTACAAGGGCTGCAAGGGCGACAGAATGGCCAACAGTATTTCTGAAAGTTTCATCAGTGCTGCTGCTGTGCCTCTTGAGCTACTTCTCTTTAGACACCATGGACACAGGAGACATTACTCGATCTCTGAGGACCGTGAGCTGTCTGCACCATAAACATGCATAAGTTACTCACCTAAAAAAATAGTCCTATTGACAATGCCTACAGCAGAAACCGGGAATTCAGCCATTGTGGCTGAATTTCTGTGTTCCAAATACTGGCTTTTTTGATCTGGGATTTTGGGTTTTACTTTGGCAAGAAGAAAGGAAGACAAGGTCTTGTTTTAGCCTATTATTGAATAAGCAAAAAAAAATATTGAAAATATATTGATTTTTTAATTGGGTTTTATCACGGGGTTCTTTTGATTCAACCAAGAAGTTAGTCCCAGAGCCTCCATTTCTCTGTAGCCAAATTCCTCTCTATGTTTTTACCACCCTCAGTTCCAGGGCACACTCTGTGCCAGGACACTACGTACTCAGTAGGCTTTCATTAGCAGTCCTAGATTTGTACCTGTGAGGTTTCAGCCACACACTTCATCTAATTAGGCTGTTGTCTTCTGTTCCTGTAGCAGGGATTATTAGTCAAAGGCAAGCTGCCATGGTGTCTCTCAGTGAAGACCAGCAGATTGCAGTATAGCCTCTTTTCCAGCCAAACTCATATAGAAAGGTTTGGAATCAATTGAACCTTATAATTTAAACTTGCAAATTTGTTTTAGACTATAAATTAGACTTTCTGTTACTCATACTATAGGAACAAAATGCCTAGCAATAGTCATGTTAACAGTAAGCAGTTAGACAGAGACACAACAGTATATGTGAGGATATTGTAAGAAGGATTACACAATGGAGAAAGAACATTTCAAACATACCACATTCGCTCGCTGATTCACCCACCAGCTGAAAGAACTGCTGAGCAATTTTCAGATGATCTCTCTGGAAGAGGAAAAAAAAATCCAACATGAGTTCCAGAGTTGATGCTACAATACATATCGAAAATACACTCTGAGGAACAGATGGGGGGGCAACTAACAGACAAACCAGGGTAAAGTAAAACCAGAAAAGGTGAACGTGCCAGCATATGTGCCTAGATACACAAGAATGCTGTAAAAAGCAAACAGGCTTTTTAGAAGCAGGACAGAGAAGCCAAATTCAGTTTGATTTATTGTCAGGGCAAGCAACAGAGATTTGTATTTCATTCATTCTGGACTGAGTACTGTACAGAAGGAGATTAAGAGACTCAGAGACCCTGCAATCTAAATGAGAAATGACTGCCTGTTTCACTCCATTTCAGTCCCTACAGATCCATTCACATTCTACTGCTAGAGAATCTGAAAAACCTCAGAGGCTTCACTCACCGAACCTATTTCTTGTCCAAGTGCTGCATTTACCACTCCTTTGAGAATGTACTCCTAAAAAAAAAAAAAAGAAAAAAAAGTAAAAAGGATCAGAGAAGACAAGGTGAAGATTTCAAAAGACACATAAGAACCTACATGCACATTATTTTCTTCCTAAATTAAACTCTATCCCAATTCAGATTAATGGGTACCCAATTACTATGATAGAGCTTCAGCACAGTAGTATAAAGTTATGCCCCAAAAAACCATTCTACTTGCTAGCCAATGACTTCTGCTAGAAATGTGAGATGCAAAAGGATAGTGTTTTCTTGTTAGTCTTATGCTCAAAGACTATGCGCTGGAAGGAACACCATAACATATTATCATGCCCTGTTCACCATCATATAATCAATAATGAAGTGCAACATTGTTTTATTAATGCACAGATCCGACTTCCAAGTATGCACATCAGTTAACCATAATCACCAACATACTTGCTCCAAAATGCATAGCATTTCTTATCAGGGTAAAAATATCTGTGGTCATGTTATGCTATTAAAATTAGGAATAGGAGTAGAGTGCCCTGTAATCATAGAATCATAGAATGTTTTAGGCTGGAAGGGACCTCTAGAGGTCATCTTGTCCAACCTCCCTACACAAGTAGGGACATCTCTACCTAAGTCAGGCTGCTCAAAGCCCCATCAAGCCTGACCTTGAATGACTCCAGGGATGGGGCCTTCACCACCTCCCTGGACAGCCCATTCCACTGATCTATCACCCTCATGTTAAACAACTTTTTTCTAATATCCAATCTAAATCTATCCTTTCTTAGCTTAAAACCATTACTCCTGGTCCTATCGTTAAAAACCCTTTTGAATAGACCTTCCCGCGCCTTTACGTAGGCCCCCTTCAGATACTGGTAGGTCACTATAAGGTCCCACCGGAGCCTTCTCTTCTCCAGGCTGAACAGCCCTAACTCTCTCAGCCTGTCTTCATATGAGAGATGCTCCATTCCCCTGATCATTTTGGTGGCCCTCCTCTGGACA
>VYZX01024674.1:0-27327 GCA_013401335.1 Brachypteracias leptosomus
ACCCTGACGATTCTATGATAATTCTGCCTGCAGGTAAATGTGCTTTAAGCCCAAAAGTGAATGAACTGCAAGTTAGGACAGCAGGGCTAAGAGACCTGTCAAGTTCAACACTGCATTTGGCTTAAAATGGGAGGTTTGGGGGAGCTTTAATGTTTATGAATCCACAGAAATTGATAATACTGTTGTAGCTGCTGTAGAACTCTGTTTACTTGGCTGCCTTGACAGGGAAATAATTCCTATTGGTACATTAAAATCTTTCTTTAAAAAATTACTTATATTATGACACTTCTCCTCAGTGGCCAGTCCAGGAATGCCACATAAGACAACACTGGAGCACATTTAACTGCAGAGTTATGACATGACAGATGTATGACATGACCATGAACAACACATTGTGAAATAGAAGTATAAAGATCAGCTTCTATCTCAGCGTTAGTGGACACCTCACTAAAGTGGACAGGAGATATTTCAGAATGTGAAGCAATGGGCACAAATTTAATTACACAAAATCCAATTTAAGCATAAAAATTCTTCTTTACTGTGAGGGCGATCAAATGTTGGAAGATGTTGCCCAGGGAGATTGTGGAATTTCCATCCTTAAAGATATATGAAACCATGTTAGAAGCAGCCCTGAGCAACCTGGCCTGGTTGATTCTGCTTTGATTGGCACAGTTGGATTAGAGACCTCCAGAGATCCTTTCCAACCTCAGCTATCCTGTGATTCTGTTATGTTTAATAAAGAAATATCTGGACCCACAGAAGGCCAACAAGTATACTCATGGAATTATAGAGGCATCAAAATGATGTGATTTAGGAGTGAGAAGATTGGAAGGATGCACAACTCATTTTTAACTATAAGATTGTCCTCACAGCTGCTATATTTCATACTGACACATTCCATGTCTTGATAAAGCTATCTGAAAATTGGCTCCAGCAATGTGCAGGAGAACCTGTGATTCGTAGCAGTGTTGTTTATGGAGAGAAGCCACTTTATTCCACACCAATGCTGGTTGACTTGCAAGAGATTTACAAGTATAAGCAGGATTTTTGCTCTACAATGTAAGTGATTGCTTCCAGAAATGAATATTTGCTTCATCTTTCTTCATTATCCTGTATCCCCTCTGAACCAAAGAGATAGTATTCCATTCCTTGTATTTGGAGTGAAAAAAGTTCTATCAACATGACAAATGAAAATGCATCAAAATGCCAAAAATTATATTAGTTCTACTATGACAACAAATACAATTGCTGTTGATTTCCTGAATTTGTACCTATCTTGCTTGTTTTCTTTAAAAGCTTATTGGCAGGAAGGAATTGCATTTATTTTTTTGAAAACAAACAAATGAACATTAAAATGCTGCTAAATATAAAAGACATTTCACAATGTACCGCATCAAGCAAATTATTCTATTTTTCAGTACCAGAGTGTTTTAAGTGTCAGATATGGATGGTTTGGGAAATGACGTGCTGCAAAATTGCTGCAAGATTTTATAGAATTATTGTAGTGATATGTTGAATGTGACAAGAAAATCCTAATTGCAAACACTTGCACGTTGTCACATTTGAACAATGATCCATTAATAACATTTTTATAAAATATTTTAATGTGATTAGAGTTAAGTGCATGAAAGAGAAATGAGAGATCATGTGAAGCTGTGCCTTGAGGTGCTTTATTGACTCCCATTATTTTCTGTTCAGACAAGGATTTAAAAAACAGACACTGATTTTGGAAACCCACTTTGTACTATACACATCTGGAGATGCTTTGAAAGCAGCCAGCTTTTTAAAATCCAGTCTTTACAAGTGAGTTAAATTCTACAGCCAAAGGCTGCAATGCCTCTAATGTCTTTTGAATGTATTGATCAGGATTCTTATGCAATTGTCATCTCTTTTGGATGGAAAGGAACAAGTAGCAGATTTATAGTATAATATTAAACAGTGGTTTATGTACCTATACTGTATCACCTTCTCTCTTGGTTTCATTTCCAAAGAAATTTCAAATACACATCCTTTTATTTACCCCAAAAGAAAACTAGGTACATTTAGAGTGAACCATTGACAGTTTACCAGAGTAAAGTCATCTCCAGAAGTATTTGAGGTGTTTCATCCTTCCCAGATGTGAACCCATTTGTTTTGTTTTTGTAATCCCCCATTTCTGTTAGGCTGGCAGCTCAAAATACCAGCCTGATCATTTCAAATCAATATAACTGACTGACTGACAAGCTTTCCACTGTATCTACAAATATTGTCATCCCTCTTGGAGGAACAATCCTTTATTTGGAAGGTCAACTAGTCTAAGAACTGCATAGTTATGATAAACTACTCATCAACGAAACAAAATGTTTATGTTTATGAATGAAAAATTAAATTACAGGCAACAAATCCCATTTACAATTATTCCCTTGTAAAACTTGTGCAATTCCTTCAGAATCAGTGTCACACATCCTCCTGGTCACCTTTTCTTTTATAACTGCATGTATCACCAAGAAGCCTTGACTATGGGATGAAAAAAAAAAGACAGTTTAGGATGAAAAAAAAAAGACAGTTTAGGATGAAAAACATTGCAGGAAACATTTCAGGATTATGAAAAAAATTCCACTCTGCATCTGGGTAAAACCAAGATGGTACCATTATACCATCCCTTCTGTCATGAGTCAGCCAGCATTGCACTTTAATACACTGAAATACATGGCCATGTTTAAGGTATTTATTAAGAATTTGTCTGGACTTGACTACCTGAGCTTTAATTTCTCTGGGTTTCTCTCCATAGGCTAAGATTTAGTCTTCATTGTGTGGAGAAAGTGAATGCAAAGTCCTGTCCAATGGGTCAAAGAACTATTCCTACAGAATATGAATCATGTGATTTAAAACCCAAAGTTTTTACTGAACCTAGAACTTAAAGAATCATAAATCTTCATTGGCCAAAATTTGCTCTCTGACTCATGATAAGGGGGAAGATGATTCATAGGAGTCTCTTCTTGTGATTTATATCTTGATGTATGCAGTTTGTCACACAGTAACTTTCTATAGAGAAAATGGAGATGTGAGTAAAATCAAAATGTAACATCTGGAACCAATCAAGAACATTCAGATAAATTGGTTTGATTGATAGCCACTTGGTTAGTTGATTTAAGAAATCACCATTTTCCATAGGAAGAAGTTCTTATCAAGAGTGGTTCCAGCTGGACATATCTGACAGATCCTTTTCACTCTTGTTAACACCCAACAGAATAAACCATCCTCAAATGAGCACCACTTCATCCTCTGATGAAACAGCCACACACAGTTGAGCACCACATTACATGAGTGCTCTAACACATAGGAAATACATTGCAAATGCAAAAATAAATGCACATATTTAAATTCTGGATCTTATAAACTGATAATCCTCTTTCTTTCCATACAGCAGTGCTATTAATTCTAAATTCACTGATAAATTAAAAAATCTGCACAAACCTTATATATATTTAAATATAATATATAATATAATAACATAATATATTATACGAATATATAATGCATATAATATATATAAATATCATATAAATATAATACACATTATATATAGTATATACATTATATAATGTNGTGTATATGTATAATGTATATATTTTCCTCCTCTCTACCTATCATTGACTCATCTACTCACCTTTCTAATATGGTAATTTCATTCACACACTATTACAGACCTTTGAATGTCAGTTACCCCATGAGATGAATGGAGAGCCCAATTAAGAGGATTCACATTCCAGTCAGCTGTTTTTTCCTCTCTTTTTTTTTTGGTCTCTTGCTTTTTCTAGTGGTGATTAAGGTTGCAGTTCCACTCATTAGTGAAGTGTATTAAATGGTGATATCAATAACTGACAACAGCACTGCAGTAGGACTGACTGTTCCACAGATCTATAAAAACATGCCAAGCAGAGCTTTCTGAACATTGTGTCTCCAGGCATGGTGGAAGTGTTTACTCCCTGCTTCCTAGCCTGGCTCATGATCAATGTAAGGGATATAACAAGAGAGAGCCTGTTAAGCACAGTAGCACTATGCTCCATGCTTTCAAGTAAATCTGCCTTGCACTTAGAGGTGCCAGGATAGGTTTACTTGGCTGTGCAGGAATTAAAAAAAAACAATAAAGAAAAGAGAAGATAGAAAATTTAAAAAAACCCCAACTGCCATACTTCCTGCCTCATGAGCCATCACTGACAAATTCTCAGAGGCCAAGTTCTGATAAATACTTAAAGAAGTCTTGTACTCTTAGAAATTATATTCATGATCTTCTTGTAATATTGAGGTATCAGCCTGAGGCGTTTTCCACACTGAGGACCTGCTGCCACAGATGCTGTAGATGTAAAGAGTAACTGCCCTTACCATAAAGACCTTTTTATTTCATTCATAACAGATGAGTGAAATAAAGGGAAGCTGGAGATGGCTCTGGGAGAAATGAGGACTAGCAAGTAAGATTCCCAAATGAATGGGGTATTTTAGCCCAGAAGAGGAAGATGAACATTGTTAAAAACAGCTTGAAAAAGTAATCACAAGTTACCATTAACATACTTATTACCAGACAGCTGTGTGGTGGAGAAATCCTACTGAAAAGGAAATCTGTGTGTGCCTGTTTGTGTGTGGGCAGGGGATGGCTTAGTTTTGTGTAGAAATATGGGATATGCAATCATTTTGTTTGTCTGGGTATATTTTAATCCATTTCACTGCATAATGGCTAATTTCAGAAAAATTCAATAAAGTATCAGGATCTCAAAGACATTACATTTCGACATGAAAAAGATCAATATGATGTGAAGTGGAGGAATTGCAGATAGCCCCAGTGTCATTTTTTAATGTCAGTGGTGAAGGGTTAAGATAATCTCTACTGGTCACTAGCCAGCTGGCCAACTGGTACTGTCACCTCTTGCTCTTCTGCTCAAAAAATTCAGTAGGTGATGCTTGAGAGTCAATGATGTCATGAGGGGAGTGTGGGATCTTGGGAAGACAGAAGACATGGAAAGGTATTGCTCTAAAGATGAGGGATGTGAGAGAGAGGATGTTATAATAGGTGTGAAAAGGTAGAAAGGACTCCTAAGAGGAATTTAGTATAGTAGTAATTTAGTAAATAAATCAATGATTAATTTGAAGTGAATTTCAGGGAACCTGAGGGGGCTACGTTTCAACATGCACTGCCATGGGAGACCAAACCTCTCTCACTGCTTCTCAGTTTTGATGATAACTTGAAATTTGGTACTTTTCAAAAAGTACTATTAGAAAATGGACCAAAATGTGCTTCAAGTCTGAGTTGCCTTGAAAACTTCAATCATTTTAATGAAGAGAGGGAGTAATCAAACACACTGGTCTTGTCCTGAATCTACTTTATTCTGAAACACATGGCAGGAGGGATCTTTAAGGTCCCTTCCAACCCTGACAATTCTATGATTCTATGAAGTCCTCCCATATCCTGGTCACTAAGGGCCAGTATCCATCAGCACCTCATGTTCAGAAAAAGCATTACTATTACTCTACCACAGCACAAAGTACATATCTCTAAAAAAAACCCCCAATTACCAGGCATTGTGTTGACATCATAAGTTTCAAGACCAATTTTCAAATATTAGGAGGCTTCAGCTTCTCAAATGCACTGACACATAAATTTCCTTTTAAAGTCTGTTCAGCAGGGTAACAGATCTTGCTTTCAGGAAGCAGTTCTTGGTCTTATATTACCTTTTTTATATTCATTCTAATAACTTGTCATTTTACATGAATGAATTGTCCTAACAGGAGAGAAAGCAGATGTAAAACATCTGGTTGTCATCAATGTGCTTCGTTCCCTTTAAGAAATTCTCTACTTAAGAAAATTAGGAAACTTAAGAGATCACCTGATCCGCCATCACCCTCCCAAATCAAGACCTTTAGACCAAAATCCTTGTGAGAAGAAAAGAACAAACCTCCAGATAACTCTACAGAGGTGTGCAAGACCAGGTGTTCAGTAAATGGTGAGCTGGATATCTCTGGACTGAGGATAGCAAACCTGAAGAACATTTATCACAATGGTTTTCAGCTCACTTGTATGGATTAAAAGACTGGTCCCTTTGAGCTGTGATTATATTCCCTAGAACTTGCCCATACTCTTTCCCCTTCCAAAACCATTGGGAGATCCATCAGCCTGAAGCAACACAGGACTCTACTGGGTTCCATTTCAGGAGCTCCTTCCTGAAAACTTCTAAACTGTGACATTTATTTCCACAACAATTTCAGTCACCTCTGGGCTTCGGAGAAGTAATGAAGTTAGAATAAAGGAATATTTTAGGTTGAAAAGTCCCTCTGGAAGTCACCTGTCCAACTTCTCAAGGTTCCTCCAAGGGGCTTTAAGCTTTGAAGTGAGAGCAAAATTTAAAGCACAGTGGTCTTTTACCAATGATTGCAAAACTGCATCTCAACTCCAAAATACATGGGCTGTAGAGAGAACAATGTAGTTAATAATTAGAGTAGTGAACATTGACAGAAATCCCTGAGCCAAGATCCTATAAACAGATACATACATTGACTAATCTTTCCTCTGTTTCCAACCCACAGGTCTTATAGTCCTCTGTATATTTTTTTGTAAAACAGTTAAAACTTTTAATCCAATTGGCTTGGTCCATCTTACCTTCCACTGCACACATCTGGAGGCATTTCATGCCACATGTATTCTTCCTACTCCATTTGATTTTGGGTGTGGAGACTTATTACTGACTTCAAGAGAAAGAGCATTCATCTCTTAATTTAGATGAACTCATCTTTGTAACTACTTACAGAGTTTCTCATGTTACTAGAAGGGGGATATTTTGCCAGAATTAAGAGATTCTTGTCACTACTCCAGGACTATTGTAACTATCTGGGAAGTTACATAAATCTCTTCAAAATTAATGACAATATTTCCCAAGTTTAGTGCTTAAAACAGAGGTGACTACATTGATTGTCACAAAAGGAGGATTATATGTGTGAAATGACTAAAAAACTTCCTTATTTTTAGAAAGTAATAATATTTTTAGGTGTTGCTATGGAAGCAGCTTTGAAAGCTATCAGGATGGGGTAATACAGGACTTAAAATATCCTTGCAGAAAATTGCCTATTCACTCTTTGAGCACCCAAAAGACTTCAGGAAATTTATAAGATGATATTGAAATAGTTGAAATGATTTTGGAAATGATTTTGAGATTTGTAGTGATGAGGTACACTCTTGGAGCTGGAACATGCACTGTAAGCTGAAGGACATCACTTCTGGAGGAAACCTAAATTTATTCAGTAAAAACCTTCCTGTGGAGCAAGACATCTCCTGCAGAACAGGAGACACATTGATATTCAGTCTGGAGAAGAGAAGACTCTGAGGGGACCTTATTGTGGCCTTCTAGTATCTGAAGGGGGCTACAAGAAAGCTGGGGAGGGACTTTTTAGGATGTCGGGTAGTGGTAGGACTGGGGGGAATGGCTCAAAACTAGAGGTGGAGAGATTCAGATTAGATGTTAGGAAGAAGTTCTTGCCCAGGAAGGTGGGGAGACACTGGTTGGCCAGAGAGATGCTGGAAGCCCCATCCCTGGACATTTTGAAGGCCAGGCTGGCTGGGGCTGTGAGCAGCTGCTCTAGTGGGAGGTGTCCCTGCCCATGGCAGGGGGGTTGGAACTAGATGATCTTTGAGGTCCCTTCCAACCCTGACAGTTCTATGATTCTATGTTCATTGAAAGCTCAAGACGTTCATGCAACACATATTGTGTCAAAAACTCCTCCACATTCTGGCACTTGGTGTACCTCACACATTAGGCACTTTACCTTGCTGTTAAATGATGAGTCATTTCCAGGTAATTCACTAGAAGTGCCAATCTGAATCTATTTCACCAGTAAATATGTGAATTATCAACAGCATATGTGAAGAAATATTCTGAGGAGCTGAGTGCTTGCAGCTTCCACTGAAAATAAGGTGAGGGCCATAGAAAACCAACTTGTCTTTTGCCTGGAGAAGACCTATCAGAGGCCAGCTATCTGAGAAAATATTAAAAAGCACTTGTTCCAAATATAAAAAATGGACATGATGAAACAGTTTCATCTGGAACAGGAAATATGTATTTCATATATATAGATATATATTTGTCCTACTACATTGCCAGGATTAAAAGGTATAACTATATTTATCATTAATCATGAAGCATCTGAAGTGTTTCACTGAGTGATATGGACAAAATGTAGAAAATATAGGAAGGAATAGATGAAAAGAAAAAACAAATGAGGTATAGAAAGGGGTGACTCACGAGGTAAAACATCCTGCTTATCTAAGCAACACATGCAAGGGAATGTGAGGAAACAGCCTGAAATATGAAGAATTTAGAATTATACAGCAAATTGTGGCTAAACAAGATAAAATTACTGTATTATTAGGGATGGGATACGTGCACCCTAAAAGACAATTCCATCTCAATGCTGAGTTTAGCTGTTGGTCTGTGAACTCTCCTCAGCTTGTCAGCATTTCACACCTACCAGCTTTTAGCAGCAGGATCATGCAGACATCCATTTAATCTGTTGTCAATGGTGTTGTAGCAGTTTATTGACAAAATACGATTTGGGAATCAGAGCCTGGGTCATCCACCAGTTTGCAGCACTGCAGTGAGCTAATCCAGCTACTGATTCTAGGATTTTAAGAGCAGCTTATGCCAGGAGTGGCTTCAGTAGCTGCTCCTGCCTGATGAGAAGGGGCAAAGGTAACTCCTTGTGATCCTCCCAGCCTTATGTGGAAGGAAAACATAAAATAACAACAATTTTGCTTTACTGCAGACAGATGTTTTCTTATTTCCCATTTTAAAATAGTTTTATCTCCATTAAGGTTGGGGGATTTTTGTTTGTTGCATTTGAATGATTTAAAAAACATGAAATCCACACAAATCCTCTTCATGCTCCACTGGAAATCACCTTTAAGTAACAGATGTCTGCTGTTAATTTACTCAGAAGTGAAGCCCCTTATTCAGTGGTTCTGAAATTCATCATACCTTGATTCACTACTGCTCATGCCCCCCACACCTACAGCAGAACTGTTACGTTGGAGAAATTGGAAGGAAAAGACCTAAACAGCTTATACTACTTCAGTGCTTCTCCTCTTGGGTCCAGTTTGCTTGGGACATAATAGTGATGAATGAAAAAATTGTAGCATTAAGTTATTCAGACTCAAAAAAGGGGGAAAAATGCAATTCAGTTTTCAGTATTTTGAATTTACCTGTATTTGATCCTATTTCTGTAAACTCATTGAAGAGTTTTAATTTTTTTTTTCAGCCTGGACATATTGATTGCTTCATTCTTCATTACAATACCTCTTTATTCAAGGATTGAAAATAAAACAAATAGACCTATCTTTTCTCACTTTATGACATTTAGTTAATTTGGTCTTTTTCAATTGCATTTGCAGTTTAAAACAGAAAGGAGGAGCAAAAATCTGAAGAGAAAAACAAACATTAATAAGGGTAGTGACACAAAACAAAACCAAAGCCATTTGAATAAGAACCTGATGCAAAACAAGAATAAAGTGAGTTTTTCTCATCAGCCAAGGAAAAAACAAGTGAGCACTTAAGGACTTTTGTAGTATTCAAGAGAATATTGGATTATACCCCAAATATTGAATTATATCCCAAATATTGAATTATATCCCAAACCTTCCCCTGTCTTCCATATCCTCACATATTACAGATCCCTTGCAACTAGATAAATTCAAGAATATTAAACTCAAATCCCACTCTTGCCCTAAATTTGGACATCATTCTGGCATATGTTAGCAGCCTGATAGAAGCAAGCTATCCATGAGTGCTTCCTCACCTCCCCTCTCCTACCCCTTGTGTTTCTGCAGCCAGGCAGAATTGGTTCAGCTGAAGGAATCACACAAACTAAATCAGTTTCCAGCTCATAAAATCTCTAATCTGTTACTTTGTGCAGCCACATGAATACTCATATAGCACAAAAGCTCCACGTAGAGCAGCAGCTTGTGCTGGATTGAGGTTGGCTGTAAACAGCTTGAGAATTGCATTTATCTGTTTGGGAGAAATACCATCTCGTGGTTTAATATTTGCAAAGGGTATTAAGTGGCAGGTACTGCAGAAGAACAAGTTGTTTTAAAAATGGCTGGTTATTTTGACTTCTTTTCCCTCTTCCCTTATTCCCTGCAGAGCACGTGTTGTATGAACATCCCACAAGCTGTATGCATATAATTTCTGATCTGAAATCTTCAAGATAATGCCCTGTCTACTGCTCAGTGGATTTCCAGCACTACAAGCAGTGGGAGTTTAGATGTTTTCATAGTCTTTGGTAGCTGTCACATGCTAAATATTAAGTCTTCTTGATGCCAGTGAATTTGTCCCTTATGATGTAGAAAATTTCTTTAGTGTGACCAGGATCATTATAGAAGTGATGAAACTATTCCAAGTTAAAAACCAACCAACCAACCAAACAAACAACACAACCAAAACAAACAAAAAAACCCAAAAAACAACCCAAAGAATGAGAAAATGTAGAGATTTTTTGGTTTTATTTTGTGTTTAATTGACTTCACATGTTTTATGTCTGTGCCTCAACTCCTTTTCCCTGCTTTGATATTTTTGTACAAAAACCACCTTATTTTTTCACCTCACACTTTGTAAATTTCCTGCTATCAAAACTTCTTCTTTCTTCATCCAAAAAACCCTAAATTGGTCATTCACACTCTTCCTACTAGATTTTTCTGTGTTCATTCTGTGATCCCAGCTTTGACTTTAAGCTGTGGCTGTACTCTTATTTTCTCCTCCACAGTGCAAGAATTTTCTCTGTTATTAAATTATTTTTTAATTAAAAAGTAATTTAAAAAACAACCTATAGTATCCAATTCCATTTCCAACTATTATTGTGTCTTCCTTTCATTGTCTGCAGCTGCCCCCTGGAGTTCCTCTCCCCTAATTCCATTTTAACCTCTCTCACCTCTGTTTTTCCTTCCATGTTTACTTCTTACACCACTCACCACCATCTCTCATGTCTTCTTGACTGAAAATCAGAATATTCATATTCCCCCCTCTCTCTTGACCTGTTACCCATCTGCTCCAGAGCTGTACAGGCACTTTTTCATCAAGTTCTCTCTCTGCAACTTCCATCACATTTTCTTTTTCCATCCAGCTTTATTTTCATGTCTTACACTTTGTTGAAGATCCTTCCAGTAAAAGAAACTTTCTTCTGTATTTTCCACTTTAGAATTCCCTGTATTTCTTCAATATACCACACAATTCAGCAAAATCACAAAAATCATATGGATAACTGAGCTTTTTCTTCTTGTCTAGTGATGCCAAATCAAGCACAAGTGAGTACAAATTTTGCCTTTATTTTTCCACTAATAAAAATAAGAAAAATAGAATAATGAATTTTATACAGAAATTATTTGGAAAATAATGGTCCTTCATCCATACTTCAAGAGCAAGATAAAATTATACTTTTGGTGGACCTTAGAAATGAAGCTTTACCTCTTTCCCTTCATTTCATCTCACTTCTCAGTCTCACTCAGCAATTTAAATAGAAATGCTGATCACACTACTGTGGAATATTGGTATTCCTATGGATGTGAATAGGGGAGGCCTTGTCAACCCAGTTATCATTTAATTGTCAAGATCAATCTTTCAGAGGAAAACCTGTTACTTATTTCTTCACATATTAACTGGGTTGCCAAAGAAGAAGAAAGAAAGAACTCTACCCTCAGAGCTGTTCAGTGATTCTGGAGCTTCCAGAACTGAACTAGAAGGTGTCAGATCCCTCATTTTCTCCTCAAATTAATATACAATTTTTAACTTTTTCTTTCTAGTTTGGCCCATTACAAATGTCATGGCTTCTTCATAGCTACAACATTGTTATTGAGGCTGTTCAGCTCCTAAATGGCTATACTGTGTAGCAGTAATGCTTCTTAGATACCTCCTGATTGCTCAAGTATTCACAGTTACTGAATAGCAAAAAATAGCTTAAATGTCCACTGAAACCTCCTTTTATCTGCACATGTGTTTTCATGCCTCTCTGTCCAAGAACTGATATTACAGACATTTATTTTTCCATCCCTCACCTATTCCCAAGAGGCATATTTGCTAAGTTATAGCTATTGAAGATTTTATAGTCCAAAGTCCTTTTTGGGTTAGAAAATCCCGGATCTCAGGGGCTCCTCAAAACTACTGACATTTGTGGCACTTTATTCCAATAACAGAAAGTTTTCTTATTGTCACACTTTTTGAAGCCATTGCATTCAAATGGAATTTTGTGATATCAGTAACTGTAGCACAGAATTTTATATATCCTCTCTGACATCAGCCACTGTTTGAAAATCTGTCTGGATTAATTTGTGTATCTAAAAGACCATTTGTGACTCTGTGACAAAGATAATATGAATACTGTGCTTGAAAGCATGTCCTGTTTTTCCTTTTTTTTAATATTCTTAGGAATCCTTTAATTAAAAAAATATTTACCACTTCCCACAAACATTTCCTCACTATTGATCTATTACTACTGAAGTAATTTAATGCACTTGTGAAAATATTGGCCCAAAGCTGACAGAAATCAATGTAAATACTTCAGTGGTTTTTAGGAGGTTGTGGTGAGGCTGGTGTTGATCTTCCAGGTAACTAATGACAGGACTAGAGGTGATGGCCTCAAGTTGCACTAGAGGAGGTTTAGATTGGATGTTAGGAAGAAGTTCTTTACTGGAAGAGTGGTCAGGGACTGGCCCAGGCTGCCCAGGGAGGTCATGGAGTCACCATTCCTGGAGGGGTTCAAAGAACAAGTAGATGTGATGCTTCAAGACATGGTCTAGGGGTCAGGGAGATGCTGGGATGAAGCTTGGACTTGATGATCCTAGAGGTCTTTTCCAACCTAAATGATTCTATGATTAGATCAAGCCCTTCTTTCAGTCTTGGCTAAACTTATTCAATAACCAATGTGCTAACAACATGAAGGCAAACATATATAGATACTGAATAAAACTGGATCTGGCGCTGTGAGTCAGATGATGCAGGAATAGAAGCTAATTTTCTTCACTTGGTTGCTTCCAAGCAGCAGTAATTACTGGGAATCTACACAGTGCTGCATGAAAAACCCTTCAGATCATGACCATGAGCCAGCACTGTACCCTTGTGGCCAAGAAGGCCAATGGCATCCTGGGGTGTATTAGAAGGGGGGTGGTTAATAGGTCGANTAATGCAGCTGTTGGTGGGACATCAGGCTGCATCACTACTACCAGCTTCTCCCTGGTGGAACAAAATGTGTTTTGACACCAGGCTCTTGCCTGTGCAGAGCTGGCTGGCTTCTCATTCATTGCAAGCCTGTGCTTGACAAGTAATGCACACCCTGCTAGCAGCAGCAAGGGGCCAGAGGGAGCTCTGTGCCAGTGGATTGCAAACATTAGCTCTGGAACACACAAGTTTTATTTTGTGGTCACCAGATGGTGAACCATCGCTGCACAATGAGTGGCATTGCTGTTCACTGCATTTGCTTCAGATTTTTCACAGAGACAATCCTTTAAATGCTGCTCGTTTTATCTTTTTGTCATTTTGAAGTTTCCTGCAGTCTGGTTTTGCTTCTTAAATTCCATTTGTTTTCTTGAAACACCTCTTTGCTGCTGTTTGTTTTAATCTTCGCTTTTACGAGCTGCTCATCCTGAATATCATTGCTATGCATGAGCTAAAAGCCAAACAAACAACAGCAGGTTTATTTATTGGAACTATTCACTTCTGTGAAATAGGAAAATATTTGTACTTTGTTTCCAGGGGCAATATAAGATTTCAGAGAATGTAACAATAACAGGAAAAAAAGATATAAATTAGCAGTGCTTCTAAATATGATAGCAAAAATCAGCTGTAAAAAAACCTCTCTAATACTTTTTTTGTATGCTAGAAATATCCTTGGAAAATAACAAATTAAAATGTCTGACTATAACAAAAAAATAGTTATAATTCTGCTATATAAAAATGTACTTATTTGCAAAATAGTGTCAGTCATTGAGTCTTTCTGTGAAATGTAGTGAGCTCTGAGTTACTCCTGGTAAATGTAGACAATTACCACATTACAAATTAAAATACTTTACTTATCATCTTAGAAAATGTATCATGGATACATTTTGTTGACCATCTTTTGTTTTCCCTGCTGAAGAGAGATCTGTCATAGGAACTGGGTCTTTGTAACAGAAGAGCAAAGCTTTTACTATTAGAGATGCAGTCCCAGTGGGACCATCTAGATTCAGATGAGACGTTAGGAAGAAGTTCTTGCCCATGAGGGTGGGGAGACACTGGCACAGGTTGCCCAGAGAGGTGCTGGAAGCCCCATCCCTGGAAATGTTGAAGGCCAGGCTGGATGGGGCTGTGAGCAACTGATGTAGTGGGAGATGTCCCTGCCCATGGCAGGGGGGTTGGAACTAGATGATCTTGGAAGGTCCCTTCCAACATAAACCCTTCTATGATTCTATGATCCCTACTTCTCACCTGGTAGCAACACTGACCTGAAATCCCTCTTTCATTTTCAGCTCACTACCAGATCTGGTCAGGAAATAAAGGGTATTTTAACTTTGAACATGTAGATCTCACAGTGAAAAGGTGGCAAAAATCTTTATAGGGGCCCAGTATCAAAATCTTTCTTCTAAAGGATTCCCCTGTGAGTACCCACAAGTTGCTGATTCTTGTCCCAATAAAGAGGGCAGGAATGGCAGCCTCCAAGAAGCTGTAAGAAATCCTTAATCTCCAAATAGATGCTTCTGATGCTAAAATAGATCTTCCTTAATCAATATGGAAATTTGGAAGAGGAAAGTGATTACTTCTCAGTGAGCTTGCACTCTCCTCCCAAATGCCTTAGTCATGGAATTACTTTATTTCATAAGAAAACATGAGCTCACACTGAATCTGTAAAGACTAAGAAATAAAAAATATCAGCACACACACAAAAACCCCCACAGCTAAAGTTCTGCTTCTTTATCTTTATTCACTGGTATACTGAATATTTGCAATTCCATGTGTTTACTTCAATGAAGAAAAGAGCTTAAACTTCCACAGGATTTTTTTGCTCATTAATCTCTATGCAAATGTAAAAATATTCTTAATTTAAGATCTGAAGCTCAATAAATCGTTTAAATGCGGTTGGAAAATATTTTGCATAATAGGGCTGTGATTTGGCCATGACATAAAAATACCAATATAGTCTAAAATGATAGATGATAAGAGAAAAAGAAGGAATTTTTAAATTTCTAATGTAATGCAGTTACACATACTTAGCTTATTCACATGGCAATGAAATAGTCCATGAAATGAATGCAAAAGTTACTTATTTCTAAAGATATAACTCCAAATTAACTTCATTTCAGGTGAAGGTGAAACTTTCATTTTTTTTCACCGAAATCCCAGTTCTCATTTGTGTGGTTTGTAAGACAACTTTGAAATTATTTTAGTGATTGAAGATTGGATCTAAGCAGTGGCTGCTAGAATTTCACCATGGAGTGGGCACTGCCTGCTGAGGTGGTGGGATGAGGTGGGAAGAGCAGATCAAAGCCAAGCTTTGATTATTCTGAGGAATGCTGTTTGTGCATATTTTCCCCTTACGTTTGAGGAAAAGCAGCAGAGAGTAATTTTCAGGAGCCTACATTTGTGCTGCTCCTGCTAGTTCAGTAAATGGGGGCAGTTCAGCAGAGAAATCAGAATTTGTTATTTACCTTTTCAGCTTCTTCACAAAATTAAGGTTGCCAGAAGTCTAGGTGTAATTAAAAAAGTTATAATTTTAATAATTTGTCCTGCTGCAATGATAAATAAACTGGTCTGGGGGCATATATGTACATCAGCCTTTGGGAGAGACTTAGGGGAATAAATCCTCCAACCTGTTTGAATCATCAGTGTGTGCTTCCAAATTTCCAGGAAGAATCCTAAGATTAAAATATCAATGCTTGGTGCATGTTACCTGTTAGGCAGAGAGGAAGACAAAGGAAAAGGAGGAAAGAAAATAACAAAAGTTCAGGGTCTACCTACAGAATTCAAATGCCCATTCCCATGGAAGACATCTGACAGGCTGAGCTGTGCAAGGAAAGCACAGCACGGCCAGAGATTTCATTCAGCTACAGTCAAAGGCTATTAGTTGTCTTATTCTCTTATTTTCATGGTTAAAATTTATATATATATAATACCAGAGTGCTGGCCTAGCTCTTTTTCTTGTCAGCACTTATAAGGACAGATGGGAAGGTTGTGAAAAGAAGCAAATTGGTTTTCATGCACCACAAAGAGTGTGGAAAAAGACAAGGACATCTTGAAAATAAATATATGCACTTACTGGGGTAATGGATATAGGCTTTGGAGGCTAAGTGCCCTTAGAGGAAAGGGAAAGAGAATTGGGCACACAAAGTTGAAAGCAATATGATTTTTTTATATATATAAGAGATGCTAAGCTATTAAATCAGGATTCATAATCCAAAAAAGCACTGTTCCTTCTCCTGCTTCATAATTCTATGATTTTCATAAAATCATAGAATTATTTGGGTTGGAAGGGACCTCAAAGATCATCTAGTTCCAACCCCCCTGCCATGGCAGGGACACCTCCCACTAGATCAGGTTGCTCAAGACCCCATCAAACCTGGCCTTGAACACCTCCAGGGATGGAGCATCCACAGCCCCCCTGGGCAACCATTTTCCATGAGACAGATTATATGGAGAAAAAATCAAAGACAAAATCTCTATCTTAAGTACATAGAGTCAGCAGGTTGAATGGGCTGCCCAGGGAGGTGGTGGAGGCCCCATCCCTGGAGTCCTTCAAGGTCAGGCTTGAGGGGGCTCTGAGCAGCCTGCCCTAGGTGGAGATGTCCCTACTTGTGTAGGGAGGTTGGACCAGATGACCTCTAGAGGTCCCTTCCAGCCTCAAACATTCTATGATTCTATGTTTCTATGATTTTCTCACTTGGAACAGTCACAGCACTATTAACAGGATGGTTAAAACTGAAGAATACAAAGGCTAAAACTGCAGTTCTACACTATATTCAAGTAGGGTTTGTTTTATCTGGGGGTTGTGGGGATGATGATGTCAGTTTTATTGCTCAGAATCCTAGATATAATCAAAACAATCAATGAGAGAATAACTCATTATGGACAGCTTTCATCGGGAAAAATCAAGATGTGAAGGTGGGTTATAGCCTGGTTAGACTTAGCATTAGGACAAAATTACAACCTCTTAATAAAGCCCTGAATGGTTATTCCACCTTCTAAATGAATTAAGGCTTCTATGTATGTGGAAGAATTCACTTCCCCTTACTTTAGAGGTCTCTGATGGTGTCTAGACTGTCTTACATAGAAACAGATATCTTAATTTATGATTCCTCTAGCATGTTTAAATATCTACCTTCACATGAGATGAATCAGGCCATAAGTTGCAGTGACTCTGTTGATGAGGTCAATAAAGAGAGTCTCTGTTGAATATCTCAGAGGCTGACATGTATAGTTAAATCAACAATCCATCCTAAGGGTTTAGAACATGATTGGCCTTCCAGTATCTTAAGGGAGCTACAAGAAAGCTGGGGAGGGACTTTTTAGGATGTTGGGTAGTGGTAGGACTGGGAGGAATGGGTCAAAACTAGAGGGGAGGAGATTGAGATGAGACATTAGGAAGAAATTCTTGCCCAGGAGGGTGGGGAGACACTGGCCCAGGTTGCCCAGAGAGGTGGTGGAAGCCCCATCCCTGGACATTTTGAAGGCCAAGCTGGCTGGGGCTGTGAGTAACCTGCTCTAGTGGGAGGTGTCCCTGCCCATGGCAGGGGAGTTGTAACTAGATGATCTTGAAGGTCCCTTCCAACCCTGACAATTCTATGATTCTATGATTGTTAGCTAAGGACTATTTGTTGAATATTCGTCCTTGTGCCCTGGAAGTTCTTTCCCTAAATCCATAAGGAACATCTTTCCAGTAGTTTATGAGGAATTGATATTGAAAGAACAGATCTCTTGCTGCAATGCCTTGTTCCTTCAGTATACGAGCAGCAAGGTGAACATGAGCCAGCAACGTGCCCTTGTAGCAAGGAAGGTGAATATTATCCTGGGCTGCATTATGTAAAGCATTGCCAGCAGATCAAGGTCAGCTCTGGACTCCTCAGAACAAGACACACACTGGAGTGAAGTCAGTGAAAGGTCATGAAGGTGATTAAGGTCCTGGAGCATCTCTCCTATGAGGAAATAATGAGAGCTGGGACTGCCTAGCCAAGAGAAGAGAAGGCTCAGGGGGGATTTTTTAATTAATATAAATGCCTATAGAGACAGTACAAAGAGGATGGAGCCAAGCTTTTATCAGTAGTGCTCAGTGACAGGACCAGAGGCAATGGGTACAAACTGAGACACACAAGCTTCCATCTGAACCTCAAGAAACACTCTTTTTTTGAGGGTGATTGAGCATTGGAACAGGTTGCCCAGGGAGGTTGTGAAGTCTCACTCTTTGAAATAGTCAAAAGTTGTCTGGACACAGTCTCGGACAACTGGCTATAGGTCCCCTGCTCAAGCAGGGAAGTTGGACCAGGCGACCTCAAATCCCAACCATTCTGTGATAGACAAATTATATGAAACCACATAAATCTCACCCTTAATGATCAGGTACCAATTTAAAACAGAAGGTGTCAAGGAGATGAACAAACTGACCTCAAGAATTGGAGGCAGCTGAATTGTACCAAAGTAATCTCTCTTCTGAGTCCCTCCAGAATTTGCAATCAAGGCATAGTGATGAGCAAAGACTGAAAAAGAAGCTTGTCAGTCCAGGTGGGCTACGACCATATCTAAGCAGATCACTCTGAGCTTCTACACCAACCATGGAGATTATTGCAAAATGCCCGGGGATCATGGTGGGCATTAGTTAAAGCTATAAGAGCTCGTTAGTCATAAAAAAGACATTAAAGCACTTTCAGCCCAAAGGGAAGAGAAACATTCCTCAGTTCACAGCCTCAGCTTCAGCACTTCTTAATCTTTTCTCATTACTCTGAAGTTCTCTTTCCATGGGAAAAGAAATGAAGGGATCTCTAGGGTGTCCTAAAACAGGTGTTAAAAGCACAGCCACTCTTTGATCAAGGTCCTCATCACTGCCCCTTTTTCAGAGGCACCATACCCTGACCATTTCTTCATGCCTAGAACCAAAACATGCATGCTCAACATCACAGGCAACTTCAGAGAATCATACAATCATAGAATACCAGGTTGGAAGGGATCTCAAGGATGATCTGGTCCAACCTTTCTTGGCAAAAGCATGGCCTAGATAAGATGGACTAGCATCTTCTCCAGCAAAATCTTAAAAGTGTCCAATGTTGGAAACTCCACCACTTTCCCAGGGAGATGACTTCAAGTGCTGATTGTCTTTGTTGTGAAAAATGTTCCTCTTGTGTCTAATTGGAATCTCCACAGTAAGAGGCAGGAGATGTCACCACTCACAAAAGTCACTACTGACTAAGAATTAAGAATTAAGATTTATTTTTTCTTTTTGTCAGGGAACAATTCTCCCAAGCCAGAAATATTTAATCAGAAAAATCTTTTTGTACATTTGGCTGGGGTTTTTTAGATTTTGCCCTGAAACTGTGTGTACCCTGTAAACAGATGTCTTCTACCATTTATCACTGCTTCTTTTTTTCTAAAATCAAAAAACCAAAAACCAAACAAACAAAACACACATACACATAAAAAAACCCAAAACAACCAAAAAAACCCCCAAAACAAAACAAAAAACCCCAAAAATCCAGCGTTGGTAATTTTCTATTATAAAAAGTAACCTATATTTGCAGCTCCTGTCCATAAATTGCACACCACCAGATTTTGAAATATATATTTAAAGGCTAAATCCTGAGCTGGTAACATAATATTTGCAAGACTTATTCATATAGGTCTGAACTAGGCAAGGCTTGATTTGCCTTTTGTTGGTTGATGTGTAGATTTAAATACGTGGCAAATGAGTTATGGGAAGTACAAAATGTAGTCTGTGAAATGGAAATGTGCCCATTGTTTGGAGGATTTTTATCTCAGTCTGAAGCCTACTGAAACAAGTCAAAGGGTTTCAAACTATGTATTAGCTTTGCTTCAGGAAAAAAGCTATTAAAAGCCTTTATAAATAGGTTATTGGTTTCTCCTTCACAAGCTGGCTAACACACATAAAAGGCTGCATTTGTTGTCATCTAATTACAGCACATCAGGGATAATGTAACATTTTTGAGAACTGTTCCATAATTTCGGTCATGTCTCATAAAACTGTCTCATACAAGCCAGAAATAATCCTCTCAAACAAATAAAAGAGAAATGACAATGTCTGAGGGGCATTAAATGCAAAATAAATAAATAAAAAAAAAAAGGTAATAGGGACGGATAATTGATGACATTTGGAGGAATGATGGACAGTATTTATAATGCTCAAACCTAGTTTTATTAGAAATAAAGATTATTTCAGTCTATTAAAATGACAACAGGGGGTCTTTGTCTTCATCATTACAGGACAGCTGTGTACCTCAGGATCTATCTTCATGTTTCATTTCAGCCTTACAAGAAAGCTGGGGAGGGACTTTTTAGGATGTTGGGTAGTGGTAGGACTGGGGGGAATGGGTCAAAACTAGAGGGGGGGAGATTGAGATGAGACGTTAGGAAGAAGTTCTTGCCCAGGAGGGCGGGGAGACACTGGCACAGGTTGGCCAGAGAGGTGCTGGAAGCCCCATCCCTGGACATTTTGAAGGCCAGGCTGGATGGGGCTCTGAGCAACTGATCTAGTGGGAGGTGTCCCTGCCCATGGCAGGGGGGTTGGAACTAGATGATCTTTAAGGTCCCTTCCAACCCTGACAATTCTGTGATTCCATGATGGGGCAGGGATTGCTCAGGACACTGGTGTATTGCCACAAGTGCTGGCTTTGTACATGCTACCCAGGAGAGGAAGCAGAATATGACATGAACAGTGCTGCACCTGCTCCAGAGGACACGTTTAAAGGGAAGGAGATCTTCATTAAATTAATCTTTGAATCTAGTCTTACACACTCTCGCAATAAATCAACATAATTTCAGTATCTTTAAAAAGGAAAACGAAAACCAACCAAACCAGAGGGGTTGTGTGTGTGTGTTTAATTAGATACCTTCCCTTCTCAGGGAGATGGGTGAGCTTGTCTGAGATCTGCTTTAATTTCAAGTTTATTCATATTAAATCACTAAGGAGGCTCAGTCAGATTTCCACAGTCATGCCAATGCTTAAGTGAAAACTGCAAACTGCCAGGATGCTCCTGTGTTGCTGTTTGTTTCTGATGGAGAGTGAGGAAGCACCATCTGCTTTTTACTCTTTTCAGGCATTGCTCAATAGTGGAAAAGCTTTGTCAGCACACAGATCTTGGAGTATAAGGGGTGAGATTGTTGGAGCTATGCCGAGGTAATCTGCCTTCTGGAAAATCAGGGTCTTCTACGTCAACAAGTTGAGCACATGGAGACATAAAATTGGCTGTCACAGTATTGGACCCCCTTCGAAACCCACTCATCTTGGCCACTAAATGTTGTCTGTGACAAGCCAGGGAAAAGCACATCTTTCCTTTGGGGAGGTTGTCACCAAATTATTATATGATTTATATTTACTGGAAGGATCTTTTTTGTATATTCTATGTTCATATTAACTTAGCCAGTGTGTATGTCTCTACTAATACATTCAACAGTGCCATTAACCATTACCTGACCTCAAGGTGAAGGACATACTTTGATCATGGCTATACTATTAAATTCTCAGGTTGGGTGATTGTACTCAAACTGTGTGTTGGGTAGAGTTTCTGGTCTAGCCTAATGAGTGAACTGTGCCAGGGAGTCCCAAATGACCCTGGCCAAAAGGGTACCAAGGACAGTTAGAGCAATTTCCCAGTTGTAGTGCTTGGAGTCTTGCCCTGGTATCTTTAATTTGCTAACACAGGGGTACTTGTACTGGTTGTTCTCTAATTGCCCTTTGTCGTTTTTCATATAACAAATTTCCACTTCAAGCAAAATTTTTTGTCAGTCCCCAAGTGTATGAACTTGATCTCTGATACCATTCATTGTTTTTCTATTATCTATTCACCCTTCTCCAGGATATTCAAGCTATGTAGGGTGAATCTCCAGCTCTACACCATACTGAGCATGCCTCTGAAAAATGTGTCTTCAGTGACTGTCCTTAGTGCACATCCACTTTGTGTGGCAAAACATCTAGTGAAAGGTTAATTATGGATTGTTCCAAGGCTGATCTGCCAGTAACACGACTCCTTTTGCTAAATTCTCCTTTCAGAACAACTGATTTCAATCATTCCTTTATTTTGTTCATTCACTGCCTATAATTCACCCAAGCAACAGCTGTTCCTGAGCTCTCTCCATGATAGTATGCCCATGTCATTTTTCCTAATATGAAAGATCTTCCATCAGTTTTTCTTCACTCCTATCAAGATGCTTTTGAGCCACACACTTTGCCTTTGCCATTGGCAGTTTTCTGCTCTAAAGACCTATTTTGACAGTGGAATTAATGATTCTTTTTCATAGTAATCCCTCTCCAAACATTGGGAATTCACATTTTACCCCCCACAGACACCTTTTCCCCTGGCAAATCCCATTTTCTGTTGACTTTCAATGCTTCTACTGTATGATCCTTTTTCCTCTGTGGGGTCTAGATCATTGTCTGCTCCATGATATTATATGATGTCTTCTCTGTTCAAACATATTTTTGTAGAACATGTCATGGCAGAAATGGAGTCAACAAAATTGGGAAGAAGATGGAGAAAATACAAGTAGAGTTAATGGCAATTTCGTGATTTAAGAGTATAGTTCAGGTTTTCAAAATAGTTTCAGAAATACAGTTAGAGATCAAGATGAACTTTCAAAACCATTTAAATGCCAGCTAAATACTTAAGGTCTTTTTCTGAAGCACATGTTAGTTTTGTTTGAGCTTGGGGTGGGTGGAGTGGATGCTTTGCAAACTCTGCTGTTAGCAGGTCAGAATTTAATTTATCTAACTTCAGTCATCTAAAAGTCATCCAGTCTAACCTAGTCATCAAGCTCCTTCATAACCAGTGGAAAGACACAGGCATCTTTAAAAGATTACTCATTGCCCTTTAGACATTTATTTTATTATGGACTGCCTTTGAAGAAATCTGTCTCTCCCTTGGATTTAAAAAGGAATTTTACATGACTGACCTAATTTTCAATGGCTAAAATCAGGTTAGATGAATCCTGTTTTCCATACCAGTTTCATGGTTGCTTTCAGCTGTGGGAAACTCATCCTAGAGATTAACTTATTTCTTGCAGCCCTTATTATCTCACTTGGTTAAGTACTTCAGGAAACCCTTCAAGTTTATCACCAAGCATGTATATACCTAAACTATGTTCAATATTTTTGACTCACCACAATGCTGAAGCAAATGCAGCCCATGCTTAAAAAGGGAAACATCAGGAGTTTATTTCTCTTAGTGAACACATCTTAAATTTTACTACAAAAAGATGTGACTGACATTATTGCCCATACAGTGATGTTGGCTAATATGATTTGTTACTGCTAATGTACAAAGACGAGAGCTTTGTCACCAAGTGAAAATGTGTTTTTAATGTGAAACCACATCACTGCCTAAAGCCTGCTTATGTTCAATTAGTGGCATAATGGGAGAAGTTCAGTGACATAGACACTAATTTCACAGTCCTCATGTAACAGGAGTAGGAGTTTGGCCATTGGCTTTAGAGTCCAGGCCAGCAGCTACTGGATAATTTTTCTAGTGAGACTGTGCATTGACTGAACCTTTCACATTACTCATCCTTTTAACATAAAGATGCTTTGACAGGCAGCCAGGCTGACAGAATATGTGAAGAAGTAGTGGGGGTAAGGAAAACAATTTTTTGCCAAAGTATGTCATCAGCAAAGCTCAGAAACTTCTTCAGACTAACAGGAGAGAAAACTTATGAAAGGGCTGACAACAGATAGTCTCCCTCAAATCACTGGAAAAGAAAAATAAGCATAACCAAGACAGCACTTTTATGGAAAAGAAAAGAAAATCTCACATATTGAAATAGAAAAGATATCTCTCTAATTGATCTGGATAGTTTTACTTGAATTTCTAAGCCCGTGATAACTGCTAATCTCTTTAACCATCACTTTAATATCATTTTCCCTACTGTAAACACAGGCAATTAGAAGGCAAAAAAGAATCAATGCCATGACCAAGATTATACAAGAAGTTTATGGCAGATTAGAGAATTAATCAGGGTCCCTTGATCTCTAGTTTAACATCTTTTTTCAAAATACCAACCAACTCCCACCAGAGAAATAAAATTAAAATATAAAGAACAACCAATACACAAAAACCCCAGAAGTTTTTTAATACCCCAGGGCCTGAGTTGTGAGCAACATTTCTCACCACTAACAGAAGATACTCCAAGAACACCAAGGCCCCATTTCCTCAGATTGAGAGCTGGGTATCTGGAAATGAGCAGTCAGCACAACTGATGGAATCACTCGTGAGTTCTGTGCCATGTTTTTACTAGCTCCATACACACACAGGCACATTTTTTTTGCCGACAGCTTTATGTAACCAACAGCTTCCCAGTCAGCAATATGCTGCTGCCTCGTGCATGCAGCTTGGCAAACAGATAGCTCCTTGTACCAGAAACAGGGGGAGATGGTGTCATTTCTGCATGAAGATGTCTTCTAAAGGGGGCTCTAGTGAATTTCACATTAAAAATGCATTTTCACTTAGTGACAAAGCCACCGTCTTTGTGCATTAGCAGTAGCATCACTGTATGGGCAGTAATGTCAGTCACATGGAATCAGAGAATTGTCAGGGTTGGAAGGGACCTTAAAGATCATCTAGTCCTGCCACGGGCAGGGACACCTCCCACTACATCAGTTGCTCACAGCCCCATCCAGCCTGGCCTTCCAAATGTCCAGGGATGGGGCTTCCAGCACCTCTCTGGCCAACCTGTGCCAGTGTCTCAGCAGTTTTTTGTAGAAAAATTTAAGATGTGTTCATTAAGGGAAATAAACTCCTGATGTTTCCCATTTTAAGCATGGCCTGCATTAGCTTCAGCGTTGTGATGAGTCAAAAACTTTGAACATAGTTTAGGCGTGTATCCATAGTTATCCGTGGGACAGCAATGAAGAAAGCCAGTGGTATCCTGGGATGCATTAAGAAGGGTGTCTCCAGCAGATTGAGGTTCTTCTCCCCCTCTACTCTGCCCTGGTGAGACCTCACCTGCAGTATTGCATCCAGTTCTGGGCCCCCCAGTTCAAGAGGGACAGAGATCTACTGGAGAGTCCAATGAAGGGCTACAAAGATGGTTGAGGGACTGGAACACCTGCCTTATGAGGAAAGGCTGAGAGACTTGGGGCTTTTTAGTCTGGAGAGAAGACTGAGGGGGGATCTAATTAATGTGTATAAATTTTTATTCTGTGACCTGCACTGGCTCTGCAGTGCAAGTCAAAACTTGCTCTTGTTCTAAAACATAGGAAAGGAATCAGAGAGAGGGACAGCTGATTAATGTGAGTAGATTCTCACATTAACCAATTCAATTTAATGATCAGGTCGTTCTCTGCACAGTAAAACAGAAGTAAATGCAGAAACAAACATTTACTTTTTATAAGTGTGATGAACAAAGAGTTTATGAGGCAAGCACAGTGTCTTGTGCTTCAGGATACTGAAATGAGATCTGCTTAATATCTGTTGCCTGTGTCTAAAGCCTCTGCTACTGTATATATCCCAAACAAGGACTTTTACCAGTGTTTTATGATCAGACACATGTGAAGGTGTAAAGATCATCTAGTTCATCTACAAGTGCTAAATGGGATCAAACACCCTGATGTTATTCTTGACAGATGCATGTCTGACATCTCTTAAAAATCTCCATTAATAGTCATTCCTTCATCGTTGTAGGTAGATGTCCCAAGTGCTTAGGATCAGACTTATTTCACATAACATTATCCATGTATAGCACAGGCATTGACAGCTCAGCCAGTCCTGGGTTCTTTTATAGTCAATAATAAGAACAGAGATGTAGAGGACATCTAACTTGCTTCAGATGTCTGCTCTAGCATGACACTAACCATATTCCTCCTGCATCTCCCTCTTGAAGAGAAGATACTTCTTGATGACCATATAAACTGGGGATTAATGTATCTGATAGTTGACTGCCACCTTCATCATCCACGTAGCTAAACACCTCCTAAACCCAGACACCAGCCCAAAGGTGGGCTAACACTTATCTAAAATATATCTCAAAATGAGATTTTTAAGTATTTAACAGTGATTAAACATCACGTTTTGAATTCATATGCAGACTGGAATTCAGTGTCACCTCCAGGTCCTCTTGTTTTACTTACAATTAGTTAGCTATTTCTCATTTGAGTTGTGTATTAAATTCTATTTTTAAATTAATTTTTTTTAAAATAAGGATTGCTGTATTATCTTTTAATTCTATTTGACATAGTAGCAATTTTTAATTTCAATTAGCTCCAGACTAATATATTCTTATAATCCAGTTGCTATGTATGTGTGCACACCTATCCAAACACACACACATTGATGCATGAATTCAGAAGCAAAGATCTATTTTATCTATAAATGTATATAAAATCTATTTGTATATATGTAAAAAAATGTAGATTAACAGCTAAACTGTAAATTTATTTCTTTATGAATTTATTCAATTCAAAGCTTGAAAATGAAGCTGGTATAGAAGACATCAAGTGAGTTAAACCCAGCAACATGTCAATGTCTTTGTACCATAAGCCCTGTCTCCTTAAACCCCCAGCTTGGAATGTACTTTTAGCTTTGATTTAAATGTCTGCTCATTTTGACAATGACACACGAGTGGGAAAACATTTACGCTGACATAAGGACATTCATTTCTTAGAACCAAAGCTACAACAGCTCTGAGTGGTCGAAATTATGACAAATTGTATTCCATTTTCCCTAGGAGATACGTATCTGAGACTGCCCAATTTCTCTTTATGCACTGCAGCATTTATTACTATAGTAACAACATACAGCTCTCTAATTTGCTTGATTGCAGCCTGAGAATCAGGGGAAAAAGCAGATTGGTGAAATTTTCAGTAAGATAAGAATCTTTCTACTTAAATAATTGTCCGAGAAGGAACATTCAGTTCTTTGTTGTTGCTACACAAAAATGAAGCCATTTTATTTTTCATCCTCAGCAAGACCTGATGGAAGAAAAAAAACAAACTCTACTTTCTTTTAGCTTTTATTCATTCTAGTTTTGCCCGTCTGAGGATGGAACTTTTCAAAATACTTAGTATTTCAATATATCTGATACAGCAGATATTTAGAAGAATCACTCATTTCCCAGCCTTGATGACTTCAATCCACTGTTC
>VYZX01024675.1:2009-25644 GCA_013401335.1 Brachypteracias leptosomus
CGTTCTGCTTCTAGCTCTAGATTTATTTCAAAGTTGGCCTCCTACAACTGTATGCCACCTCTCAGTCAAAAATTTTTATACAGGAAGTGAATCCCAGCTGACAAGTCCAAGTTGATTCTTCATGCAGAATTTCAACAGGGCTTAATGAAGACATGGATCCTATTAGCAAAGGATCTATGCTTGCAAATTTAGGAACTGCGCTCCAGAGGAGAGGAAGAATTCTGATGCAGATATTAAGAGTCTAAGCTAGAACCTGGAGATAGCAGAGCTTACCTGACATTCAGCAAACTAGGCAGCAACATCTACAATTATACTATTGACTCTTATCAATTTTGATTCTTGTAAAGCTAAGAACCAAGACACTCAGTATACAAGCTAGCATAGTATCATAGTTGCTACCAGGAATCACAGTTTAAGAGACAAATTTTCCATTTTCAGTATTTGATTTGCATCATTGCTGTCAAGTTGAAATGAAGGAAATTACCTTATTGGGCTTTCGTGAAGAACTAGAAGATTCTCCTGTTTGCTTAATGAAAGCTAAATTGTATTTGAACTCCATTGTAACAATAGCAAACTACTATTCTTAGAAAAGCATGGAAAATCTAGTAACACGAGAAACAGGTCCAGTTTATATCTACATTGTAGACACATTTTAATGCTAACCAAGTCACAGCTGGGCAATAGGAGCTATAAATACATATTCTTTGCATTGTACACTGCCACTCTCTCAACTTTCCATCTTTCTCCCCAGAGCTTAACATCTGTTCAGGAGAGATTTCACAAAACATTAGAATATATCTCTGCATCTCAGCTGGACGTTTTCACCCGGCTTCAAAGTAGGCTACCTAATTTAGGCCATAATTGGGCCTTAGCCATTCTTGTCCACCTACACTGCTTACAGTGAAAGGTATCAGCCATATCTGCCAAAACAGTTTTCTTGCCCAAGACAGGTTGTTGCCTTTTCATTCCAACTCTTGGCATTGCAACTCTGAGAAGGGTCCCATCAGACCTCCTACTAAGTGGAATCTAGAGGTTTCCCAGAATATTCTCAACACCTTATCTACCAGTACCAGCAAGGTCTTTTTGTGTGTTAGCAGCAGGTAAACCTTCTGTCATCAGATAACAGATAGAGACCATGTCTGAACTTAGAATCCTCAACAAGAGGCTCTTAATGCCATCCTAAACTGTTTCTAGGGATATCACCTTTCAAGTCATATTGTTCCCTAACTGAAGGAAGTGGCATCCTAAACCCTATCAGGTGGCTAGGGTAAGTCAGACAACACACAGTAGCCAGTAAGATATTGAGATCCTTTAATAATGCTCTCAAAGACATTGAGAGCAGGACACAACACTCTTACACATAGCAATGCTACTTGTAACAATTATTGTTGTGGATATTTTCTCATTCTGAAGCACAATAAGTTGCCTGAATAAGAGTTGAAGTTGACACACTCCTGTAGAAGATTCTCTGCAGAGTACACTTATGCTACAGATCCAGCCTATTTGGAACTAGTAGTGAAGAGTCTTTGCTGCATCACAGGAGGACTTTACAAACAGACTCTCTAGAAATATGCAGGTAGTAACAGCCATACTATAAACTTTGTTTACTAAAGGTAATACATTCTAAATGCTGGCCAGTCTAACAAAAACAAGGGCAGCCAACACCTACCAAAATAAGAGCACATACTAGGTGCAAAGCACTGCTTTTATAGATAGTTATTTCTTAGAATATTTTACATACTCCATGGTCTGTAGACTGATGACACTAGAAACTAAACAGCTCCTTGAAAAATTATTTTAAGATGTGTTCAAGATACTAATTTAACTGCTTATAAGAAGCAAAATATATCAGTGTTTTCCTGTGTAGAGCAGGACGTATCATCAACAAGATGAGTACTGGCCAGTCTATACACACTATAATAGGTATGTGAGCAACAGCACTTACCTGATGCATCTGTCCCCCATTCTCAGATGAAGACCTGTGCATTTCTTTTCCAGTAGATTTCATCTGAAAAAGAAGCTGAAATTACACACTGCAGTTTTGCATGTAGGGGCCCAGGACCACCCAGTCAGGGCATAATCCATAAAATTTCTCTTCAGCACATGCACATTTAGAGAAGTTATTTTTAAAGGAAGCAAAATCACCTTTATAGTTTTTAGCTTGCAGTACTCTCCTTTAAGCAGTGGGTTCTTACATCCCCACTTAATTTCCACTACTACCATTAAAACATATTTTCACAAGTTCAAGATAAATAACATTTTTCAAAAAACACCCACACTCGCCACATTCAGCTGAAAGCCAAGCTCTTTCCCCAATCAAAGAGAAACGAATTTAGAAAAGACTAGCTTCCAAAGACTACAGAGCATTGTCCTAGCTGCAGCTTCTCAGCATCATAACTACATCAGATATTCACATACTGATATACTACACAGACCACTGAACCAAAACTTTATGAAAACACAACTTAAAAATACAAATTTATCCTACAGCTTAAATGAAACTAGCTCCAAATTCTTAATGCATCAGCCTGATGTTTTTGTTTTGTTTCTAACTACTGGCTCAGAGCTTACATAGCCTTGCTAATGACAAACATTAGATTTAGAGTTCAGCAAGGAAAAAAAAAAAGGCATCTCCTGTCCTAAACAATAAGAGAAAGTAACTGGCGTCTCTTTATAGACTTCATAGCTTAGAGATAAGCATTTCACCATGTCTGATTCTAATTAATATCTCTGATTCATTGATTAGCAGCAGCATGTTATTCAGGTGACTTCACTTGAAAATCAGCATTTTGGTAGCTAACACTTGCGTAAGAAGGGCTTCTAAGTTCAAGTGGTTATCCTTGTTCCTTCATTAAGGTAAAAGGTGAGAGGTGGTGAAGAAGACATGATGGGGAAAAAAGAAAACAACAACAACAAACCACCAGAAAACTAACACAAACACTCTGAAACAAATTTTATGTCTAACTTGTATATTTTTCCAGGAAAAAAAAAAAGGTAATCCATGATAAATCTCTCCTGTTTACTTGCAAAATGGCTATATCACATTATGCACCCTGGGGAAATCCTGATGCCCTATTTTTCCATGCTCCACTAACAAAATAGATATAATAGTACTGCCTTGACTCATAAGCTTAAAGATAAATCTACTTCTTAATGTAGATAGGCTCTGAAGCTTTGATCACAGACCAGGACAAAATGCTAAAGCTTTTATTTGGAGAGAGAATCAGAAGCAGGGTGGTAAAAAAAATAAAACACCCCAACACAAAACTTAAACTCTGACAGCTCAGATGACTAACAACAAGCCCTCTGTTCAGCCAACTGCACAGATAATCTCCTTCAATTTGGTTTCTTTTCATAATGGTGCAGAACCACCAGTGATCAGAGGCAGATTATGACAGGATTACAATAACCATGTCTGAATTCCAAGCATGTGATGATGTAAATGTTGGAGTAAATTTAAAAATACATTTAGAATAAAATGCAAGTGGGAAAAATAAGCCCTGCACAGATCATAGCTGCAACAGTCATGTCTGCTTCTTTGCCCATGGCCTGCAGCAATATGTGGCACAGTGGGCAACCCTCAGCAGAAGCAAGGTATACTGTAGTCTCAGGACACAACATTTCTAACCTACCACTGTCTGCCAGTGGGCTGATCACCCTACAACATGAGAGAAAACCCATTTTCCTTTCCACAAAGTCTAAAAGAAACTTGAATATGTTGAATCTGTTTAAGGTGGCCTGACCATCACAAAGGAACAAAATGCAATACTGTGTTGACACAGGCTACTCTACCCTTCCAAGGTGATTTTATTCAACATATTTATTATCTAGATTGTCCAGGTCTTGGAGGTATCACAAAATTCTCAATTATGGAAATCTGTTATAACTTTTTTAGAAGTATAAAATCTTCAGAGAAAGCTCAGAACATCAGGAGCCGAAGGCAAAATTTGTTTGTTATTTGAGTTGTACAATACTTCCCATAGATAGCAGCTTCTTTACCCCAGTTTTCTCACGCATAAACTCACTTTCAGTAAGAACTGGCTTACCAGCACTGACAGGCATATCAGTCATGACCTTTGCCCCTTCATTTACCAGAACAAACATAGATTTGATGTCTGAAAACGTCTTTTTGCTGGCAGTATATTTATAGGAAACCAAGTGACAGACAGCAGTTTATGGAGCAGAAACTATTCACTCCCTTTGAGAGGTCCAGGCAGGCAAAGCAAAAGAAAATTACATTAGAATGTTGCACCTGGGAAAAGAAAAGGATGGCACAGAGTGATATTATCCTTGACCATTAGAAGATAATATGGAATTTCCAGTGCAATGGACAAACACAAGTATCCACATGCCAATCATGTGCTTGACAAGGATCATGAAAAGACAAGGACAGAAAGATGCTCCTCCTAAAACTACAGATACGGCTTAGGGCTGGACAGATTGTCTGATAGTGCAAATTGTTGGGCCCTCACAGGTGAGCTAGTTTACATTAGCTGATGCCTGCTTCTCACTGGGTGGGAAGTAAAATTAAGTAGTCATCTTTCTTTCATTTGGGACTAATTTCAGAAGCAGCATCTCAAATCTTCTGCTTCTAACTTGAATGTTAATTAGGACATGCTGGTGTAAACCAGAGTCCTGAGGCTGAGCTTCATCCCTTCCTGGATTGGCCTTTTGTTTCTACTCTCCCTTCATACTCTGTGGAAGACACATTTGGGTCTGTCTTCTTAGAAGATAAGGAACAGTCATTCGCAATTAAAAATATAAAGAGAAGTGTAGGGCCAAGCTAGACTAGCTTTTTAATGAGGTTAAGTATGAGAAAGAATACACATTTTACAGTGAATTATAGCATAAAGTGACTTCTACAGGACCAGATCTTGTTCTTACTTTGAACAGCAAAACCACAGTAACTTTAGACACCTGTCAATCTCCTTCTGCTAGTGAGAGAACTCTAAAAAAAATATTTCTGTTTGAAAATAGAAGGGAGTAGCAAAGATGAAGACGAAATGAACAGGAGAGAGATCTCACCTCTGACACTGAGGCCATTCTTAATACTCTCTGTAAGTGACATCCTCCCATCATTCCCATCTGTTCAAACGATTATGCATGATAAAATGGCACAGAAGAAATCAGGATTTGAGAAGAGACTGTACACCAGCAGGTGTGGTTTTTGCCAGTTCAACAATCCAGGTAGCTGAAGAACAATTCTGAATTAATCAGCCCAGTTAAGTCTTCTGAAAAGCATTATGGCCCCCCACTCCCTGTGCACAGACACTTCCACATGCATCTGACTGCCCAAGATTAAAGTACAAAACTAAATGAGCACAAAAGGGTCTCTGCTGTTTCATAATCCAGAGCCTGCCATCCTGCAAGGGCACACTAGGAGCTGGATGTAGTCCAGCACAGACAGTGAGTGCTGTGCATGCAAACCCAAGCTAAAGGGCTTGGATGAAGAGGGAATGCCAGGGAAGCTGATCCGCTATAATGTCACTGTTGCATGTCTAGGAATTTACTCCTACCAAAATGGAGGTGAAAGGACAAAGAGGGGAATATTTAAATAAGTACCTAATCTGCTTGCTGAAACTCATGTTCCTAGCCTCTCAGACACTATTATTTTCCATGCTTTCCCCATGTCTCTAACAGAAAATACAATAGACCCATGAAAATTTTAACTCTACCTGTCTCTACACTGATACTATTTGAGCTAGAGCACAGAAACTTGCTTCTCCAAGGTCAAACCCAATGCTCAGTCACATCACCAGCCCACATACACCCCTATTTAGGAAAAGAACCATGATTTGTGGCAGCCTCCCCCCTTGGATCGGGTCAGTGCCTGACTCACCCCAAATCTACAAATCCTCCCCCCCTCCACTGATCTCCCAGCTGGTGCTTTTGGTAAGCAGACATTAATTCAGGAAGACATTCACATGAAAAATGTTGCCCATATCCCCAGAGCTACCCACCCTTCAGGACAGATTTCAGTGACCCTCCCTGCCTCTAGGCTCTCTGTGCAGGTTGAGGCACCCGATCCAGCTCCTGCAGTGTTTCCTGCCCTCCCTGTTCCCACCTCTGGTAGTCCCAAAGCTCCACCATGGGCCACCACTACCGGTGGGCATGGGTAAGTGTTAAGGGTCCTATTGAGGGGGCTTAGGACAGGGGATGCACTTGATGGTGCCCTCTAGGACCTGACATCAAACATCCAGGGAGAAGGCTGGAAAAGGAAACATAAAGAGATTAACTGTCTTAAACTTACACAGGACACCTGAAACAAAACTGGAGGCAACACCTGAATCCCACAGCCCTGCTGTAGCACCTTGACTCCTTCAGAGGGAGCAACCAGCAACTGCTGTGCTGGGTACAGGATAGTCACCCAAAAGAGATCAATGGCAGCCTTTCTGATCTGTAGGTCATTAACTTACTCTGATAGCAATCTTAACGAGCAAAGCCACTATTTGTTAACAATTAGTGTACTGTACAGCAAAATATCCTCACAGATATTTTGGCACAGGGCACCTCGTATATGGGTCTTTCAAAACTTGGCATCAAATATAACAAAAAGCAATCACCATGTTGTTACATAGAGCCTTATGTGTATATTCAGGAGGCATATTACATAAAGAGATTTGGAGGAGGTACTTTAATGCTTCTCAATCACTTTTTACTTTCATTTTAGAAAAGTAAGAATTTACCTTGAAAAAAAAAATTCTGGTCCTTATTTGAATTGAAGTTTGATGATATAGCTTGGAATTTGAGTGGTTCTGGGCAAATCAGTCAACATGTCTATGAAAAAAATCAGCCTAAGTCTGAAGTTCTGTTTCCCATCTCATATCTGATTCATTAACAAATTATTTCAGAGAATGGGAGCTTAATTTCTGCTCATGGAGTCATACCTATTCCTGAAGGAATGCCTTTATTCCTATTGCCCATTTGAAAAGTCAGAATGTACTGAACTGTGTAAAAATGATCTATACTTGCAGCTTAAGAAAAAAGTTTTTGAAATAGATCTAAATTAGGTTTAACCATCCCTCACGCATCCCAGCCTGAAAGAGCACCCTAGCAACAACCTTATCATTGTGCAAACATTTTCTACCAATTATAGGTTCCTAGAACAATAATGCACGGCTCCATGCTTTACAGAAAGAGGCCAAAAGCAGCCTCAAAAGTAAGCCTTAGCCTTTAATTTAAACCAGTGCCATACAAATTCTCAAATATACATTGCAAAAGCTTCCCAAAACACTACTCTGATTAATGGCTCTGAAAACTTGTAAAAGCTCGGCTGTCAAGCATTAAAATGTAGGCTAAGAAAAAGCTCATGTAGAGCAGCTAAATAAAAATCCTTTGAAACAACTATTCCCCGTACCTTAAGCGATAGCAGCACACAAAAAAACTCCCAAGAGCCACAGGGCTCACTCTACACTGCTCCAAGGGCTCCCATATCTGCTTCCAGAAAGTTACTCAGGCCCCATGACAGACCACTCTGCCCCAACAAGTCTTTCCTCATCTCCAGTACATCAGCCAGTCTTCTATAACTCATCTGCTTGCATTCCCATACATATAGATGTCTTCTCTATCCTAAAAGCTTCCCTATTACTGCTTGAGCTACTTTTAGCCTTCAAGTGCTCTTGTATTTCCCTTGGTGCTAGGCAGGAGACAGAAAGAAGCAGGCACAGAAGAAACACTATCCTTTCCAGATTCCTCTTGGTTTTATTGTTAGATCTTCTCACCTTAGCAAACAGCCAAGCTGTACTCCAGCCCATTTGTTCCAGATGACACTGCTTGAGCAGGGAGGTTAGAGAAGATCACCTTCAGAGATCATTTCCAACCTCAGCCCTTCTGTGGTTCATATTAGCTGTGCTTACAATAGAAATTTAGCATGGATAGCCCTTTCTTGGGAAGCAGAGCTGTGTACCCTCAGCCATAGCCCTCTGTGAAGATGTATTGAGTGGAGCCCTTCCAGCAAGAAACTGGAAGGTGCAACATCTGTCCAAGATGAACTTGAGTCTTAAGGCATAACAGGGATAGGGATGTCCATAGCTGAGAAAATTAGAGATTGGGTTTTGTTTGGGGGTGTTTTTTGTTATTTTCTGCTCTTCTCACTCTGTACTATTTAACATTTCGTAGATAATTTTTAGTCATTCAAATCTGTGGCACTGTTTTGATTTTCTTCATGAAGGAGTAGGGAAGGTGTTATAAAACTATTTTATTTGTCTTTAATGCAGGAATTGCATTGACTTAGAAACTTCAAAAATAATAGAAGAGCAGAATGACTGAAATTAGTAAAGACACTAGATTACTGGCACTGACTCTTAAACATTTCAATGTTTTAAATATGGCAGAATTTCTTTTACTCACAGGAAGTGAGAATATGAGAAACATCAAGGAAGTAAAAAAACCTTTATTGTTTTCTGAGGCTGGAGTATCCTTCCATGGGCTTAACAGTGGATTTCAGCATCACTGTTCTAGTTCCCTATGTGTTTAAAAGCAAAACAGAAAAAGAAAATAGAGGGATTTTTTAGCATGTGATGCATTGGGAAAGGAATGTTCTCTTTAGGAGACCAGCTGACTACATCTCCTGCCATGAAACTGAAGCCTGTTCATACTACTGCAAAACTATTACTGTAACAGACAAAATACTCATGAGTCTCTCTGGGCCTGACAGCTAGTTTACTGCTGAATATCCAGCATGTCTCATGCGATTTCCATCAGTCAATGCTGACCTGCTGAATCACAGTGCTTCTAATATCCTATGGAAAGGAAGAATTAAATCCTTTATCTCCCAGACCAAAGTACCATGTGGGACAAAGCTTCTCAGCTACTTTAAAAATCTTACTGAAAATCCAGTATCTTTGTGAATGACAGGTTGGTGGAGGAGAAGAAAAGAGGACCTAGTGGACTCCCAGAGACCCAGATTTTGATACTCATATAAAGAAAAGAGCAGGGTTTGGTTCAGTGTTTTAGCAAAGTACTGAATGTGAACCTGCTTGATGATTGTACTGTTGTGTCATGTCATTTCATCTGGAGGATTCAGTTGTCTATAGATGTGGAGCAAAGGACCCCACTTCTGCTGCATCTGAGTTTCCCTCATGAAAAAATACCTTGGATATGAGCTTTCTGGAGCTTTGGGAAAACCTAAACTTCCAGCGCTGCAGTTCTTACCAGCCCTCACCTAAATCTAGCATTAACATTGGATCCTCTGAGGTCTGTGTTATCATGAGATCATACAGACATTGAATTAAAAACTGTTGAGTTTGAACAATTTGATAGTGACGATAAAATTATGATTTTTTTTCTTTGTGCTTCAGGAAGAAACCCCCAACTTTCTTAAGAAAGCAGGCTTCTACTCAAAGGCATCTCAACATTCCATTAAATTATGGGTTTTGTTTTAAGAAACACTGTGGTTTTAAATGGCAAATATTTTTGCTCCTATAGTATTTCACAAAACTGTGTTATACATACATGTTATACAACAGAAGTTTCTTGCTGAAGTGTTTGGAAATTATTTGGATGTCTAACCTTCTGAAAAATAACAGTAATAAACTCATTCAGTCATGACCTTTGTAAGAGACAGAGAACTGGCCTTTTTTAACACAAGTTTTAATAAATGTCAGTAATAAGTGTAGAATTATTATATAATTAGACAAAGGCTGAGATGACACAGCTGTTACTAAAAATATTAAAAGGGACAAAGTTTGCTATCAGATCTGAAATTAATGATAATCGGATTGTTTGCCACTAAATTATTTAAAACATACCTGATGGCACTAATCCTTTGAGATAGTCTAGTAATTCTTTTAAGTGTTGCATTTCTTGGGCTCAAGGGAAAGCAGAGCTTCTGTTACTTCACTTTCTCTGTTGTTTACGCATATGGAAACTTCTAATTTACAAAGAACTGTTTTCTCATCTGACATTCTCCATTCTCTGTCTTTAAGAAAATAGTACTTCTAAACAGTTCCAGTCAATATTCAAGCTGTGAAGCTTCCTGTTATTTTCAGCAGTAAACACCAGTATGTGTTTTCTTGGTATGACTGATTTTACATATGACATTAAGACTGGAAATACAAGTACTCCTAAGGCTAAAGCCAACTGCAAAGCTTGTAGGGGCCAGTAAAGTAGTGGGAGTAAGGGTCAATAAAGAGAGATGAGATAATAATGGCTACAACGTCCCCCTAGGAGGGAATAAAAATAAACAGCTCAAAATAGATGGGAGATAAAAACAAATAAATACACTAAATGATTTAAAGGAAATTGATTTCTAACTCATGTCCTTACTATCCTAAGTTTTGGAGTTATTTTCTCCCAGAGGTAGTGGAATCTTGTTACTGTAATGCTGAAGGTAAAGGGAGAGAGGAGAGGTTCTTCTGTTTGAAACAACTGCAACCAGCAAGACAGGACTTAGGGTAAAAATGTGTGGGCTTGAGTACAAATGTGTGGGCTTAGGTACATATGTAATGCATATGTGTTTTCTGAGAGTACCAGTTTTAAGTCTCATTCATGTTATAGAAAAGGTTATATTTCACCCCCCTGTACAAATGAAATGGTATTGTATTAAGGAGGTATATTGCTGTAAGCATGAGAACAGCATGAAACAGCAGCATCTGCTACATATTGCTGGGTCTAATTACCACCCATTACCATGTTCTTTTTGTTTTGTTTTACAAAAAAAGTTAATACCTTAAGAAAGAGCATCAGGGTCAGCAGATGACTCATAAATGTTCTGCAGTAAGGCGTATGACATGTCTTGAAGCCTTTAAATGTTAAAAACTCTACTGTTTTATTTATAAAGAATTTTTAATAAGTATTTTAGAACTCTGTGGAAGCACGCCCCCAAAGCAAGGTCATCTCTCCTACTTTTGGTATCCACACAGTAGGCACATTCCATAAGCCCTGAAGAATTAAATGACATCCGTGTCTTCATCAGTGTGATCCATCCAAGGCATCATAACATTTTGTGATTTAATCTGCACAGCTGGCTCTGTGAGTCATCTATAATTTATTTGAAAAGGAAATAGGTGGAGGAAGTGGTGAGGCAAAACATGTTAATTCCACAGAACTTCAATACTAGTAGTCAACAATTAGGTAAGAAAGGAAAACTAAACAAAATACTTGGGTTTAAGTAAGAATGTACAGAGGAACATATTTTCTCCACTTCCTTTATATCGTGCATGCAATTCCGTATTCTAGACGGTTTTATATTACTGGTAATACCTACCTGGCTTAACCAGTGGTTGAAGCCTGCAGGTAGATGAAGATCCTAAGATACTGCAAGCCAAGCCTCCCAGTGAGTATGAGAACAAATGCATCAAGCTTACACTTTTTTTTTTTTAAACTGGAAGAAAGTTAGATGTAAATAAACATATGTTGGTCAGAATTTTCCCATCAGGAATATACATTTGTTCAGAGTGAAACATTTCACAAAAAAAAGTATTTCCACACTATATTTTTCCCCAGGGGTGGAAAGAGGAATATTTTTTCCAGCATCCACAGAAGGGAAGCAAATGATCTGGTTATGAAGTTTTCTGAAGAAGATGTTTTAGTGTTACTAGTTGGAGTACAATTTTTTTTTCATTTTAAAATTTGTTTTACATAGCAATATTGACAGGATGAAAGGAAGCATCTCATTATTAATTTAGCTGAAGTTAGTGTAGAATCTTCTGAAGTATCTTAATGTTTTGGTTGAGTTTAAAATTAAAAACAAAAAACAACTAAAAAAAAGAAAACTTGAGTAATTTTCTGCCTGTTGGAAAATTTAAGCTATCAGTACTTCAGGTGGTTTATACAAAGTGATGTAACCAAGGCGCAGTGTTGTATTCCAAGTGAATTATTATAGCTTTGAGTATTGTGATATTAGGCTTCATTGCTCTGTGGGGAATCTTATTGAATCAGTAGGCACATGCAAAGGTCTACCCTTGTAGATATTGTAAGAGAAAGACTTTGAAGAGAAAATTTTGTTATAGCCACCCTTGGTGCAAAATGTTTAATTCCAAGAGCCTCAATTCTCAGTCAGAAATAACCCAATTGAAGGGATTTTAGAGGAAATAACAGTAACCATATCTTTATACTTGAAGTATGTAATGGCAAAAATAAAAATAAGTGAAATATAGGAATAGATTGTCAGAGCTGTACATTGCCACATCTTCACAGATGCAAGATAGCTAAGAGAAGTCATGCAAGAAAAATATCTCTCCTGATAGAATAGTAAAATAGTTCAAAGCAGATGTGGTAAAACACAGGATGGGTGCGAAAGGAGCTGAGAAATAAAAGAAAGGTTCAAAATGAAACAAAAATTTGAAATTAAAAAAGGGGAGAATATGATGAACAACAATGTGACGCTGGAAATAGGTGTTAAAGGCCCAAATCTAAGAGTTTAAAATTAGAGTAGGTGAAGAATAATTTCAGAAGTCCAGTACCATAAACTGGATGAAAAATAAGGTCCCTTTGTAATTCCTCTGGGCGTCTTGGAATCCCTCTGGGTTTGGGAAATAAAGTTGTTCTGTGACAGGTATGAAAAGAAAAAGTCACAGAACAATATTCCTCATGGTGCCAACAAAAGAGCTGCTTAAATAGAAGAACCTGTTACACAGGATGGTTTCTAATAAGTGGAAAGAGTTGTTAGTAGTTTTAAAGAAAAATAATAAATCACTTTAATGGCCAAAGAGAAGTGAATAAAAATTAGGTAGAATGGTAGAATTCAAAATCCTCAGGGCAACAAAGAGGTTGCGCACCCTGGAGGTGTTCAAGACCAGGTTGGATGAGGTCCTGAGTGGCCTGGTCTGGTGGGAGATGTCCCTGCCGTGGAGGGGGGTTGGAACCAGATGATCTTGATAGATCCCTTCAAACTTAAACCATTCTTTGATTCTATGATTCTATGATAGGTAAGGTTCAAACCAAGGGATTGTGTTCAATAGATTCCAGAAAAATAAAACTGATGCAATCATCCTGTAAAATAAATAAATAAAAAAAAAATTTCACGGCTTTATAGACTTGAACACAGTAGAAATGTACTGAGTTATGCTTCTCTCGAACCAGAACTTCCCTTCCCTCGTCCCTTGTGCACCAGTGGCAAAATGTTTAAAACAGGTAAACAGAGACACTTTTGAGCAGAGTGTTGTCATTCCTGCAAAATGCAATAATAAATTTGCATTCTCTTTAAACAAGTCATAACAGAGCTACTAACAAAGAGCACAAATCATAAAATGAGTGAAGATAAAAACATCTGCAAATATCTTTCTGTGCAGCAATTCTTTTTCAAGAAGTGTCCAGGCTAGATTGAAGAGCAATGTGATAACATTCATTTAAAGACGTGTCAAACTGCTCAGTGCACATCTGAGCCCAAACTTGCCCTGGATTTGTGTTGTGGTTTAAGGTTTGGGGAAGGGGAGGGACAGGTGGAGCAGCTATTCCACTCCCCTTCCTGCCACACTCTATAAAAGGACACGGGAAGTTCTGCTCGCCCCTTCCTTGCTGGGTTTGCTGCTGGTTCCGAGGTCTCTGTGGCTGCTACAACTCCACATGGCTCGGGAGGAATCCAGCAAGATACGAGGATCGGTGTTGTATATATTTGTATATTTACCTTCCCTTGTTACCTCTGTATATTTCCCTTCCTTTGATATCCCTTCTGTTACTCCCTGTTAAAAGTTGTGATCTTGATTTCCAACTTTGTGTGAGGCCTTTCTTCCTCCCCTGGGAGGGAAGAGGGGAGGGGGAAGAGGGGTGAAACAATTTCTGCTCCGTGGGGGGTTGCCCTGAGCCTTAAACGGAGACAATTTGAGTGAAGACAGTCCAGAGGTTAGGTGCTGGCCCATTGTTATGTTTCTGGCTCACATAAACATCAGGCACTTAAATAACTACTTTACCATACATTTAATCCCAATGTAAAATAGGGAAGATAACTGTGCAATAGCTAGAAACAACTACTTTAACCAGCCACAGGCAGCTGAGAGTTTGAATTATGGGAAACATCCAACTGGAACTCCAACAAAACTCTTTACAGTTGGATAGGTCTCTTTCAAGTGCTAATTTCAAGATTTCAGAAACAAAGTGCCTAAATGTGAAGGTTGGACCAGAAGCTAATGCAGTGCATTGTGGAAAGGAGATATAATGATATTTACGTGATCAACATGTGCATATACAGAACGGTTTAGCTCTTAAAGATTCCTGAACATCACCTTGTCTACTGTTTTTTCCAGGGGGGAAAAAAGAAATAAAGCTAACTACTCTAGTATTATTTTTGCTCCTTTAGTATGCGTCATCATCATGCGCACACTTTTTTTCTCCTGTGTTTCCTCTGGGGCTTGAGCATTTGAAATGCTTTTATAAATCTGGCTCTAGTCAGTGATATTTACTTGTGGAATTCATTGTTTAAAAGTGAGATAACCATCAAAATCCATCAGAAAAAAACACCCTCCAAAAACCATATGGGATTGAGTTAAAATTGTGTTAATTTCCTGGGAACCTTCCGGAAACATCTATTCTTATCTTATTTCCTTGGAGTGACATTCATAGAAAGCAGACTGTTTCAAAGTCTACAGAAGTTTTCTCTCAGTACCAGGCTGCAGGTTTAGACTCTGATACCATGCTTCTCCTCATGTTCTACATCCCACTGAGACTGTGAGCAGTCACAGTGGGATTGCAGTCACAGTCCTGATTGTAATCAGGAAAGGACTCGGTCCTGGTATCAATATATCTATCAGCTGGGACAAAAGAAGGGCTTTGCCACTAGATTATCAAGCTTTTTTTTTTTTTTTTTGTCTCTACACATCTAACTAATCTTTTTGCTTAGAGAAGTCAAAAGAGTCCAGATATCTTTTTGGGGTTATAAATATATTCCCCAAAATAAATGTGTTTCAGAGCATCAAAGGTGCTTTCCTGTGACATGTAGTAGTGTGAAGAGTTGGGATACCGAGCACCAAGTCAGAAATGAGAACTCCAAGACCTCCATCTTCTGCTATCTTGGTTACCTTGTTTTTCTTCTTCATTTTTTCTCAAAGACGAGAATCCACAGCCCCACCCTCAGGGTTGATGTGATTATGAATAGGGATTAATAGGGTTCAGTCTAACTACAAAGATAGAGCCTGACTTTGATTACATGCTGAGGATGCTAGGCATCAGTTTCATATTCATCAGAAACTTACACATATCTGCAACCACCAGGTCTCTCCTGATCTATCTGTCCAGCCATCAGCAGGACATGCTGCACACATTGATAGTCCTCATATCAGATTGTGTATGTGAAATACTGTGTATTTTTGTAATACTGATATAAAACAATACATTCCTAATTATATACCATAGGGTCTCTATATTATATAAAATATCAATACACATAGAAAATATAACAGTTAATATGATGTATGCCATATTACATTGATGGCATAAATGTCATTATTTTTATTGTAGCTGCATGGCAGAGGGGTTCAGATCATGATAACATTTTAGGAGTCTTTAATTATAAAAAACAAGGAGAGTATTATCTGTCCATGCACTAGGCAGCTTTTACAAGATTATTCTCCTTAAGAGTAAATGTTTGAAATTTGTCATGAAAATATGCATAGTAGAAAGGCATTTATAAATGCCTGGACAGGCAGAGACATAGAAATATTTCACAGATAGACTTCATTACACAGCTAATGTGTCATGCTTCCAAAGCAGAAGTAAACAATAATCCGTAACTGGAAAATGTATGGTGGGTTTGTAGTAGTGGTGGGGACTTGGAGGGGAATTTGGCTTTTTTTCAGAGGAGATACATTATTAACTTAGACTCCTCAGCAACACATGAGCTATATTTCAATACTCTGGGTAGATTTATAAACCAGTTTACTGCATTTGAAACTTAATCTTCACATCTGCTTTGTTCTGAACTCTAGCTGTGAGATAAAGCATTGGAATTGTGAATATGGAGAGTTTATGCCAAAAGCAGGTTATACTGCTTGTAGGTGCCATAAAACTGCATATCATGCCTGGTACTTTAACTCTGGTAAGTACATCTTGCAGTCAGTGATGCAATTTCCAGATGTCATTACTGTCAGTTCATTTGTTATTCCCTCACTTCCTCCACCCTAGCCCTGCCTGAATGGTTCTAACTGGAGAAGTTCTAGCACTTCCAAAGTATGCACACCACAAAGGCTCCCTGTAGCTGCTGCTGTATAACAACAGTTGTTCCCAGAGATGTATAATAGCAGGGCCAGCAGATATACAAACACATGAATCTCCATTCTCTACAACAGTGGCCTGATACTCAGACCAGGAAAGCGAGCCTGATCATTTCACTCAGTAATGTCAATTCGGGCTAACTTACAACTGCTCTCCTCTTCAGTGGTGAGTAGGACGGGGAGGCAAGCTGAGGTACTGCGACACAGAAGGCTGGCTGCATTTCACAGCCAGCTTTCGGTCTCACAAGGTGCTCATGTGAACAAGAAAAGTGTTAGAACTGAATTTCATTTGGGCACCATCATGCCACTTTGAAAGCTCAGTGAAAATGTATGATTTTGGTGTGATCATCCATAAGCAAGGTCAGCCACAGAGCTACAGCAACTGACATATGTATGTGAAGCTCACAGCATTGTCACATGGTGGCATTCAGTCTCTATTCACACTTCTTTTAATTGGCAATACCTACTGTCAGAAGGGCACAGCTCTAGTATATGCCCATTGCCACAAAGTCTTTTCAGGTCCTGAGACTTCATTGAAAAGCTAAGTTTCTAGCATCTATATTTACCAGAATAACTTTCTAAACACAGAGTATATCCAAAACAAAGAAGGCTGTTGCCTTATTTACCTCATGATTGTGGAATTCTGAAGTCTACCAAGATTATTTATAGATGAATATTCATTTTTTCTATTATTCGGCATTTTGGCTATCCAGATTCTCTTTGGTAGTATCCTAGCTTCCAAAATCCTAAATGCCATACACACAATTACACTTCTTGACAAACACAACCATGTAATTAGATGCTGGCAGTTATTCCAAAGTATTTTAAGCACCAGGAAATGTGGGAACAACATAAAATAAATAACATAACACGAAAGAGTAATAATACAAATCACAGAGTACAAGTTTTATGTTAGCTATGTGAAAATGCTCCAGCTTTAGATTTAGCTGAAGCTCTTGCAATATCTTCATTTTAACTGATCTGGAGTGCCATCAAGAATAATATGTCCTGCTACAGACTGTAAGTCAAGGTGAGCCAAGTCATGTAAAGTCTTAGATGTTACTCCTGTCTGCAATTCTCTATTTCTGCTTTTCATCTCCTGGCTTTTGGATACAAGGGGTTTGTTCTGGCCAAGCAGAAGTTGTCTTTTCCCACAACCTGCACTACTAGGGTGGAGACTACACTGTCCTTGCCAAGTGGCCTGGATTCTAAGGATTTGCCCCAAGTGCATCAAAGGTTTCCAAGAGGACATCACTTCACCATAGAGCTGTTTCCAGTGTCCTCTAGCAGCATGAGATAAGAGGATCTCAAACCACTGCTTCTTCAGCTTCTAAATATGGTTTGAAACAAGCTGATTTTGTTTCAGAAGCCAAACCATCTGAATTTAGAATATTCTCACTAATTATACTTTCAGTAACTTAAAAAAAAAATTAAGGTTGTTGAATCAACAACTTAAAGTATCAGTATCTATTTTTGGAGTTGGTGGATGAGCAAATACTTTAGAAAAATAGGAAATTGTCCTAACTATTGCTTAAAGAATCTTTGGTTTCGTACCATGGTTGGAAATATGACACAGGACTGCAACTGTTAATTATGGAGGAAGCTTAAAATTTGCAAGATGCTTTAGCACACTCTTGATCATGTGAAAACCCTGTTCTAAGACTCACCTGCTTCCTTTCTTAATGCATAGCTTACAGCACTGCTGGACAGCGATTGATGTCCTCCCCTTTTTTTTCACTGTTTCCTCCATCTTTCATCAAATATTCTGTAGACCAAAGCCAAACCCCAACTCCTGCCAGCCCTAACAGGTAAAATCTTTTGAGTATTTTGAAAACCAGAACACCTGCAAAAGACAACTTAGGGAGATTTGAATCATAAGGCAAAGAGGTAAGAGAAATCTTCGGCTAATTAATCTAATCAGCATGTCTGATATTAATCATAAAATATCTTAAGTGATGCTTGAAAATAAGGCAGAGAGGCTTGAAGTTATAGACTTTTAAAAAGTATACCCTGGAACTTTTAGTTACAAACTCAGCCTTAACGCTAAGTTTGTTCATATTCTAAGTCTCCACTACTATGAGGATTTGGTTTTCTTTCACTTAATTATTTGAAACTAGACACTACAAACTGAAGAAAACATCATATATCAGAAGACTGAAAGAAAATTATAAGAATTGCCTGTTTTATTTTCTCTTCCTCTGGATACTGTGACAATGTTTTATTAGTAATATTTTACCAATGGAGAAATTAAAATGAAGAGCTTGCAGCAAGGTCTCAGCTGTAGAAGAAAGAGAGAGTAACATTAGCCAAAGTGGTTCAGACTGCTCAGAGAGACCCAGAAGGAGTGGAGGAACTTCCTCTAACTCAAAGGAACACTGGAGGACTTATAACTGGTCCTGTTCCTCCCACCCGCTTGAGGAGAGAGGATGAACGGAGAAGCAGCTCAGCAGTACCCAGGGTTTATTTCCTAGCATCATGATATGTCAGAAGAAAAAGACAGATAGGCTCTTGTGCATATTACAGTGCCAAATGCCACAGACAAGCTGAGTAAACAGGGACAGCCTAAGGATTTCTGGAGATAAAGACTTTTTTCCTTCGGCTTGTAGCATAAGAGTAGAGTTGATCCAGAACTGCTCTGGCAGCCTTAGGATTGCAAAAACACCCACATCTGCTATTCAGCCACCCTTAATGTATCTAAGAGGCTGCTTCACAAAATTCCTATTACAAGAGCAGCTATGATAAAATCACACTCCTCAGTAAAACACAAACAAACAAAACTCACCAAGTCATCACAGAAGTTGTGACATCTCTGCATCTTTCCTGCCTCTTATATTAGGATAACTACTTATTTTCTCTATACCCTTTACTTTTCCCTGGTTGAAACAGAGAAACCCAGGCAAATACTGACTGTCCTTTGAAACTGGGGAGAGATGAGGTGAAGGGAGTGGAGTAGGGGTGGAGGAAAAGAAAAAAAAAAAANGGCACCGGGCACCCAGCCAAGGTAAACCCACCACATAAAAAAATTACAAAAGTAGTTTATTTGACCTTTGAGGTTACATAGGACATCTGTACAAGCTAAAAAGACAAGAAAGCAAGCTAAATTGTTTTACATGTTTATACTAATTAGTGAACATAGTGCGATAAATAGCACATCACAGAAACATCTCAACATGTCTTAAAATGGCAAATCTAAAATACACAGTAACATCTGTATATCTTCTATAACTGTTGACTTTTTAATTTTGTCTGATTTGATGTGTCTGTTTTCAACATGAACAGCTCTGAGTTAATTATAGAAGGCAGATATAAATTGGTAAAGTATCCCTTGTTATGCTTTTTACTGTATTGTCAAACCTAAAGTACATAAATCTGCATGCTTCAGGTGAGATCCGTATTTTTACTTTCCACAGCTGGGCCTTGTCTCATCATCATATTTCTCCAGACCCCAAAGAAGAATCTAGTAACACCTGCAACTCTGTGTAGAGGATACACAGTGAAGATTGAAACATAGAAGGGCAGAGGTAAAGATGCTTCTCTGTGTGTACATGCCACTAACCAAACATGAACCTTAAGCAGCTTATTTAGTTTGCTCAGTGCCCTTGGAATTAAAAGCAGTACTAGATTTAAATTTCGAGTTACAGGCATGCATTCAAGGATGCTCAGACTGTGGATTAAGTTCCACTCTTTTGCAGGGAAGGTAAGATGGGAAATAGAGTCTCTTGAAACAGTGGAAATCAGAGCACATTCAATGAAGCTGGGGAGACCAAGAAAGCAATCTTAAACACTAGCATCACAATAGGGTGCTAGTCAGAATTGCATATGCCTACAGAGTACCCAAAATGCTTCACAACATCAGGGACATGGGGAAAGAACAACAGCAAAGAGCTGCTTGGACAATCCCTGCTGCAATCTGAGCATGGAGGAACAGAAAAACAGACTCCCAGGAAGGTGAGAAATAATTTTGAACCAAACAATATAAGTACACCAAACTAGTTACTGCCAGGTAACTTTCTGATAAAAATGCAATATCCTACTACACTTTTGAAGGATTTATCCCTTTGCTAAGTGAGATGCACTCAGATGCAGGAAGGGACTTCAGATCATGAAACTACAGCTGCATAGACTTAGTTGACTAGACTCCACTCAAAGACCAGAAAGGAACCAGCTTGCACAGAGTTTTACCTGTAGGACAGAGCTTAACCATCTACCCTAAGGTGAGAAGAATCATATGTGGGGGAGTACTCATGGTTCCTTTGCCTGCTAGAGAAGTTTGTATGACTTCTCCCTGCATGAGAAGTATGATGTAGATGTCTCAAAGAGAGGAGGAGGACTTAAAAAATTGTGTACTATTAATCTGTGCAGAAATTGAGCAGCATCTGCTGCATTATAAGTCAGTGTGTGTAGGACCTTTTGTTTTTCTTTTCAGGGCCAGGAGCCAGCTCCCACCCCAGCCAGGAAGTGTAGCTGTCAACTGCAGAAACCCAGAATTATAGCTGGCTTAAAATAACACCCCTGCTCTCAGGAGCTAGTGCAGCATCATTCCCCACTCAAAGCTGTTCACTATCTTTGGGAAAAGCGCAAAGACTATTTATAAGAACTTTCAGAATGTGGTTTAATTTATTTAATGTATCGCCAGCCTTTTTGAGAGAAAGGGCAGCAGAGATGTGGAAATTCTGGAAGGGTTGTGAAATATGCTTCAGGTTGGAGGTAAGCATAAGGAAAAGCTCCCCTTTCAAGATGCCTCTCCTTCCTTTCTGCCATGATAACCATGTCAGCTGAAATCAAATTAGGAATGTATGATATAGCTCCCACAACTGGGGATGTTCAGATCTGAGATATTGATTGGCAGTTGCAGAGCTAAAGTACACCTACAAAACCAGGAATGAGATTCATGTGGCAGCATCCATCACTTAGAGTTGTTCTCATCCAGACTTCTATCTGGGGATATCTTCAATCTATAATTCTCAAGGGAGAAAAAACCAACAAAACTAAACTAAAAGAGACAAGGCAATTTTCCCCAAAGAAACATTTCAACTCATTGCTTCAATCCTCCTTTTCACAACCTACTGCAAGTTTGAACTTCTTTTAAGCTTTTAAAAAAAAAAAAAAAAAGATAAAGAATCAGTATATTTCCATATATCTGCCTTTTGTGCCTGCCTCCATTCTGAGCTCCACTGAAAGGCATGAAAGACATGTCAAAATAACACAAAATGACTGTTCTTCCTCCCATGCTCCCAGCAAGACAGGAAACACTGTGGCCTCATGAGAATATTTTTTTGAAAACAACTGTGGCTGATCCTGCACTGAGCTCCATGGAAACATCAATGGAACTCATTGCTGGACCATAGTCTAAAGCTGGGGTTTAGCTCGGGTTTTTTGAGTTTGTTCTCATTTTGTCCAGTATAGCCTAGGCATCTCTGGTACAGCTCTGCTGGCCTGTCAGGAGCTAAGCTGAGCTCTCTGACTTCGTTTAAAACAAGGCACCAAGCAGCCATGAAATGGTAATGACTTTCAGTATTTGACCCAGTAACCTACAGGAGGAATGTAGGCAAAACTTTGTTGACTAATGCTGCATTATGTAAAGCCATGATCAGATAAGTGCTGGTACTTTTTCTATGCCTACCATAATGAATAAAAGCACACAAAGCTTTATTTCACAATATAAATGAGGTTGGGCTGAACAATTCCTGTAGCTCTTTTAAAAATTACACAGTTGGAAAAGGATTGTCAATCAATCAATTTTATAGGAAACAAAGGATGCTAAATCTCATTCAAGACTGTTTCTGTACTGGTCTTATTTTCTTAGCATAGAGCACATTATTGTGATCCACATATCAGATGGTATCTGTATGCTCTGTTCTTTGAATGATTTCATCTTTCATGCATAAAGCCACAAGAGAATCCTGAAAAACCTTTTCAATTTCTTGATCTGAGTGTTTGAAAACTGGAGAAGCCTAGTTATTTTATATCCTTGGCTTCATTATTTTTACAAAGTACAGCTGCATGTGTTCCATTTTAACCAATAAGTAAGCCCCTGAAAAGTATAAATATGCCACTCAGTATGCAGGGTTTTTTCCCGTGTCTGCAACATGTTCTGCCAACTAACTCACATTTACTTGACATTGTAATATTTCCATTAGTATGGCTGATAAAAGTTTTGAGAGTTTGAACATGCTGGCAAACTTCAACATTTTTAAAGATACTTTTACCCTACGTCTTCTTGATTAATGAAGAAAGAAAACAACAAAAGAGTCAGATTAAAAGACTGAAGAAAATCAAAATGACTTAAAAAAATGTGAATTTTAGTTTAATTAGTTTCTTATATTTGTTTTAGGTAGGAGAGCAATTCCAATTTTTCAATGTTCTGCTTTTTTAAATGTTTGGAGAATATCAACATTCTGAGAGAAAATGACAACCTGTAAAAGTTGGGCATAAAGCCAGAAGAATAGGTTGCACTCATGAGTGAATGTAGTCCAGAACTCTATTATCCACTAAGATAAGGCAGGGGTCAAACACTGAAAACAGTCAAAGGCCAGAAGGACAAGATAAAAGAATAGCAAGGAGACAACCCTGAGCAGTTCCTACTTTATAAATACTAAGAGTAGATGGCACACCATTTCCGGAGGAATCCTACCTTGGATGGATAAACGAGGTCCACCAAAACAAGTCTCTTCTCTCAAATCGCAAGAGACAGAAAGCCATGTGATACAGGAGATAGGTAAGGAAATAGATACCTCAGACTGAAAGTAAGCAGGTAATCAGGATGCTAAAGTCTCTATTGCTCTGAGAAACAGGGGTCAAAGAAATTCCACAGGGTCACAGATATGAAAGAGAGAAGCACTGTTCTATTTGTATACTATTTTTATATAGATGAGGAAATTCAGTCACCTCTCATCTCATTGTTGGGCTGAGGTTAATGGTATAAAGTTCAAGAAGGCCAATTAGTGAGTCTTGCACTTTGGTCATGCAGCTCCATGCAGCACTGCAGGCTTAGGAAAGAGTGGTTGGAAATGTGTCCAGCAGAAAAGGACTTGGGGGTGTTGGTTGAGAGCTGGCTGAATATGAGCCAGCAGTGTGCCCAGGTGGCCAAGAAGGACAACAGCATCCTGGCATGTATCAGGAATAGTGTGGCCAGCAGGACTAGAGAAGAGATTGTCTCTCTGTACTCACCACTGGTGAGGCTGCACCGCAAACACTGTGATTAGTTTTGGGTCCCTCACTCCAAGAAGGTCATTGAGGGGCTGGAGTGTGTCTGAAGGGCAATGAAGCTGGTGAAGGGTCTAGAGCACATGTCTTATAAGGATAAAATGAGGGTATTGGGGTTGTCTAGTGTAGTGGGTCTGTCTGAGCTGATTTTCCCCATACAGCCCTCATACTGCAGTACTGGGAGTCAGAGGTTGTTGATAACACACCCTTGTTATGTCTAGCCGTGAGTGCTCACACAACACCAAAGGTACGGTGTCACACCAGAGGTGGTGCATCCTTTCCCA
>VYZX01024676.1:0-19405 GCA_013401335.1 Brachypteracias leptosomus
TCAGACAGACCCACTACACTCAGTCTTAATCTATTGCTTTTAAATAAGCAAAGCTTGTGCACCTGTTTGAAAGTTGTAATAGAGAAGATTAATATGATATCAAAAATGTCTTTACTTAAACAAAAAGGTTTTCCAGAACCTTAGTTTTATTAATTTATAATCAATGTTTATAAATTACATAGAAAATATACTGTTGGATAGCATCAGTTCTGTGTGTAACAAAGGCAAACTGTGTTCTAATTCAGGAGGCATCCCTCTTTGTCACAGATAGCTGGAAGTATGAATATGCTGCATGGTTGCTGTAGTTATGCAAAAGATTTCAGGGAAAAAAGCAGCAAGTTAGGCATTGTGCAACTAAACCCTTTTTTCAGCCCCTACCAGTAGTAACCACAGCCCTGCTCCAAAGGTGACCTTTTTTTGTTTCCTGGGGTGAGAACAGTGAACATTTAGTAGTCCTGCAGAGTCTGACACATTTGGGAGATTTTAGAGGAGCAGAGGACTGATCGGAGATGGGCTGAAGAAGAGACCCTGCTACAGCATCTTGCTCCCTTACACTGGTCCCAGCTGCAAAAATGACACTATATCTGTTTATTGATTTTTTTACCAGCCAACCACTGTGTGTACCTGAATCTGTAAAACAACAGAATATTGATCTATTAAAGAAAATGATTTATTTAAAGTATCTATTCTCTTTACTTGTCCAGGCTTCTCTTTAATAGTCCAGAGAGACACCTATTTACTGGTGTAGCCTGACATGTCTGCACTGCAGCCACCAGTTTGCACCATTTGGGTGTAAATTTAGCCCACACCTCCTCCTTAAAAATACCTAAATGCTGGTTAAATCTTCCACTGTCAGTTCCCAGATATGCCAAGTGGGTTGCATGGAGCCATTTGAAACAGAAGAGCTATTAACAGGCAGAATCGGATTTTTTTTTTCTCAACTAACAATTTGTTTAACAGGTTTCCACTGCAGCTCCTAAATGATTTCACTTAAAAGGACACTGTGAATGTTAATTAAAAACATTCATTAGAGTTTTAATAATTCCTCAGAGGTTTTAAACACAAATCTGTTTCTGTACCAGAAATGTTTTTCTTCTTGTCTTCATCCATCTATTTTGGGGAAGCCAGAGTGTTTGCTTGACTGTTAATGCTACTTCTCCTCCTCCTGCCTCTACCTTGCTTTGAGAAAAAAATTACATGCTTGATTGGTGGTGAGGAAAAATCACACTCAAATTTAAATTGTTCCTTTTACAATAAGAAATTGGAAATCAGAACTGAAATTCACCTTTTATGCCAGCTCAGACATATTTAATTAGACTGTGGTTTGTGTAATGTGGGTTAGGTACGTCAGCATGATATGGTAAATCTATCTTTCTGTTACACCAATACAACCTTGAAGTCTCCATTCGGATGGCATTAGTATAGCTGGGACAAAATTTTGTAATTTATCTAAGTGTGTATTGATCATTTTTGTGAGTGGTAATTTTAGGGATGAATTGTGGTCTGAAAGTGTCTGAACATGCCACATAGGTGAAATTCGGGATTCCAGACTCACTGGGATGTTCGCCATTAACTTCAATGTTAACAAAATGTAATTATATGTGAGTACATAATCTATTTAATAGGAGGTCCTAAGTCCCTTCATCATTCACAAAATAGAATGGGTAACTTTTGAATGTTGGTAGATGTACACATTTTTAAATCTTCTTTAGGTATTTTTTGACAGTATTTCCTGATTCTTTCTGCCTATTTCCATACAGAAAAACATAACTCAAATATTTAGATCTCGTAAATTTAGATCTCTGTGACAATTGTGATGGTGCATGGCTGTCTTTATGTCATACTTGCGTGTTAGCAACCCAGATTGTCACTTACATTACCGAAATTTTGATTTCCTCTTTTGGTCTTTCTCTTGTGCTTTTTTAGTTTATGCTGTTGAAATATAAGACTCAGTCTAATCTCATCCCATTGTTCAGGTCAATTTTTTCCCCTTTGTGCTTCTGTTAAATTTGCTAACTCTGTCCAGGTGTGAGGCATAGTAGTACATACAGTATTAAATTAATGTTCTTTTTTAATTCTCTTGATTATTAAACATCTATTTAAATCCATATATATAATGTGCCTGTATGTTTCATTTGCATGATTGAACACTTTTTGGTAGTGAGACACATTCTGTATAATGTAATATGTCAATTCCAGAACTTTTCAGAGAAGTGTATTTCATAGTTTTCATTTTGTGGTCTATGAGGAATCTTATTTTTTGAATAAGTATTGATTGCATAGTACAAATGTACAAGCCTTCCTTTTATTCAGAAAGAATAAGCTTGGTTGATGATGAACAAGAGCATTCATTGCAATCCAATAGGAAAAAAGTACATTGACGCTTGCAACTTAGTAATTGTACTCACTGTAAAATAAGGTAAATGCAAATGTTGATGTGCCATGACTTCTGTAAAGTCAGTATGAAAACCACGATTTGACACTTTCATTTTAAGTATAGGTCACTGTCAATGGGTTTCTTCTTCTCACAAATTTGGGTGAAATAATCTGGTATTTCCAGCTGTATTGGTAAGGTATAGCCAATCTCTCCTTAAAAGGAGCCCAGAAGGGCAAGAAGAGATTAGTAGTGAACAAGTATTCTCATAGCAAATACCATATACTACCATTTTTGTTAGTATACTCATGGCAGACTAAGCAAGGGAAATGTGACCGTCTCTCAAATTAAATAGTTAGTGAAGGTGAACTCAGGTTGGGTTCAGTCCAATGTTTGTTAATAGTGGCATCTTAAAAAGTTGGGAGCATTTCTAAAGACACTCAAAGGTAGGGAGAGCAGAAGGTGATTTATACAGAAAAATGATAGTCCAGTTGTCATGGTTGGACACAGTTCCATGCTGAGCATATGTCTCCGTTTAAGGCTCAGGGCAATCCCCACAGAGCAGAATTTGCTTCACCCCTCTTCCCCCTCCCTTTTCCTTCCCAGGGGAGGAAGAAAGGCCTCATGCAAAGTTGGAAATCAAGATTACAACTTTTAACAGGGAACAACAAAAGAGATATTAAAGGAAGGGGAATATACAGAGGTATCAAGAGAAGATATATATATAAATATATACAACACCAATCCTCAGATGTTGCTGAATTCCTCCCGAATCTCTTGGGGTTGGTAGTCAGCCATGCAGAGGTGCAGTCCCAGCAGCAATCCCACTGAGGAAGGGGCGAGCAGAACTTTCTGTGTCCTTTCATAGAATGTGGCAGGAAGGGGAAATGGAATAGCCACTCTACCTGTCCCTCCCCTTCCCCAAACCTTAAACCACAACAGCATAATTATCCCTTCCCTTATAAATTAACCCTCCATGTTAGTACTCATTGACGGAAATGTCAAGGTTTGGTTGTTGCTTGGTTTTGTTTTTGTTTTTTTTACAATTGTAAATTCTACTGTAGATTCCTGCACCATTAGAGCTTCAGATCAGTCTCTTCATCCATGCCTGGATAAAGGGCTGCTACCCATCTGTTCTGAATATTCATGGTTCTGGCGATCAGTGGCCATACCTAGAGAACTTTCTGGCTAAGACTCTAAGCAGATAGAAGATGCAGAGTTGTAATAAAGAGGTTTATTACATTAAATAGAGTGTTTTCCCTATTCTTTCCCTTATTAATATGCTAAGTGGTTCATTGATAATGTTTGCTTTGGTACTTACAAATCTTCTTGTCCTGCAGACATTAGGTGCTATAAAGTCACTTCTAGAACAACGCTTTGAAAATGCTGTTGGCAGGAGGTGTTTGCTTTTTCTCATTACCCCTACTGACTAATCTTCAGCATTTAACTTTGCAGTGCAGTTTGTAATATGGAAGCAAAAATAGAGGAAAGTGGAAAATATTCAGCAGAACCACTATTTAAAAATCTCTGAGCAGTCACCACTAGACTTTTGGTATTTCATACCTGCAAAGCAGGTCAGCTGGTTGCTGAATGAACTGCTAAGATGATGATTCAAATCTGAGTCAATGTGCTTAAAATGAGCTAACATTTACTTAGCATTACCAATTACAAATCCCCCCTCTTACATGCCTAGGTGCTCTTGTTGTCCGTCAGATAAGTAATTTATCAACCATTTCCAATCCTATGTAACTGCATAAGTCTTGCACTGGTTCAGCCATCATCATTTTATGCTGCCATCAGTTGCCTGATCACACAGGCCAAGGTTGAACTCAGCAACATCCCTTCAGAAGTGTTCTTTCAAATAATCCTTCCATAGGTTCCTGTGGGCCCAGCTCCCTCACTGCCCACAGTGGTGCTAGCATTGCCTGCTGGACACAACAGACAGAGATGGCTCCCCCTGTGACCCTTCACATAGAAGGACACCACCAAGAGAGCTCAGCAAGGTGTGACCAGCCCAAACAGAAGTCACATCCAACAGGAAGCTTTTCTGACTAATTGGCTCCTGGTTGATACAGTCCTGGCCTCACCCACCACCCCAACTGCAACCGCCTCAGGGAGGGTGGAGCCATAAAAACACAGATGGGCCCAGTTCTATCTCTGGAACCTGAAGCCAGTGGGGGAAACCAAACATTCTACTACATTGTGACTTATCCACGGGTCAACTCCAACTTGGGGCCCACAACTCAGACTCCAGCACTTCAACAAGAGAGGATTAAAAAGAGTTTTCTCTGCCAAACTTATGCCATGACTGTTGCCATTTGCAAAATAAAATGTTCCCATATATATATCCCCCACCATCAGAGAAGCTGTAAGAGTAGTCAAATGTGGCCTGTGAAAATACTTGCCTACAATATGCGACACAGGTTCAAAATTCATCTCTGTTCTGTCATCAGCTTTGGAGGACTAGATAGAGATATCAGCTTTGCTGAAACTTCAGTCTGGAAGATGACATTCCCAAGTTAGTGATTGCTAGAGTTATAAGTTACAGATGAAAAGAATTATGTAGTGGGTCTGTCTGAGCTGATTTTCCTCATGCAGCCCTAGGACCCAGAGAGTGTTGATAACACACACCTTTGTTATGACTATCAGTGCTCACATGACNGTGTAAAACACAGTAGAAAATCTTGTATCATGTTCATGAAGATATGAACAGTACTATCAGAGAAACAGTTTAGAACCATGTTATAAAGTAAACATTTTTGATAGTGCTACAAGTATTCATTATGTTAACTGTTTTGACCATAATGTTTGAAAAATATATGGTATTCTGAACAAATAAACTCTTCTACATTTTTCAGATTTAGTTTCAAGAGACTTTAGCATACATACATGCTAAATTTTCTGATTTCGAAAGGGGGTAGGGTTTACTAGCCTTGATGAACAATTTTTATAATAAATGGAACAGGAGACAATGTCAAATAAAAATAAAGGTCAGAGAAAGTTAAATGGACTCAGTCTCAATGAACTGCCATTGAGAAAACTTGTGTAAAATTTAGTCAGATGAAATTAAGGAATAGTGATGGGAGGTAACAATGTTTCAGAAGGAAATGACTGCAAGGTGATAGAACTGATGGAGTAGTCAAAATAACTGTGAGACACATGAATAAGCTGGTGATAAGGAGAAAGCTGCCATGGATAAGGCTACACATTCATCCTTAGACAGGCAACATTGAAGGAAGCCATAGGGAGTCCAGCACAAGATTCCACAGAAGGCTGGACAGGCAGAAGATAAGATTTAAATCATTAACACTGGGAAATAAGTGGTTCCAGGACAGCTGTCAAAGACAACCAGGCAGTAATGGGAAGAGGGAAAAGGGAATGATGACAGAGCCTTGAGGTGCCAGCAGAGGCAGGGGAGAAATAGAGGATCCATCAGCACTAACTCTCGAATGCTGTCAGCCAGATGAAGAAACAATACGTTGGTGTCACAGAAACCTAAGGGTAGGAGTTTCTTGTGGAGTAGTAAGTGGCCTGTGGTGTCAAAGGTAACAGAGCTATCAAGGAAGAATAAGCACAGAGAAATGACCCTACAAGAAGTAGGCACTTAATGTGAAGGATGACAAGACAAATTAGATTTTTGGCAGTATACCTAAAGCAACTCCTTCAGCTACTGTGACCACCTACATTGGCAGAGTAATTAGGTCTTCCAAACACAGTGATAAATGGCATGATAGGGGCAGGAAGATCTATGTCTATTTATAAAGTGCCTGTCATCATACTATCCAGATATCTCAGCAGCCATTTAAAGAAAGACAGTTGCTATCCAGTAGAGGAATATTTTTTTCACTTATGGTTAGGTGTGTTTGGTATAAAAAGATATCCCAAATAAGCAAAATTTTGTCAAGCATGACAAAAGCAGAAAAGGCCTCTCTACAGTGATGTACTGTGTACATCTTCAGGAATAGGAAATATCCACACTTTGAAGCTGAAATAAAAATATCTTTTACAGACTTTTGTAATGGTGACTCTCTTCTTGAAGAAAAAAAAGTCTTGACTAGCTTGTGCAGACAAGAGCTGGTGCACAAGTCAAATGGCAGTGTTAGAAAATCGTGCTTAAGGCTTAGAAATAATGAGCTCCTAATGTGCTTTTCTAATCAAAGTATCAGCATGAAATTCACTGTATTTGGAGACCATCCTATTACCAAGGCAGCAGTGTATCAAAAGTTCACTGTGAATGTTCTTGTATGTGTGTCTCATCTTTGAATTAGATTTGCTTTTGCCCCTCCCTTCTAAAAATTTTAAGTGAAAAACAGTAGAAACAAGAGAAGACCAGTGCTTTTCACATCTGTTCCAGCTTCCTTGGACCAACAGACACCCGTGTCAGTCTCAGTTATCTTTCCATGGAACACTATTTTGAACAGAGGTTAGATACAAAAAATTTTTTCCTTCAAGATACACACATCATAAATCAAACAGACAACACAATGGGACTTCTTTCCCTATTTAGCCTACTGGGCACAGACAGGCATGTACTGTAGGTTCCCCAATGGCTTGTTTTCTAAGAAAAACATAATGTTGTGCAGTTCACATGTTACAGCAGGCTCTTCCTGGGTTTTACCCAGGAAATATTTTCCTGGCACAAAAGCTGAATCCACCTAATTATAGCAGCCATGGATCCAGTAGTGTTTTCAAGGACTATTTTTTCCGTTTCTCCCTTTGCCTTATGGTAGCAACATCCTTTATTCTTGAGAGACTGATTTTCTGTTGTACAATTTGTTAAAAAATCATGCAGATGTATAATTAGTGGCATGCACGGTTATGTCTCTAGGAATATGGAAGAGAGAAACAGATTAGGTTTGTTTTATCATCTTAGTTAAAGCAGTCAAAGGAGTCCAGGTTTTCTTCACTTAATTTTTACTTGGTTTTGATTAGCTGGGTTATGTGAGCATTGTAAAGTTGCATGCAAATTCTCTTGGTACTTTTTCCAAGAAAATCTCCAAACAGCTATCCAGGCAATTTTAACTTGATCATTTTTGCTGACCTTTTCTCACATCTACCCTCATATTTATGTAGACAGAAAAATACAGACACAGTCCAACCTCTGACATATAATACAGAGGAGTGCAATACAGTCTGGTACTAATGAGAGAACAAAGAACTAGAGGGTTGCTGAAAGCTCTTTAAACTTTGCCTTAGTTACCTAACAAAATCTGCTCCAAAACATATGTAAGCATAGAGAAGTCAAGCAATAATGTGGTTATACTAATTTGCTTCATGGCATATGTGTTACTTAAACAGCAGTTTGATACTTAAAGGTTGCATGGAGGCTAAATCATGCATTCTGCTTGTCTACTGTGCTGCAGAATGTAACTAGGAATTGGTTTGTAGCCTTGTCCTTAATACACACACAGTGTTTTGGACAGGGATCCCATAAAAAGCTGTCATGATGAGAGGAAGCTGTGAAAAGTTCCATTAAAAAAAAATCTTAAATTCTGTGCTTTACTCAACTTGAATTTCACAACACTAAATCATCTCCAAAATTAGACTTCTAAACCAACATTTCCTTGAAAAAAGAAGTAACTGGGAAGAGAGGGAAACACTGTCTTGTACTCATGAACTTCTAGGAAAGAGGAAGAAGGATGCTGTATAGATTGGCTTTAGTAGACAAAGGTACAGGAAAGGGAAAGAAGTTTAATGCCTTACTGCAGTCCTTCAATCCACTCTACACCAGAGTATGTCTAAGTCTAGAGAGGGGGAGCTAACCTCCATGAGTAAAATGATGTTATGTTCAGGCCTGCCCACCTTACTGCCAATTCTTTATGAACAGCAGGGAAAGACTAATTCTCTGGATTATATTCACAGAAAAGCAGGTTATAGATAGCAGGTGTTGCATTTTGGGTCATTGACTCCTTTAAAATGGAAATATAAATAGATGAACCTATATATACTCCACCTTTGCAATTATGTGTGGTATTTTAATTCCAACCATTTCTTTTGATGTTGTCCAATTTATAGTATGTTTTGTGAGATTCCTCTGATAGCTTAGATAACATGCTTCCACTTCCCCAGAGAAATTCTGTGAGAAAGAGCAGCAGAAAATGGGAACAAAACCTCACCTCTTCGAAATGTCAGTGTGGTACTGACCTGGGGTTGTGTAGTACAGCATCAAGTCATTGCCTTGGTTCCTCTCTTTCTTTGAAGAAGAGGGAAAAACCAAGGGAAATCTCTCTCAGATTATTATCTCAGGAGCATTTAAATCCATGGACAGCCAGCCTAGCTTAGGGACAGTCCAAATTAACTCCAATTTACAAAGAAACAATTTAAGCTGGAGTAGGAAAAAAGTTTTCTAACAGAAGCAATGCAGAAAAAGTTGATGTTCCATCCCAGAAAATATATTAACATAGATTCAAAGTTTCTATTAGTGACCTCTTGCTTTACCACACTCTTATGGTAAGAAGTTCATTGCACTAGCTAAGCAGCTGCCACCTTCTGACAATGGAGAGAAAAAAGTTGAAGATTTTTTTAATGAAAAGGATTTACGATAAGAAAAAGTAATGTGAAAATACTGAAACTTCCTAGGAAAAAAAAAATCACACAGCTCTGATGCTTAGATTAAAAACAAGTTGGTTTACTTTTATACACAATACTTGCAATCTGCAGCTGTTCACAAAAGTCCAGAAAATTTTATATATAAGCAGATAAGGTTGTTGGCTTTGTTCTCTTCTTTTCTTGTAAAGGACATGTATACTTTATCTGTTCCAGTGTTACATCAAGGTGCTCTCCTTGAATCAAGGCTTTCTTTTTCTCCTTTTAGCATTTGAGAGGGAAGGGAAGAGAAAAAAGTAACAATATTTTGTTTTATTTTGAGAAGAATCTTTCATGTTTTGTCTTTAAAATGATTTTCTAAGACTCAGAGTACTAAGTATCCCACACTTCACAGATGGAGAAGGAACTAGATGAAAAATAAGTGCTTTACATTCAGATCTTACACTGATGGTTAATCTTACAATTGCTTTTTCTTTTCCAGTAAGTGGCACGTATGAAGTTCACCGATATGCAGTTCAGGTTCTCAGGATCTAGGAATTAAATGAGCTACAAGCTGCAATAATATTTCAATGTTTGGTCAGCCTCTGTCATAATGTTAGCTTCCTGACCTTTGATACAACTGATGGCAGAGTTGATTTTACCACCTACAGCTTGACGTTCTTTGGGAACAATTACCTTAGAGTGATGCTGGGATCAAGATCAGACTACAAAACTGTGGTTACCTCATCTCATCATAAAATCTCCTCTTTTTTTCCCCTACATTTTTGTCTCATTCTTTGCTTCCCCACCTCCCACACCCCTTTTTAAGATATATTACTTACAGAGATGTCATCAACACTATACCTTTTTCTGTTTAATCTTATGCCATTGTTCAAGTTTGGCTCTTTTGGCAATTTCAGCATTAGGACACCTACAGTGGACCATGTAGCCCATGCTGGCAATGGTATTGCCTCTGCATACAGAAGACCGCGTGTGTGCTATAAAGCACAATCCCTGTTAATGTGGATATACCCAGTACCACTAGTGTGCAGCTGTCTTAATCCCTTAAGGACGTCATGGTCTCCACTTCATAGTGGCACTTCACTACATTATTCTCTGGATACTCTATCTTCAACCAAAGAACCAGATCATAAACTTGTAGCTGGCATCAGGTTTTCACTATAGTTTACACATGGGTTTGTCTTGAACAAAGCTGGACAGGAGAGTATCCTAAGAAATACTCTTCAGGAATAGGATGGAAACAATTAAAATAAAGGTTACTTGAATCAACATTTATTAGTGACTAATCATTACCTTATCTGTCTTCACTATCCTGTTTTTCTACTGCTTAGGCAGTGAAATCCCTATAAAGGCCTAAAAATTTACTTTCATACCCTTTTTCAAAGGTTACTTGCTTTATTTGTAGTTTCACATCCAGAGCCCTAAGTGTGTTATATGCTTTAAATGGGGGTCTCCCCATAGGTGTTTTATGCTTGCAAGGGATGACATCAGTGGTAGGAAGTCAATCGTACCAATTACTTCTTCTGGTGGCAATTAGGACCCAACATGGTTTTCTACTGTAAGAGGAGTATTTGCATTTCTGGAAGGTCACAGCTTCAATAGCAATCCCTGTATATCATAAACAAAGCCTCAGGGATTGACTACACTTGAAGCCTTGCTGTAGTTATCTATTTTCACTTCACCTCTCATCTCACTGTTTCAAACAATATCTTTTCTTACCCTCCCATTATTATACATAGTATAATAATAGCAGGTATTCTGCTTACACAGGTGATGACTACCCTGGAAAATACAATGTGATGTATTTCCATTCCCCTGTTACTAAAAAGCTAAATGTTCTTATCAGATTTCCAAAACCCACCAGGGTAATACAAGAAAATAACATGAAAAGTCAACCTACATGACTATAGAGGTTGCTAAGTGTACTTTCATGTTTACATGTTATAATGATACTATAATGGTACTTCCAAGGGGAATCGGGATTCTTATTTGTGGAGATTATAGTAAGAACACTAAAGACTTCCTGCCTGGCTCCTAACTGAAAGTCACCTTGAGCCTTTAGTAATTTTCTGGCAAAGAAGCTTGTTTAGAGAGTAAGAAGCTAACATATCAAACTGGATCTTCTGGAAAAATTGGTTAAGGTAAATAGTTACATTTTTTTAACGGTTACTTGATAGCTTTTAATTCTATTTTCTGTTCTTTTGAATTTTTAATTGCACAGCAAAAAGTTTTCAATTATAGTTCTTTAAAAACAATGTGTGATATATTTTTATCTGTGTTTCCTAGATTGTCTTGTTCAATTTTATAACATATTGTCCATTGTCCATTTACCTTTCCCTCCTGTGTTTTGGATGAGGCAGTTATAGTCTTTCTTCTAATTAGGACAACTAACAGAATGATAGAATATAATCTATCCTAAAGAGGATATTTGCATGTTTTACAACAGAACAAATGGGCAATGCATTTTTCTTTGCAGAAATTAATATTCTTCATTGTAAACAATATAATCCATCATGTTTGGTCTATGTGGTGAAGTGAATATCCTGATAGTTAGCATGAAAGCTTACTGAAAGTACGATGACCATCTGCATCTCTCTGTTGGGCTTTAAAGGCCAGTTCTTCCTTCTAAAGATTTATAATACAAAGGGCAATTCACTAATTAGTACTGTAAATTAGTGTTGCCATGAGGTTAAAAAATAAAACTAACAGCCCCTGCAGTATTTCAATTAATGCTATTTTTAATTGCTTGTATTAGCATTTGAGAACAAGATTGATTAGCTTTTGACTGTCAAAGAAACAGAACTTGAAGCTCTTAAATACTGAAATGGAAGTTGTTAATTATACTTTAAAATCCATAGATACTGTACATAGGAATCACGAAGGTCATCTGAGTACTAAAGAGGGTATGTTTCATTTCTGTTCTATTTAAATAAAAATTAGAAATGTTTGCATAGATCCACATGTATTTCTCATGCTCTTTACTAATTGATTATACAAATTAACATCTCCAAAACCACTCTAAAAACAAAACAGCTTTAATAGTGCATCTGTTTATAGAAAGTAATTTTAGAAGTTATTTAACTTTTAAAGTGATTAGTTAATTCTTAATTTGTGGTTAAAGTGGCAAGGCCTGGAATTTCTCCTAAAGCTGTCATGAATTTTCCTCTGTAGATCTCAATTCTACAAATAGCAGCTGTTTGCTAAGACTCAAAGGCTATCTCTTAGACAGGACTTGTGGTCTTTCACCCCCAACTTCAAGGCCCTACCAGTGGTAGACTTAGAGACCTCAGAATGGGACACAGAAAAGCCAGCAAGTACAGCAGAGATCTTCAGGTAGCAAGCTGGTAAGGATCCTGAGGTTAGCCATGCTGTGAAGTACCTTATAGAGCTGCTTGTGTCCAACAAGCTAGCTACAGGCTGATAGTCTTTCCAGAACACATCTGTAATCATTGTTTAAAAGAAACAATCAATATCAGTTTGATATTTAATAGGCTTATTATTTAATAGGCCCTGTTAGAGCAGTAATCTGGAGAGTAGAACATCTGGATTCACATCCTTCCTTAGCTTGAAAGGATTTAAATATATCATTCATCTCACAGGCATATATATAGACAACCAGACCATTTAAGAGACAGTATGGAGGAAAAGGTCACTGAAACTGTGCTGTCTTGCAACAAAATGTGAGTGATCCAGCAAATGTAACTATTAAGCCTTGTTTAGTTCTGTAGCTCCTGAGTCCTGAATAGATTTGGGAAGAAGAGAGATATCTTTTCAAACAATACCATTTTTGCTTCAGCCCTTAAGCACTTGCTTAAGTCCTCTGTAGTTAATGGGGCAAAATCTCAGCTGATGTACAATATTAGCTCTTCATCAAATGCATGTAGAGGTCTGCTTCTTTAATGACTCTTGGATGTGTGCTTAAGTGCTTTGCTGAACTGGAGCCTTCAGCCCACATCACAAGTGGAGCAGAACCTGCAGTTCCACATCTGTTTTGTCAGCAGCTGGGCTGGTCTAAGCAACTGGGCACCTAAGCAAGTAGTCTGTCCTCAGTGCTTGCTCCCACCGTTCACTTGGCTTCTCAGGCACATACTTTGTTGAACAGGACTCTGGAACTTATGTGGCTAAGAAAACATTTTTTCCCCCAGCCTTCTTATTTTTCAGATGGATTATCAGCTTCTGCTTTGAAAGGCAGTGGAACTTGGTACTCTGACCTTGGTCCCTTTGCTGCATTAAGGGTCTGAGATAAGTTTCCTGGAAGAACGTCTAACTGTAGATTCTTGTTGGCCTTAAGGCATAGGACAGGGGCCAGAGGGAACTTGAGCACACTGGGATGCACAACAATGTGTAGCTTTCAATGCATGAGAAACTTCAATGACTATCAAAAATTGTGACACTTAGGGAATTCATGTCTCTAGCCTAGGTAGCAGCCAACTGGCAAATTTGAAGGCTGGCTGGTACTTCAGAGCTTTCTAAGTCCTTTTTTTAATATGTCATAAATACAACACATGGAGGACCTGGCACGTACCACTACAGAAGCAAAGAATATAGATATTACCTTGGTAGCAAAGATTGCAGTACTGACAACATTGTCCTGAGTTCTATGGTCTCCCTCTCTCTCTTGCCATTTGATTCACATCCCTTTATCAACCTCATTTTTCATCTCATGCACTTATAGAAGAAATTTACTGCAGATTGTAAGTAATCATATACTAGCAATTCTACAATAATTGCAATGTGAGGGAACTGCTGCCTAGCTTCCTACTGTTTTAAATCTTCTAACCAGATAATAATAAAAAGTGATGGATGTAAAAGAAAGAGACATCAAGATAAATGAAAAGGAAATTTTAAAATGAGATAAGATAAATAAAAATGAAGTCTGATATTTTTTGCTGTTAGGAAAGCAAAACAAGACCACATTTTAACTCAAAATTTTCATTTTGGAAAAGGATTTTTCAGCTGAAAAAGCTTTCATACGAAAAAACTTCAACTACATGTGTCAAAACAGTATGTCAACTCATCAGAGGACCAGGATTTTTTTTAGAGGCAATTAGAAGGTATATTTTAGAGCTAATTTGACTATCTAATGAGAATATCGCAAATGAAGTGATTCAAGATAGCTGAAGTATTAGTGATCAGAGTTTGTCAAGGTCAAAAGTTTCACTTATTAATATTTATATATATATAAGTGGGCAAATAGTTTATTCACAGATAATACTTAAAAAAAATCTGCAATGTAGTGACCACAAGGAGTTATCATACTAATCTCTTCTAACATGCTGTTGAATTCCTAACTGCAGTACACATGCCAAATAGAACTATATTTCATTCCTGGAGAAATAGATGATAAATCAAACTAAATAGAATTAATAGTGCCTAATTACTAGTTATATACTTCACCTGGAGTGTCATATTTGGTAGTGATCACCATACTTTAGGATATAATTGCCATTCATGGCTTATAATACAGAGCTTGAAGTACAATAAACCTCACAGAAAAACATTAAGAAGTGAGAGAATAAAAACAGCACTTTATTTTTAATATTTGAATAAATCTTGAGATTCCACATATGTGGCATTTTTGATAAGTTGTAAGACAATGAATTGTGTGACTGGTGTAAGCACATACTCTTGATCTATGAAAAGCAAAAGTAGCCTTAAAACATTTTAATTTCTTTTTCCCTACAGGGCTGTGACTTTCTGGGAATATGGTACTAAGTCTGCTTGAAGAATTAGTTTACTTTTTTAAAACATACATCGCACTATGGCATTTTTAACTTGTCTTATTAGTGTTGTAACAGTGTTGTGACACAATTTTTGACTGAAAAGGAAGAAATATAGAAGCTTTCCTTTCATATAAAACTGCCTTAGATGTACATAGTGTTTCTTCTTAACCCCTCATATAAATCAGCTTAGAACAATATAATGTTAGGGAATTCTACAAATTTGCAAATAGACATTGCCAAATGTTGGATAATTGGTACATTGTACTTGAAGTCTTAAAATAGACTTGGATACACCGGGTTCCTGAAGATATTACAAAATGTGCATGTTACTTAGTTTTAAATATTTTTTCTCAAAGAATGCCTCTCAAGGGTTTGATAACTTTATTTCCTAATTTATTGTGTCAATGAGGAGAGTCAGTGAACATCTGTGTCTTATTTTATCCATTTGTATAGTGGGAAAGTGTCTGCCTACTTATGTGTATAATCAAGATCTATTTCTCTATGGCCTTCACGTAATATTTAAGTACCAACTTATTGTTTTACAAGTGGACAAAATGAGAGAGAGGACATTAGTTATAATGCTAAGCATTTTTCTGCTTTCTCTTCATTAAAATTAAGGATGTAAAAGTACTTCCTCAGGCGAAACTTAAAGATTAATTTCTAAAGGGCTTTCTAAAATCATTGCTGTGTTAGAGAGAGATGATCCAGCAGTTAAGGATGTCATTAGCTTTCTGATCACTGACATTTTGATATGCATGCAGTCTTAGTTTTTCAGACATCTACTTCTTTTTGGCTAGTAAGAGGTGATCTTTTCTTTGTTGGTTGCCCCACTAAGTACAGTGATCCTAATATGGCTATGTGGGTTCTTTTAGCTTCAGAAAGAATGACAGCCACCCAAAGAAGGAAGGGAAGTTTACCTTATCCCTGTGAAACTATGGAAGGAAGGTGACAGAGAAAGAGGGCACTCTTACTTTTTTTATAAATGGCACAAAAGACAGACCTTTCCTGTAGGATAATTTTGCCGATGTTTTTTCTCCAACAGTGTTTGAACAGCATGGCATTTCTCTTCTGAGATGTTACTTCCAGGTTTTGCCTTGCCAACTGGAAAAATGCTGTCCTAAAGAATGACCATCTCATAAATTCTACTGTACGTATAAAGAGTCACATGTGAGAAAGATCTCTGCGGAATATCACTGTTAGCAGAGTTAGGGGCTCATTCTAGGAACTCAGACTTAGGTCTTTTCATGCAGCAGGTTTTACCTGCCTTTGTATATTAAGCTAGCAACAGACAGAACTGAAACTGTGGGGTTTTACCACTACGTAAATGGATCTGTAAAGGGAATTCTGTATTATATTTCCAGTTTTCTTGTAAGTGTATTTTTACGATATACAGTTCTTATTACTTTAACGGAATGTGAATTGATTTGCTTGCACTATAGAAATAGTAAGAGTACAGCTCTGAGAATGACTTTTCTTGCAATTTCATTTTTTATGCTACAATAGGTTACTGAAACACTCCAAAATCATAGAAGTTTTGATAAACCATTCTCCTATAATCCTTCCTAACGTCAATCTTTACCTTATTGTCCATAAATTTCATTTAACCCTGTTAGAACTGTTGTTATTGAAAGACAAAGGTGCACTTATCTGAAGACACTGAAAGCCTTCATGCACCAAGATATCACACTCAGCAAAATAGGAATCCATTTGAAAACTTTTTCACACAAGAAGTTTTCTACATTATCATACTGTGCAGGACCTGATCAGCAGTACTGGTTTCTTCTGTACAGGTAATTCCTGTTGTACTGTAAACATGTTATGTACCACGTAGGGTGAAACTCGATAAGTCCAATGAGAACCTATCCATAAGCCATTTTTCCAGAAATGGTGTGATTCTGGTAGAAAGGATACCTCATGGAGGGGAAAAAACCTGTTATATCCAACATACACATTAAAATAGCATGGCTATTTTATCTATATTTTATGGCAAGAATGCATGATAATAGCTTGTTTGGGCAATGAAAGACACAGGGGTTTTTACTGAAATTTACAGTTTCCTTAGTAAACTTTTGTGTTAGCAGTAAATTCTGGTTTGGATACTAATTTGATGTATTAGAAAACTGCCAGAGCACACTTTTGTTCTTGTCATGCAAATATGGAGAATAAGGTCTACATATCATTGCTGTGGCAAGTTGACATCCAACAAGATTTATGCTATTTGAAAACCCTATTCTTGCTAAATACATTGCATATGTAAGTTCAGTGTAATTTACTTGGAACTTTGCTGCTACAAATAATGTTAATATCTCTGTTTTGATATGACATGAAATTAATTTAATCTGGTACCTCATTTTGAAATATATTCATTAAAAATGTTGAACAGAGAAAAAAATCTGTCAGCACAAATGGGGTTCATTTTCAATGTGACAGTATTCACAAGCCCCAAGAAATAGAACAGTTGAATAGATAATGTCACATATTATAGTATTATTCAGATGGTGTGATCTTCTTATTGATTGGGCAGCAGTTGCAAATTTAGAGCTTATGCTACATTTCACTAATACCGTGACAATGGAGAACATGAGCAATGGTCTGTCAAATGTATGAAAATTGTGCCATGCAAGTAAATAAAGACACAGTTTATAATTCTCTGAAAGGAAGAGGATAACATTTGTTCTGGAATTAAGCAATAATGAAACAGAAGCCCTGCTTTGTGCTCTAAACATAAAATGGGGTTATAATGGAAGAGCAATTCTTTCATTATTGATATTATGAAATAGCTGAAATGGTTAGCTTCCCTATGGTGTAGAAAGGCCACTTCTCAAGCAGACAGAGACAATTCTATTGAAACTGCAGTTTGTAATCTCTGTACCATTATCATCCTTTAAGACAGCAGGCATTTTATCCTGTTTTTATCATTGTAAATAATACTGAAAGCTTTTTTAATAGAGTTCTTTCCTAGTAAAAAAATAAAATTGAACTGGAATCATATGCAATACACTCATTGTAGCTTGAGTCTTAAGGGCCAAACTAACAATTTGATTAGAATTCTTAAATTGTCTTCCACCAAATTGTCTGGGAAATCCTAACATATGGAACAATTAAATGAGTAATATCTCATATCACAGCATTATTTGAGTGTTGTGAATAGTGATGCATCAAGAAACATAACCAGAATTTGTTGCATATGCTTGTATTCCATCCCTCCCACTAAAAGGGCCAGAAGAGGGAGCAATTCAGATGTATGAATACAGGTGATCAGTGGCATGTTAAATGTTATAGAGTATCCCACCAGTTCCCCAGCTGTCACTCTAGAAAGGCACAGGTCTTCCACAGATCCTCTTTAATTTTTACAAGCTCCATGGAGATGTCTAGAACACTCTAGGTCATGTCAGTGGCACTGTGCTAAGACTGTTGAATCCCTCTGGGAGTGTTTCTGGGCTTTATTGTGTGTTTAGCAAAGAGAAAGCAGTAATGGAGAAAGCAAAAAGATGTGGTCTGACCTTCAGCCAGAGAGTCGGGGACTTGGTGCTTGTCTTACACTATGCCCTGTTACTGGGGGAGAGTCTGTATGTCCCAAGTGACACAAGTCCTTGAATCCTTGTGTTTAGGGCACAGAGAATTCAACATAGTCCTTGCTCCAGCATTCAGTTTCATTTGCAAAGGTAAAGGTTGGCAGAGGAGACAGAACTGAAGGTGTCTACATCTCTTGGGTTTCCAGGAGCAGAGTGAGAGGTATGTCTTTGCCCATCTCAAGGTTGTATTTTAAGAGCAGTTTCACAGTCACTGTTTACCCTCTGGATGGCACTCTGGAACAAAATTAGAGCAAGCCAACTGATTAGAGCAAACTTCAGGAAGAGGATAGAGAGTTGCCTTTAAGTTTGCCTTCAGTATAGGCCGTGTAACCACATGTTTACTGCACATTGCACCTAGTTTGGCTGTCCCCTTGTATTTCTTTGTCCTTGTGGAGATATTGCTGGATAAGCATTGGCTATATAGAAGAGCCTAGGGACAAAAAAGAGCTTTAAAAGGGTTTTGATGTTGTCTTCCACAGAAACAAATATTTACAGCCTACAGGCTGGCTGTGAAGATAGTGTACACACGAATAATGAAAATCTCAGAAGAACCAGCCCACTCAGGTATGTATAGGCTTAACTATTCTTCTAATCTAGTGCCCTATCCACTAGCCTGGATCAGTATTGTTTGGGACATAGATTCTGTTTATTTTCACTTATTGAATTATTTGATGAACTGTATTTTTCACAGCAAGCAGACAGAAATATCCATATGCATCTTTTCCAAGCAGGACTGTGCACAAGAGATACCTGCTGTTTGGCCAGGTATTGTGGGTGTGACTGTCATCAGAGCCGTCAGGAAAGATTTCATTGTTGTATCACATAATCCAATCCTCCCCAGCTATGTCAATTTTACTGTTGCGTTAAGGGTAAGAGTTTGACGTTTGCCTGCCAGAGCCCCAAAGACTTGCACTGGAGCAGTTTTGCAAAGCCAACATCTGCCTACTTCAGAGCTCCACTAAGGACTTTCACTGAGATAGTTTAAAAGTTAAAAATACATAGCTTTAATTTATTAAAGCAACAGATACAATAGATTTGGAATTGCCATTGATAAATGCATTAACTCCAAAATCAAGATCAGGTTAGTGATTCTCAGGTGACATCTGACAAAGTTGGAGGCACAAGCCTTTATGATAGCACTAATATACAATAGTAATGCTAGGAAAAGGTATACTGTTGTGAAGGCA
>VYZX01024676.1:44286-60109 GCA_013401335.1 Brachypteracias leptosomus
AAGACAACAGGGATTGAGTTAAGCAAATTAAGGTAGTTGGATATGACCAAACTATGCAAACTGCAGATCAATGTTGAACTGAATTGGTATTATTCAATTGCCTCTTAACTCTTCCCTTTGATTTTTTTGTTGCTAAACTGATGGCCTGGAGCGAGTGCAAGGGGAGTCTGTAAATACTTCAAATGTCCTCCTAAATGTGCAACACTGCCAAATAATGATGGCAGCTACAAAGGTCAACTGCAACACATCTAGTTGCAAGAAAATAACAGGAAGACTCCCTCCTCCCTCCTATATATGTAATGCTCTTATTTAAGGTCTGCAAAATAAAATAACTACCTGGGTACCCTTAACATTTGGTTCCCACCCATAACAGCTCTCGTAACAGTCTGCTTTGAGAATGAAAAGATAATAGATTTTTCTTTCAATGAGGGGATTGTGAGAGGCAAAGAAGAAAGGAAGGCATAAGAGCCATTCAGGGACAGATCAGGATAAGTATAACTGCAACTTTGCCAAATCTAGAGAAAAGGGAGTAGTTTTCTCTCTTCTCTCCGCTAGAAGTTGAAGTAAGTATATCTACACCATGTGTGATTGGATCTGAGCCATGCACTTTGGCCCTGTGAGCCTCCTGCTGTATCCAAATTAGAACAGAGGCATTCACATCCCTCAGCTGAGAAAGGGAAGCTGGTGCTTCCCAGCTGAGAGCAATGTCTGCTGTGTGAGGCTTTCCCCTGTTTTTCCAATACACATTTAAATGGGACAACTGGCCCTGCAGATGGCTTCTCCTAATCTACCTGCCTTCACACAAGGAATGAGGAGGCTGAAACGGGCTGGAGTTATGGGGTTGCTTTCCCTAGCTCCTATCTGGCTGAGCCATCCAGGGGAGGAGCAGTCATGCAAGTAGTGAGTGGTCTCGGTGGGATGCCCTCTGTTCACATTCAGTTGCATGAGTTGGCTAAATGCTTGGGTAGGCTCATGTGCTTTATTTCTCACTAGAGCACAGCACGAGAATTATTCTTGCAGATAGCACTATCTCACCTGGCATGTGGCATTTTGTAGCCATATCCCATAGCGATGTGTTCACCAGTAAAGACCTGAGCCTCCACATTTTCCAGAAAGCTGGGATTTCTTTCACCTATGAGCCACAGGGGCTTAATGAAACAATACATATGGGGAGACATAACTTAGGTGTATGGCTTCCATTGTGTGAAGATGTGACGATTCTGGAGGACCCCACGCTGGAGCAGGTGACTGTGCCCAAAGGCTGTAACTCTAAGGGAAGTCTGTGTGGAAGGGACCTATGCTGGAGCAAAGAGTAAAGAACTGTGGAAAGGACTCATGTTGGAGAAGTCTGTGGAGGACTCTCTCCCATGGGAAGGATCCCATGTTTGGAGCAGGGGAAGAGTGTGAGGAGTCCTCTCCCTGAGGAGGAAAGAGCAGCAGAAAAAACGTGTGATGAACTGACTGCAACCCTCATTCCCCATCCCCCTGTCCTGCTGCGAGGGAGGAGGTAGAGAAATAGGGAGCAAGGCAGAGCCCAGGAAGAAGAGAGGGGTGGGAGGAAGGTGTTTTTAAGATTCGATTGTATTTCTCATTATCCTACCCTGATTTGATTGGTAAATTAGTATTGTTCAAATTCAATTGATGGATTTTTTTCCCAAGTTGAGTCTGATTTTTGCGTGTGACCATAATTGGTGAGTGATCCCTCTCTGTCCTTGCCTGAAATCACAAGCCTTTTGCTATATTTTCTCCTCCCCATCCCACCATGAGGAGAGGAATGTTCCAGCATCTGTATGGTGTTTAGTTACCAGCTGGGCCTAAACCACAACAACAGATTTCTTTGCTGACCAGTGGTATGGTTTCTCTCAGAGCTGCTCAGTCAGGTCACCTACCTCTTCTTTGAGTCCGTTGTCAAAAGCTGATCAGGTAGGAATCAAAGTGGTATTTGTCAGATTCCTGCTTTCCACTGTCAATGGTAGCCTGGAGTAGTCCCAGTAGTCCTTGGAGGATTCACTCTCTGCTGTGGATCCAGTTCTCACAGACTCCATTTCAGACATGGAAAGTGAACCACTTCTCAGATTCCTGCTTCTCCACAAGGGAAGATATATTTCTCTCATTCCTCTTGCTTTGTCCAAGCTCCATCAGCTAGCTGTAACACCCACCTTCCTTCAGAGATCCCTTCACCTGGGAGAAATGTACTGCTTTCCTTATGTTTATTTCCCACCAAAACTATAGTATGTTTTTTATCATCACTCTGCACTTAAAATTTGAATTAAAAAACCTAAATAAATTAAATGATACTGATCAAGCTGGTTTTGTCCCAGAACTCTGGCTGACCCTCTGTTACAGAAGGTACAGTGGGATTAGTCCTCAGTCCTCTGATCCTCTGGCTGTGGGTTGCACTAGCATAATAATATGGAGACATCAAAATTCAGGGAACTGGAGTGCTAGAGGAAAGAGGATACAAAAACAGTGGGACAGAAATGAAAGCTGACAAATTAGATTGTGAGGCCTTTTGGGCTTGCTATGTGTCTGCAAAGTGTGTAATAGTATTGGGGCACTCAGGATATGAACAATAATAATGACAGATTAGTTGATGAGTTGCACAATGGTTAGCTGAAGCAGTACCTTTATTGATTCTTCAAACTATTTAATTCTTTCTTTCTAGCTTACTCAGATATCTATTTAGTTGGCATGTCTTAACTTCATATATCATTGTAACTGTTTTCTTCCCAGACTGACTGCTACTTAAGGGATAATAGGAGGGATGCTCTGTTTTACTAGACAATAATATGGTTCCTGCTTGAATCAATTACAGGGCTGAAGGGAACCTGATTATTGCCAGAGAAAATGGGGCATCCCTCCTATTGTGCTTAATATACTAGAAGTGAACCAATAAAGTTGATTTTTGGATACAAAGTTAATTACATTGAAAAATCAGCTGTAATGCTGATGAATACTGCTTTTAAACACCCAGAAGTATACTCATTTAGACCTATTATTTCCTATTTGTAGGAATTAGAGTCTCTATAAAGTTAGCTGATCAATTTCATTTTAATTGTTCCCTTATTATGAAAAGAAGTATGGAATGAAGATAATACTTACATGCCCACCTCCTAAGGGTGTCCTGAGAATTAACCAGTTAATGCTTTTATAACACTTTTAACATTTACAAGGAAATATAAATGCTATGCATTATTAAGTAATAATTAGTATTAAGCAGGAATATCTAAAAAGAGGTTACAGATTGCTTTCTTATGACCTTTCCAATCCCTACTACTTATTAGGAGGAATCCTACCTAGGGTGCAGAGAATGCACTGTCTTAGGAAGACAATTTACATTTTCCTTCATCTGTTTCAATAAATCAAGCCTTCCGGTTCTCCCTTTTTCCAGTCACAAGTGAGAGGGATGGGTTTACAAGCAATACAAAATTGTACCTTTAAGCAAGGCTGTATGTAGGCACAACATATGCCTATAAACCACTAGAGGAGATAGAGTATGTTGGAAAATAGGCCAGATGGCTATTCATTTTATCTTTATGGACTTTCTCCCTTCCAGAATTAGGCTTTTGATAATGTTGAGATTTTCTGTGATAGCCTAAACCAATAAAAAAAGAAAGGATTACATTTGTGCTGAAAATCTGTGTTGTGGTTTAAGGTTTGGGGAAGGGGAGGGACAGGTGGAGCGGCTATTCCGCTCCCCTTCCTGCCACACTCTATATAAAGGACACAGGAAGTTCCACTCGCCCCCTCCTCGCTGGAATTTGCTACTGGATCCGGACGGCTCTGTGGCTGCTACAACTCCACGTGGCTCAGGAGAAATCCAGTGGCATCTGAGGATCGGTGTTGTATATATTTGTATATATACCTTCCCTTGTTACTTCTGTATATTTCCCTTCCTCTGATATCCCTTTTGTTACTCCCTGTTAAAAGTTGTGATCTTAATTTTCCAACTTTGTGTGAGGCCTTTCTTCCTCCCCTGGGAGGGAAAAGGGGAGGAGGAGGAGGGGTGAAACTAATTCTGCTCTGTGGGGGGTTGCCCTGAGCCCTAAACGGAGACAATCTGCCAGTGAGGGTAAGTCACATTGCAATACCTGACTTATTCAGCTCTCAGGTCCTTCCTGTAATATGAAAGAAAAATAGCTAAGAAAAAATAATTGATGATGATGCAGGTATTTACATGTTCATAAACTTACACCTCCGAGTGATGGTGGAGCTTCTGAACTCCACTCAGGGAACTACTAGTAGCCACTGCAGGTAATGTCAGTCCTGCTGAACAATCACCCATATAGGTTTGCACGAGAGGATAAAATGGGCTCACAGGAATTTCATTGCCAATACTCACATTTCTAAACTGCACACATGCAAAATACGGAGGTTGTAGGGTGGTAAGGATTAATAGGAAGAAAGCCATTATAATACTCAGAACTCCTCACTTGGAGTGAGACTGTCTGACAATAACTCCGTGTTGTTTTAACTGGCTGAGAGTTTGCATTTTTACCATAATTTTATGTAATCTTCCCAGCAATTCAAAGAAAGATACAGCAGACTCTTATGTGCTCCAGCCACATTTATTTATATCACAGATACCAGTCACTTAAGCTTTAAATGTGAAGTTAATAAATTCTGTAAGCAGTTACATGATGCTAGAGTTGGCAGATAAGGCCACCTCAACCGCAGAAAATACCCACAGTTCCCTTCCAGGAAAGATTTGTCCTGTTTCAAGGCCTCATGTAAAGTAACATGTAGGTTTACATTATTCAGCATGCTAAGGGCCAAATTCCATCCCTAATGAAAAGCTAGCAGAGAGCTCCTGCTGCAGCTATGGTGGAAGATAGGTCCTTTCCAGGCTACAAACAGCTGTGCTTCGCTCATTGGCGAGACCTTCCTGTCATCAGGACAGACCTTATCAAACTTGTTCTGCACAGAGGTGGGAGAGTTCAGAGTTGCCATGCTGCACAGTCAAACCATACCTGGTTATTTGACTGGCAGAGGAATGAGATGATACTTTCATGCAGGTTATTTTTAATACGAACTTGTTTCTGTGAAAAAATGGAAATACTCTTGTATGCTTAACTGTGGGTTAATTACATCTTCATTTTTAACCAGGGTTTATATCATCCATGTTATATTTCTATAACATATTTTATATCAGTTTTCAATCCTGCCACATCAAGTGCTCCTTTAATGCAATTCTTCTGCTAGTCAGAAATATTAGTAATTAAATTCTCTCAAATACGCTAGTGTAAAGCAGAGGGAGAACATCCCAATTCTATCAGCACTGGTGTTAATTATTTCAGGCAAGCTGTCATTTATGTTTTCTAAAGTGGATTTTGTTCTTGCAGTCAGGAACATTGCTTAGTGCAGAATTAATTAATCATTATAAATATAAAACCTGCAGTATCAGCTTCTGCGTTCAGTAAGGTTTCAAGAGGCAAGGTTGAAGGAGTCAATAGGCTGCTGTGGGGAATCATGGGTTTTTTAATCTGATACAAGGACAATTAAATTATACACTTAATCTTTACAGGAATATGTATTTAAAGCATCATTGCAAATAATAGAAAATTTGATAATTTATTGTGACTGGCAGCTTTTACTGATGCAATATTATTTTTAAAATGCTGTATAAGACAAGATTAGTGAGGAGGAAACTGAAAAGCTAAGCTTACTATAAATCTAAAGAGTTGTTTCTAAAGGTGTCTTTCTCATTTTACCTCTTTGGAAAATGATCGGGTCATTAATTCACTCACCATGGTACAAACACCAGCATAAAGCTCTACACACCCACAAGAATAAACAGATAATAATCCAACCTTGCCTAGACCATGCTGTGTAAGAACTGAATGCCAGTACTTGAAACTATGAAGGTGGCTTTACTAGAAGAGGCTAAGCAAGGCTGACAGCTCAGGAGAACTGGAATTAATGGTGAAATAAACTAAAAACTTCATCTTGCTATTTGGCATAAGTGATGTTGGCATTTTTTTACCTGCACCCTTATTTTCCTATAGAAAAGCAATTAAGCACGTTCATTCTCAACATAAATGGGTACAATTTCATTGCCTAAGACATGCACTGGCATTACAGCAGCAGAAAATTGGCTGATTTTTTTCTTATCCAGGGATCAAAAATGTGATAGATGGCGACTAGTCGCTTTGCTGAATTGACTAGCACCATCATGTTACATGTCTCATTGTTTTACAATCTAGACTTGCTGGCATTTAATCTCCAAAAGCAATGTATAATCTGGGGCTTTGAGGAGAGGAGGAAAATCAAAGCTATCTAAACAAACACACCCTGAATACTATGCCATGCATGTTGACCTCCTGTTGAAATTACACTCTCCATTTTTCAAAGGCATTCTTTTGACATATAGGTCGTACTTGATTGAAAGGTGTGGGTCTATCTGTGCAATAGATAGTATTAATTATGTAAGCTTCCTCAGTTTTATAGTTTATTTTAAAAGATATTATGATTTGTATCACTACAATTATGTTTCTAATGGGGTTTTAATTGATTTTGAATCCAATTTTTAAAATCCCTATTTTTAAAGCACACCTCAGCTGCTGCCGCTTTGAACCTGTGCCAAGCTGGCACACTAACTTATTGTATCATCACTTAAATGTCTTGCTGCAGTGCTGGTTTTAGGGATTCAGAAGTGATCTGAATTTAATAGTCTCTTAACTTGCAGCAGTTTCAGAACTCAGAGATGCTGAAATCTTCAATAAGCAATCAGTAGGCACCTGGTAGGATTGTGTTATTTTACGTATTCTTGACACTTGTTGAGCTGATAATATTTTCTTCATTTGGGCTCCTTGTTGCTACTCTGTATGTCTCCCAGGTAACAATTTCCTAACCCTTTTGTATCCATGTTGATTGAAAACACAGAATTTGAGATGAGTCAGTTTTAGATAATTATCAGTTATAAGATGAACAGTGCTTATTTTATACATGCAAAAACCTTTCTTAATAGTTGAGATAACTTCACATAGGATCATTTGATTTTAAATAGGGCATATTACTGCCCTCAAGCTGAAGCAACAGTCACTGAAAACAGTGTTTCCTCTACCAGTATCACTTATATTCTGCTATTGTCGATGATGATCTCAGTTCATGTTTCTATCTGCGGAGCTTTCCAGTGCAAACTTACCATTAACCCAGAAGATTGTAAAAGGTTAATTAATCACTGACTGAGTCTGAAGGAAATTGCAGTAAACTATTGCCCAAAGGTATTAAAGCACTTCTTTCAAATGGCTTCAGGCAGTATTACCTAATCCTAGGAATGGCTTTAACCCTCAGGCAGTAGTTCATTGTGGTTGGCCTCAAGTGCAGTCAATAATCTGTACTTGCTATTAGGGCTCTGCTGGTAATTGAATTTTGGTTTAGTGGAAGAACTAAGAATTTTTAAGAACAAAAAGAACCAACCCACAAGTCTCTTTATTGTAGGTTCTATGAAAGATATCTTTTGAGAGCATTCTTGATAACTGTGAAAAAATGAACTTGGAATCAGAAGGGAGTGTTACCTGCACCTATTTCTGAAAACAAGAATTTTACCTGCTTTCCTCCCTCTTTCTAGATGAGTGCTCTAAACACTAAGCTTTGGGACATTAATTTTTTTACTCTTGAAATTGTTCCACATTTTATAAAATGTTTCAATGCTAATTAGTACAGAAGCTAGCACCTCACTACCAGGATGCACTTTTCTTCAGACCTGTGTGAGTATCCACATTAGTGAATGAAAAGGATATCAAGCCAGCTAATGAGTCAGCTCCAGGACTGGTATGGTTGTGTCAGTGCAGGGCTGTGCTCAGGCTAATTAGCTCATTTGAAGAGAAGAGCTAATTAACTCTGGAAGAGCAGCAAGTGGCTGCTTCTCATATGCAGCTACTGTTCCTGCCATACACCTCTTCAATATCAGTGTAGCTCTGACTCTGCTGTGTAGACTTTTGGATGCAGCATTCCTCACAGCAGCCCTTCCCTACACTCTGAAAGCATAATATATGGATAGGCTTAACTCCAGTAATGTTGTGGTTGGTCTTTTTTTGGTTCTTCCCTTACATCATTTTCTCTCTGCCTTTGTTAATTGTACACACTATACTACTGAAAACTATTTAGCAGCACAGTTTCTTGCTGTAAAGTAAATAAAAAAGATTTGGGGTGTCCGAAATGGGTGACAGAAGCCATATAACTACGCAGACAAGCACAGCTTCTAATGGCCTTTCTGTTTTGAATCAATGGTATTAGGAACTGCTTAGCTGACACACCTCATCTATATGGCTCGGCAGAGAAGCACGTGAGCAAATGTAGATGTGACTTTTCTAGCAGATACTGCTTAGAATTTCCCATTTAAAGCTTGTTCTATTTTCAAATAGCAGCACTAGTATAAAAGATGCAATTCTATTACCCTACAGTTTCATCTTTTTTAGACAAACTCTGAATACAAGCTAATACATCTCTGCTCCCCATGATACACTAGAGTGTAGCCCACTGAATAAAGAACAGCTCCCTATGCAACTGAGCATTATATTATAATGAAGAGACTCAGTTATCAGCTTATTAATATTTCTAAATGAAACAATCATTCTGAAACAAGAAAAAATAAAGAAATATTTCTTTCTATTTTGTATTTGAATTAGGGTGTTTTCAGTCCCATTATTGTAAATTAATCCAATAGAGCTGGCACAAAGTAGGTCCACATAATAAAAAAATGTTGAATTATTACACACATTAAGTTTCTGGGTGCCATTGTTTGCCATAATTCAACTAAACAGGCAAGTGAGACATTTAGACACCTGATGGCAATCTTTCATTAAATTTGATTAAATATGATTTGTGCTTCTTTCTGTATGAGAATGACTCGAGCATAACAATACAATTTAGTTTTGTATAGCGCTTTGGTCAAAAAACCCCACAAAATGTCTCACAATGAGACACAGAAGAGAAAATAATGCTTCTTGGATATGGGTTCAGTGGTTCCCAGAAAGGCAACATAGGAAAAAAATTACATGAGCTGAAGGGAGAAAAAAAGAAGACATTTTGAGGCAGCAAAGACACTGAAGCATTTTTGCAGACAGTTAGAGTGAGAAGAAACTGGAAGAAAGTAGCAATAGAAGGGAGGAAAAGGTGAGTGAGGTTTATGTTGTGCTAAATGATGCAACATAACCTAATGCCATGCATGGATTGTGTTACTTCAGAGGCTTAAACAGATGCTGCTCACTTTTTCTCAGGGCTGACTGGCCAGCTAGCCAAGCTTTCTTATTGCTATGCCATGTACAATAAACTTATTTTCACGAAATGAATGTGATCATCTGTGACAAATTTTACCCTTCCTCACTATCTATAGTCATCTTAAATGTACTAAACTTTACATCAGCTCCATATTTGAGGCTGAGAGGAAGGAAGGCATGCTGAAGGAAATGTACATTCAAACCCTTTTGGGAGATGATGTAATGAATAACAGACCTGGTGCTTGTCAGTCTGTCCATGCCAAAGACTGTGAAATACAGTTTTAAGAGCTTGACAGGAACCCAAAATGGGGTGTCATAGTTGTCAGACCCATTTGGCTCCTGATACAGTTTTGTGGGAGCTAAGTAGAGGCCAGGGTATGAATTCTCTAGCTTTTCCTTCTTTTGCATCTGAGGAGCATTTCCACTCTTCCCATGCACAGTGGCATTTATGAGGGATAGCTGAATAGCACATCCATCTTCCTTCTCTGTCTCCTAGAGAACCCAAACACCATTATTTGCATTGGTCACACTGAAGACTTTATGTGCATCCAGTTCTTCTTTCCCTGCCTGAGAGGCTCAAGCACATCTGGTAGGTAGAGGCAGATGGAGGACAGGAAAACCCTGAGACAGCCACAGTTCACTCACAAGACAGTGGTTTCCTCTCGCTGATTGCCCAACTGTGGAGGCCTATTGTGAGTGCCAGGAGTTGTAGTCACTGAGACAGAGACTTTGATTAGTTTTCATGAGGCAGAAAAAGAACCTGGCACTCTTTCCTTTCTGAAAATATAGTGCTGTCCTAGAAACAGCTTAAAGGAGAGATCTATTAGTGTTATCAGTAAGTGTAAACACAAATGACACCAAATGGCCAAGAAGGCCAACAGTATCCTGGCCTGTACCAGAAACGGTGTGACCAGCAGGAGTAGGGAGGTGATTGTGCCCCTCTACTCGGCACTCGTGAGACCACACCTTGAGCACTGTGTCCAGTTTTGGGCACCACAGTATAAGAAGGACATTGAAGTGCTGGAGTGGGTGCGGAGGGCAATGAGGCTGGTGAGAGGTCTGGAGAATATGTCATATGAGGAGCGCCTTAAGGGAACTGGGATTGTTTAGTTTGGAGCAGAAGAGGCTGAGAGGAGCCCTCATTGCTCTCTACAACTATCTAAAGGGAGGTTGTAGTGAAGCTGGTGTTGATCTCTTCTCCCCAGTAACTAATGACAGATCAAGAGGTAATGGCCTCAAGTTGTGCCAAGAGAGGTTTAGATTGGATATTAGGAAGAAGTTCTCCATAAGGAGATACCTGGTCGTTTTGGAAGTGAAGAGAGGATGTGAGGTGCCATCTCCTCTTCAGTGATGGCAGTTGGTATTCTTCATCCCTGACAGCTGGTAGGCAGTCAAGACTCAGGCACACAGCCTTACATTTGAATCTTCTTTGACTGTTTATCTCTCAGATGTAATATACACACCAATCTTACCTTTCCAAGATGTCTTTTTTATCAGCATATTACTTCTTCATGAAATAGCCATTTTGTTTCATAGAAGATGAATGAACAGTGTTGAGGAGACAAGTAAGCAAACAAACAAGATACTGATTTTTGCTTTGACCCTTTGCCTCATAAAAATGCTTCCTATGATCATGGTATAAAAATGTGCTAATGTCCCATTGATGCCTCTACATTCAAATTTTATTTAGCTCTAGAAAAACCAGAAACAGGCCATAAAACTCCTAAGACTGTGTTAATAATTGAAATAGGACACTCAGTCTCTGCTGCTAGAAGGGTTACTTGAGCTGTGGATACACTGTGATCTGAGGACAATGGATAGAATATATAAATTTAACCCTTAAAAGAACACAGTTTAAAAGGCTAGGGTTTATCTAATGTCTCACAAGCATTATCTTGAGCTCCCACTTTGAACCCCATAGAAACGTAATAAAACTGTGGGTATCCACGCAAGAAATACTTCCCCTCAAAAGGAGTGAGGATATTATCCCTGCCCCTTTGCACTCCAAAAGGTTATAATCAGCCCTTAACCCAAATACATTTGAAAATGCAGGATGGATGTCAGAGGAGATGATATAGTTTATACTTAGGAAGGCAATAATAATAAGAAATCACCTCATGCATATATTTTAGTCTCCCAGCCTCAATGTGATATTTACTAGCTCTCAATCAGCAACTTTTCTTGTAAGCCATCCAGTTGCAATTGCTTTATCATGGCAAGAGAGACAATATTTGTTTAACTACAAGCCTAACTTTTAATGGAAAGGCAAAATTTTCAAGCATTAGCAATGCATACAAGATCTGCCCTATTTGGTCTTTTCCTTTGTTCCCCATTAATATGATCCCTCATTACATTTTGGTGCTGTCAGAAATCTTCGTCACCTTCGTTTATCTGGAGTTTTAAAGCAGCTCTGGACCAGTCGTCTTGCTCAACAGCAGGTGCCAATAGGGAACACCTTTTCATCACCACATGCTACAGGGATTAGATAAGCAACAGACAGACTCATTAGAAGAATTATGTAATTGCATGTATCAGTTATTGCATATAACATATATTATATTAAAAACCTCTTGACAGACCACCTGAGTGGACATATACAGTGGGAGCTGTAGCAGAGATCTAATTTAATTTGCTTTTTTAAACCCCTCGGTTTTTGGGGCTGTTGTTTTTATCCCAACAGAAAAGCAGCTGAAAGGTTGTTAACAACTATTTGGAAATGCAAACCTACCTCTTCTTTTCTTTTCTTGTAGAGTCTTGAAGAATAGGATGATTGAGTTGCCATTTTAGTGATGTTTGGTAGGGATCTGAAACCTGAGCTAAAGTGACCTGTATAAAAAGAAAGAAAATAGGGATGCTGCATCTCTGCTGTAAGAACTGGGACATCTATTCACTTCATTTATTACCAATTCTGTCCAACGATTTCTTTACAATGAGAGGAAAACAGAGATACTGTTATTTAAAAATTGATCTAAATCCCTTGTTGCAGTTATGAATTTTGAATTTTAAAATCAGAAACAATTGTTTTATTTCTTAAATTTATAGTAATAAGAGATTTCTATGCCTAAGGCTGTAAGCACATTCATATAGTTAACATCATAATAAATACAGTTACATTGAGTCTCTCCAACATTAACAAGACCTTCTTCCCAGCTAACTATGTGCCTTCTTCAAAACTGTTAAAAAACACCATAAAAGGTTTATTTTATAGTCTGATGGAATGGAATGTTTCATAGGCAGAGAGAAAATCCTTTGGATAGGCCGTATATAACAAGACAGAGATATGTTAATGATGAGAACATGAAACATAACCATATAAACTCTGAAGGAGAAAGTCATTATAATCAAATATATCAATGAACAAGATTCAAAAGTACTACAGATGCTTTAAAGATAAAGCTGGAATCTGAACTCTTTCTGCATTTCAGCGTACAGAAAGAGCAGATTCCTCTACATTCTAATCATTGAAAAATTGTGGAACATTTTGTATTCAGAGAAACAATCAGTCATTAAAATTATGTTGTTTTGAGCTGTTTATATTACTGTTGGGTAAGATTCCAAATTTAGGTATTTTTAAATCATTTTCACTGAAAAATCAGAAGTAAGGTAATCCCTCATCTTTGCATCACTGAACACTTGACTGTTAGGGAGATGGTCCACATAACATTGTTTCACAGCTTCAACACTACACGGCAGAACTGCTTAACAAGCTCCATGACGCTGGATCTGAGGTTCAACCTTTGTTCCTTCTGAAGTTGAGGCCACCTCAGATTCAGTTGACTATAAATGTTATCAAACTTCTTGAATGCCCAGCCTTATAGTTCCCTGATAAGGTTTGTTGCTCCAGAAAGACCAATGCTGTATCATTCTCCCCTTTCCTCCACCCTTTTCTTAGTACTTAAATCAGCATCCAGCTCAACCTTCACAATATTCAGCCATTCTTGTATTTCCTTTGCATCTGTAAGGTAGAATATAAGTGAACCTTAACTGCAGAGGTCTCTGAAAATGAGGATATGAATTTTGTTGATTAGGCACACCTGTATAGTCAAGACAGCAATGATTTCAGGTAATACTTGCTCCAGTCTTTGATTATGTATCATAATAGTTTTTCTAACTGGCTTATTGAGCCTCTTTTTTTGTTTTGTTTTCAGGTGTTCCTTCAGGGCCCTGCTAGTGCATGACATATGTTGTCCATGGTTTGACTGCTATGTCATCTCTTTCTACTGCTAATTTAGTTTGTGATCAGTTTGTTGTATGCATTCTTTTTCATATTTTTAACAATTGTGTTAATGTTGTGAACCATGGGCATGAAAGTCAATAACCAAGGTTACCAAAGTAGTCTTTAGAAGGAAAACTTAATTTCATTAGCTTATGAGGTGCATGGAATTTGAGCCATGCTGAGATAACATCGCACGGTAGGTCACACCCAAGGGCTGACATTATCACTCAGGAACACACACTCCTGGGGTGTCTTATTAATTATATGTAATTGCATGAAAATTAATGATCTTTTTCAGTGACTACAGGGCTACTCTAGAGCTGCAAGACAAATTATGTTAACTTTTATTTTCATGTTTCTTGGTCTTTGAGCAGTTAGATACTGCCACTTTATCTTAATTCACTCTCTACTCTTCTGGTGCATAACTAATTTAATAGTTTTTATTGTTTACCAGCACCATTGCTTTATGCTTCGAATAAGAATTTTTCTCTATTTTTATTGTGTTTATCATATGTGCCTAAGACAGAAAATTTAACTCATTTACCATAAAATTCCACTTGACTTGGGGAAGATTTAAAAGCCATTTGCCAATATATATAAGGGACACAATCCATGATTCTGTTAGTCTCCTGTTCTGCTTATATTTAGACAATATCATGACAGCTAAGATGTCTATAATCAAAACAGGATAATAATGTTGTTGGAAAACAAACTTCAAAAGTCATGTTAAGTAGCTGTATTAAAAACCTAATACCTCCCCCAAACTAAAGTACTGATACTAGAGAACATGGGCTACTGAAATGCCAGAAGTGAAAAACCCAAAGAAGAATCTGTACTTGTGAGAGCTTCTTAGCTCAGGGACAGATATTTTGGTTTTCCATTTGACTTAACAGATCTTGGTCCTTTTTGGATATTTCTATACTCTACAGGATAAACTCATGTTTATTCATAGACATGCGATACAAAACAAATTTAACATTTAAGACATTACCAAATTGATAACCTTTTTGTCAAATAGAGAGTGTGGCTGATTTTATGGAGTAACTGTAAAAAGCTGGAAGAAATGATGAATGAATTGAGGAAAAGTTGCTCTGAAAGAATAAGGATGATGCTGTGCTATCACTGCTGAGTGTTATTCATTATACACTATAAGCACTGCTGCAGAATAATTAGTGATGAACACTTAGCAGGCTCAGTGTATGTTAAGAGCCCAGAAGAATAATTTGGGCCTTAAATAACCTTCTGTTAATTTTTAGCGCATATTAGACATCTTTTCACTGACAAGTTTTTACAAAAATAACCTTTTCTCAAGTCTTCCAAAAATTTTCAACATCATAATGAACCCCACTTTTTAAATCAGTAATTCTTCATGCTAAGCACAGTGCTGAACACTTGAAAGATCCAACACAGCTTACATACCTATAAAATTTATTCTTTATAATAATATGGTCTTAAAGTACTGACTCATAAGAGCATCATTTTACTAAAAATATAAAAAGTAAAAAGTATTAAATGAGTGTAGAATAACTAATTTAAGACATTAACTGCTTTTTCTTTGCTGTATAACATTTGATATGCTTTTATAAAACAGTTACATGCTAGATACAGAAGAAGGACAGAAAAGAACATATTAAATACAGTTATAGCAATGTTCAGGTCACTTTTGAGTTAATGTTGGTGATACATGTACAGCTGTATCTGATGATACGTTTAACTTTTCCAGTTTGAAACAACATAAAAATATCAAGAGCAAAAATTTGCATAAAACTTTCAGTTTATTACTCATTCATTTCAAAATAGCTGTTTAAAACTAATCTCTTCAGTTGTTTAAGAGGTGACTTAATCAAGTACCTACATGACACAGACCTATTTAGTAACAGACAGTATTTTAAACTAGCAGACAAGGCATAAAGCAGTCAAGTGGTTGGAAACTGAATTTTGACCAAAATAAATCTGGCATACTTTCTTAGGAAAAAGAATAATTAACTACTGCAACAACTTATTAAAAGATGTAGTAGATTCTCTGCTCTAGAAGTCTTTAAATCAGTACAGAAAATATTTTTTAAACAGCTCCTGTAGTCAAAACAATTGCTGCCTAAATGCAAGGATTTTTATGCTTTTTAGCCTATGTTACCTACAAAATCAGACTCGATTATCATAATAGCCCCTCCTGGGCCTAGAACCTATTAATTCATGCATCTTGGCCTACTGCAGAGTAAAGTTTTATTAAATACAGATTTTCTCTGTTAATTTTAAATATTTAATTAGAACTCTATCATTCTAGGCCACTGGATACTAGTGAACTGGCTAGTGATAAGTTACCTTCTGCTGACTAAATTAGCTGTGACACCCTTCTGGAAGTCAATAAATTTACCATGGGTCAAAA
>VYZX01024680.1:3671-19524 GCA_013401335.1 Brachypteracias leptosomus
GGTCGAGCCTGGCCGGGAGTGGCATTTATTGGGGTGTGTGGTGTGAAGGGGACCCCTGAGCTCGGCTGGGGGGGCTGTGTGTGTTCCCCACCCCCCCAAGGGGGGCTGGTTCTGTGCTTGGAGGGGGCAGCAGCAATTGGGGGAGCCCCACGGTGCTGGGGGATGCTCTGAGGAGGCCTTGGCTGGGAACTGGGGGGCTTTCCAGCCTGTCTTCGGGAGATAAGGAAGGGAACTGGGATTTCGGGGCTTTTCCCAGCATGAGGAAGGCCCAAGAGGGTCTGGGGGAGCTGGGGGGCTGGTCACTGGGGGGGTTTTGCAGCCCCAGGAGGACGGATCAGCCCCAGGTGGGAAGTGCCACCATGCTGTTGCTGAGCCTCGATGGGACCTCGGTGGTCCAAGGAGGGTGGGGGGGGCTTTAGCAGCCCCTTGCCCACCAGTGTTGAGCAGAGAACCTCTTGGGATCCGTGCTGGGGTGATGGTTTTTTGACAGAACCCTTCCCCAACCCCTCCACCTCTGGGTTTTACCACCCGTCAATATTTGTTTGGAGGGAGGTGAGGGAAGGAAAACTCTTTGTTTCCCTGTTTGCTCTGTGCTGCTCCCTTCTCTTTACCTGGAGAGGGGGTGGTGTGTGTGTTCAACCACTGCTGCTTTGATGGGGAGGGTTGGGGGGGTGCTTCTGAAGGGATCACCCCTATTTTCCAAGGCCTGGAGGAGCCCAGAGCATCTCCAGCATCCAGAGTTTTCCTCCCAGTCCAGCCCTCCGTGGCTATCGGGGGCGATCGCTGCTTGTGTAACGTGGGTTACCTGTTCCAACAGGAACCTCTCTCCAACATTCCTCCCCTCCCCAACCCTCAGATGGCTTCTCAGGAGCTCATAACTTTGTGCCTGCAGATCTGGGCTTGTTAGGCGTGGAAAAAAAGAGGCTTTAAACCCCACCAGGGCAGTAGGTGAGGGGGGGGATTGGGGAGTCCTGGGCTTTGTTTGAACCTCCAGGAGAACCCGGCCTTAGGAAGGTGTTTCAGGTTTTATTTTCTGTCATAAATGGCAAAGCTGCACCCGGGGAGACCCGTGGTGCCCTGCTCTGGGGCTTTCACTTGGTGTTTTATAGACATCTGCTGTTTATTTAAGGGAAAAAAAATAATAAATAAGCAGGACAGGGCTGATTGGCTGCGTGGATCTCCCGGGAATTCAGCCCTTTGACACTGGGCTCTCTCTTTCTCTGCCTCTTGTTCCACCTCAGTAAGTGCTGCAGGTTTTTGGGGGTGAAAAGATCCAAGCTCAGCCTGGTTCTGGGGGGGCTGAGCAGGGACATGGACCCTGGGAGATGTTTGCTGCTCCAGCAGCCATGATACCCCCTCCCTGTGCCTCCCCTGCCCTCCCTATTGTGCTGTACACACCAGAGATCTCAACAGCTGCTTGTTTCAGGCTGGGTTGGGAAAACATCCTTATTTCTGGAGAGTGTAGGGGGGGTAAAACAGAGGAGAAAAACCCCCCACTCCCCCCTCCTGGTGCTTGTGGCTTTAAAAAAAAAAAGACAAGGGGATCTCTGTGATCCTCCCTTTAAAAAAAAAATTAAAAGGGGGAAAAAAAGGTGTGTGCAGGGGTGGTTGTAGGTAGGTAGCTTTGTTTGCAGGCTCGAAATAAAGCCCAAGAGCCCCGTGGGGAGCAGCCCTGGCCCAGCAGATTCTTTTTTTTTTTATCATTATTATTAACACCTGCTTAAAATATTTCCCCGGTTAAATCAGGCAAAGTCCAGAAGTTCTCTCCTGGAGCTTTCCAAGAAAGGCTTCTCTAGCTGGAAAGGAAAAACAGTGTCCAAGGAGCATTCTTGAACTCCTCCAGCTCCTTGGCCAGACAGCTCAGGGGTTGGTTTGTTTTTTTTTTGCTTTCCTCCCTGGGTCCAGTGGCTGCTGCCAGGAGGGGGATGCTCCGGAAGCGGCTCTTGCAAAAGGGGTGAAGTCAAACGTCAGTTCTCTGAACACCAAGCAAAGGTCACTGGGTGGTGGCCAGTTGGAGGCATGTTCTCCAGCACACAACCAGCCTGGGCACCCCAGCAGGCTGGGGAGGGATCACTCAGATCAAGGGAGAACACGAGGATCATGGTGCAGGGGTGAAAATCACTCGGGTCGAGGGAGAACGTGGTGACCATGGGGCAGGGGTGAGATGTTGACTGGTGTTGAGCTGGTGGAGCCCAGACCTTGTGTGTGAGCTGGGTTGGGAGCCCCTTCTTCTCCTCTTTCCTCATTTCTTTACTGGAGGAGTGGTCAGACACTGGGACAGGCTGCCCAAGGAGGTGGTGGAGGCACCATCCCTGGAGGGGTTCAACAAAGGAGGAGATGTGGTGCTTCAGGACATGGTCTGGGGGTCAGGGAGATGTTGGGATGAAGGTTGGACTTGATGTTCCTGGAGGTCTTTTCCAACCTAAATAATTCTGTAGTCTAGGGGTCTGGGAGATGTTGGATGAAGGTTGGACTTGATGATCTTAAAGGTCTCTTCCAAGGATTCTATTGAAGCCCCTGGATTTCCAGCCTCCCTTTTCACCTATTGCAGACCCACATATTTATTTATTCCCCAGAAAAACCATTTTTCCCTACACATGAAAACCCCTCAACCAAGGGTTTCTAACCCTTGCTGCCTCCTGTGGCCTTCTTGGAGGTCACCTGTGGGCTGCTGGGGGTGGGAAGGGAGCCTGAGATGAAGCAGCTCATGATTTAAACCCAGAAAAACCACGTGCCAGTGACCTGTGAACCCTCAACGTTGGGTCTGAGCCTCCAAGGGCACCAAGAGTGACCTGGGCACCTGCCCTGGGCTCTGTAGGACTCTCTGGCATGGGCTGGGTGGCTCCCAAACTGGTTCCCTAACAAGTTAAAACCCCAAATAGGTGTCAGACCAGAGCCTGGCGAGGGAGTTGGAGCCATCTGGCTGTTTGCAGAGTTGCAGAACAACAGCAGCAGAAATGTCAAGGCTCCTTCTAATTAACCTATTAATGAGGAGGCTCCTGTCAATTCCCTTAGTTAAAATCCATTTAGGAGCTCTCCCTTTTGTGTTCCTGGAGTAGAGGCAGGGAAAGTTCTTCCCTTTTCAAAGCCAGAGCGTGTTCTTCCTGCCTTTATTTTTAATTTCTTTTCCATTTAGTGCATGTTTTCTAGGCAGCCTTGATGTGTTCCTGTCAGGTTCAGCCCGTGCCAGGGCCCTCAGCCAGCTCCACGACGTTGGGACTCTTGTTTCCCACTTTAAATATCCTGGAATCATTTGGAGTTTCTGGATGACTTGCTTGAAAGGGCTTTTTTTCGTGGGGCTCTGCAGTTAATTTTAACTCTGGTTTCATTTAGCAGCACTTGGGGCAGGAGAATCTCAGGAGCAGCAGCAGCAAAGGGGACAAAAGAGGTTGAGATCTCAAAGGAGGAGAAGTTGGGAGGTCAGGAAGGTCCTGGAGGTGGTGGGGATGTGTCTGCAGAGGGGCAAATCAATCTGCTCCTTCCTCAGCTCCCTCTTGGAGACAACAACTCTTTTTTTAACAGCAATTCTTGCTTTGGGCACCTCAAACCCCTTCTAAAAAACCCCCTTACACCCCTTTTTTCCTTACAAAAACCAGGGGCAACAGGAAAGCCCAGACTTTGGAGCTGGTGGGGGCAGGTGGGCTGGTTCAGAGGCTTGGAGAAGATCCTGGTGGGCTGGGCAAGGTGGGGATTTGGGATTGGGCTGGATCCTAGAGAGGGATCCCAGTTGTTGAGCCCAAGCAGCTGAAGAATTGGGGTGAACATCATGGAAAGTACATCTTGGGGAGTCTTCATTGGATGGTTTTGGGGTCATAGGGTGGAAAGAGGAGCGTGAAGGGTCTCCTGGAGCAGACTCTGCTCTTTGCCATGAGGGGATGGATTTATTCCTCCCCTGCTCTCAGGCAAAACACTCTGTGATAAAGGTTATTCCTGAGCTCTGTGTCCAGGTCTGGAGCCCCTGTTACAAGGAAGATCTGGAGGTGCTGGAAGGTGGCCAGAGAAGGGCCAGAGGATGGTCAGAGGCTGGAGCACCGAGGAGAGACTGAGAGAGTTGGGGTTGTTGAGGCTGGAGAAGAGAAGGCTCCAAGGAGACCTTCTGGTGGCCCTAAGGGGGCTCCAAGAAAGCTGGGGAGGGACTTTGGAGGCTGTGGGGCAGTGGTAGGAATGGGACAAACTTGAGAGGAGACATTAGGAAGAAGTTGTTGGCCAGGAGGGTGGGGAGACACTGGCCCAGGTTGGGCAGAGAGGTGCTGGAAGCCCCATCCCTGGAGGGCTTCAAGGTTGGGTTGGATGGAGCCTTGAGCAACCTGCTCTAGTGGGAGGTGTCCCTGCCCATGGCAGGGGGGTGGATGAGATGATTTTTGAGGTCCCTTCCACCCCTGCTGATTCTATAATTCTATGATTGATTCCAGCCCAGCATTTAGCAAAGCCCTGAGAGGCATTTCTCTCCCAGGCATGTTTACACACGTCCCTCTTCATTAGAGCATCCTAAGCAAGAGCAGAGGTACAAACCCAATTGTTTGCCATCCCTCTTGCTAACATTGTGCTGCTGCATTAAACCAGAGCTGCCAGATTGGGCCTCATTAACTTTGGGGCTGCACAGAGACATCAGAAATTGCAGCTCCTGCTCCAGAACCACAAAAGGGGCTCAGAAATCAGGGGAGGGTTGTTGGTCTTCTTCCAGCCTTGCCTCCAACAAGTTGAAAATGAACAGCAGCTCCCAATCCCTGCAAAAAAATCTGTTTATCTGGTAAATCCTGGGGTGGTTATTGGCAATTTAACCACTGATCAGCTCTGGGTTAATGATCTTTGTACCTCTTGAGCAGGTAGTGTGGAGCCTGGAGAAGGTGGCATCTTGCAGAGCTCAGCTCTAGGGGGTTTTTAGGGGGGGAAATGGATTCCAGAAAGGTGCTTAACACCAATTCCCTTGGGGTTTGCTGGGAAACTTTTCCCCTGCCTTGCTGCAGAGACGTCTTGACACATGCAAAATAAGGTGCAAAATGAGCTCAGGGAGTTGCTGGGGGAAAAAAAAAGAAGTGTTCTTTCACTCTCACAGCTTATTTCAGGCTCCCTGGAGCCCAGAGCCCCCATCCATGGACCCCACCTGCCTGTTTTGTACCTTTAATGGGGGAATTTGGTACAAAAGGGCCTTGTCTTGTTTTCCTCTGTTAATTCAGAGGGGTATTGACACCTCTGTGTTCCCATTGGGGTCAATCCTCTGACCTGGGAACATCACGAGGAGCAGAAACATCTCTTGGGGTCAAGGTGGACACTTGGAGAGCCTGGACCAGCAGCCAAGCTCTGGCCTACGTTGGTTGGGGGTCAAGAATTTGTCTTTTGGCAGCACCAACTGACCCCTGTGGCCTTTAGGAAGGTTTGTAGGAAGGTTTTTAGGAGGACCCAGCTTGGTCCTGCCCTTGATGGTCACCATGGGCTGTGCTCAGCCTTGGATTAAATCCCACTGAGGGTTCTCTTGAGTCTCAACCACCTCTTGAACCAGAACAAAGCTTCCTCCTGAGGATCTGCACCTTGATGTTGGGCTTGTTTCAACAGCTTCTGCAGAGGGTTGGGTTTGTCTGTGAGCAGAATGTCAGGAGAGGTGCTGGGAGCAGATAGAGCAGCTCAGCTGCCAACTTCTGCAGCACCTTCCATGGAGGTTCCTCCCCAGGCCCTCAGCAAGAGGAGAACTTGCAGCCCGGGCTCCCTGAACTGCTCTTTTGTTTTCCTTCAGCCCATCTCTTTGCTCCAGCCCAGTCAGTTTATTAAGCAGATTATATGTTTGGCTCAATAGGAGCTTTTCTTCCCCCAGCAGAAAAAATGCTGTTGGCAGGAAAAAGGCTTTTTATTCACTCCTGGCTCCTTGTGCTTCACCCCAGCTGCTCCTGGGAGGTGAGATCCGTGCCCATGGATCAGGGAATGGTCAGGGTTGGAAGGGACCTCAAAGCTCATCTCATCCACCCCCCCTGCCATCCCTGGCATCAGCATTCAAGGATATTCATGGCTCTGGGAGAGTTCCCCTGCTGGGGGCACGTTAACTTTGAGCTTAAGGATAAAACAAGCAGGTTCTGATTGAGTTCAGGGTTTGTTTGGGAGGAAGACTCTGGTTCCTCCTCATCACCAGGGTCTGAGGTGAACTGGTCAGGTTTGATTCTCTCTGGACACCCCAATCCTCATTTCCGAGCCCCAAGGGGGCTGCAGCACTTCTAGAGTCAGAGAATCATCAGGGTGGAAGGGACCTTAAAGCTCATCTCATCCAACCCCCCTGCCATGGGCAGGGACACCTCCCACTAGAGCAGGTTGCTCAAGGCTCCATCCAACCCAACCTTGAAGCCCTCCAGGGATGGGGCTTCCAGCACCTCTCTGCCCAACCTGGGCCAGTGTCTCCCCACCCTCCTGGCCAACAACTTCTTCCTAACGTCTCCTCTCAAGTTTGTCCCATTCCCCCCACTCCTACCACTGCCCCACAGCCTCCAAAGTCCCTCCCCAGCTTTCTTGGAGCCCCCTTAGGGCCACCAGAAGGTCTCCTTGGAGCCTTCTCTTCTCCAGCCTGACCAACCCCAACTCTCTCAGTCTCTCCTCGGTGCTCCAGCCTCTGACCATCCTCTGGCCACCTTCCAGCACATCTTGCTTGTAACAGGGGCTCCAGAGCTGCACCCAGAGCTCCAGGAGGGGCACTTTGTGCTTTGCACAGGCCAGGGGCTGTAGAATGGAAAAAGGACCAGGAAGACCCCCAGATTGAACCCTACCCATGGATTATGCAGCTTTTAAGGGGGAATTTTATAACGGGAGGGAAGAACCTCCCCAGAGTTCACCTCCCCAGACAGCTCCGAGTAGAGGCAGCAGAGCAAAGACAATTCTGATGGAAAACAGGAGCAAAGGTTGGGTATAAAGGAGGTTTTATGAAGAGGGGAGATAGGGAAGAGCAGCCAGGGCACATTCCTGCCTTCAAGTGCACTTGAAAGGAAGGAGTGTTTTAAAGCATCTCCTTTATGGCTTTACCCAAAACTCCACGGATGAATTAAGCCCATCTCAAGCACACACACACTTCACCCTGTGGGCTCTGATTTAGACATGACAAACCTCAACTTTCTTCCTGGTAGCCTCATGTCTAAGGTCTCCAACCCAAGGTTTAGGCAGATTTGCTTCCAGAAGCTCCAAAGTAAACAAGCCCCTTCCCTGCACGGAGAAAACTGGTTTTGTAAACTTCTCATTGAAGTTTCTGGCCTCCAACCCAGCAGCCCTTTGAGGTGGGAAGCAGAGGAGCTGGTTCTATCTGCTCAGTTTCATTTGTAGAACTAAAAAGAAGTCAATTTACCTGCCAGGCACGATACCAGAGCCCCAGTGCAGGGCCAGAGGAAGAAGAAGATCCTCTGGTGTGGGGAAAACAGAAGTTTCCTCCTCAGGAGGCCTCATTTCACCTCCTGGTGGAGGCACCTGATGCTCCCCCTTTGAGACAACCACCCTTTTTTATCAGCAGTTCTTACTCTGGCACCTCAACCCCCCCTACACTAAGGAGAGGGATGGGGACAAAGCAAATGAAGCCTTCAGCCATGTCTGTTCTTCTCCCACATCCCTCAGGAGAGACCCTCAAGGGGCTTCCCAGATATTCCTGCCCATCACCTCAAGGCTGAACCCTCAGATTTTCAGGGAGATGGTCAGATCCTGGAGTCCAGCTCCAGCCTCCTTCATGCAGCCAAGGCTTGACCTTGGCTGTCTTCTCAGTATGAAAAAGCCCAGGACATCCCCCTACCATGGCTGGAGATGCATCTTCCCCAAGCATCACCCAGCACCAGCTGCCAGGAGGGCACCAGCAGCTTCCAGGGCAGAGGAGAATTCCAGGGCAAGTGGCACTTGAGGTTTGGGGAAGCAGGAGGGAAAATTCTTCTCCTATGAGTAATACCAGGAGCCAGGAAAATGCAATTGTTGTTTCTCCTTGGGTGCCCCCCTGCCTGGGCACCTCTTGGGGGCTTTTTAGGCTTTTTATTGCCCTCCCTTGTTTGCTCAGGAGCTCTTACAAAGCAGCTGAACCAGAGGGGTTTGTTCTGCTCTGGAGCATCCAGGCTGGGTCTGGATCCTTCTCCAGCCCTAGTTCATCATGGAGCTGCTTGGAGAGACTGAGAGAGTTGGGGTTGGTCAGGCTGGAGAAGAGAAGGCTCCCAGGGGACCTTCTTGGGGCCTTCCAGGATGTGAAGGGGGCTCCAAGAAAGCTGGGGAGGGACTTTGGAGGCTGTGGGGCAGTGGTAGGAGTGGGGGGAATGGGACAAACTTGAGAGGAGACGTTGGGAAGAAGTTGTTGGCCAGGAGGGTGGGGAGACACTGGCCCAGGTTGGGCAGAGAGGTGCTGGAAGCCCCATCCCTGGAGGGCTTCAAGGTTGGGTTGGATGGAGCCTTGAGCAACCTGCTCTAGTGGGAGGTGTCCCTGCCCATGGCAGGGGGGGTGGAACTGGATGATCTTTAAGGTCCCTTCCAACCCTGATGAGCTACATGATGCTTTTTAAAGACATCTGACTTCACAGCTCTGCTGGGTCTTGGAGTTTTGAATCAGTTGGTTGTGAACTCACCACTGAGCCTGTTGTGGATGCTCCATCCCTGGAGGGCTTCAAGGTTGGGTTGGATGGAGCCTTGAGCAACCTGCTCTAGTGGGAGGTGTCCCTGCCCATGGCAGGGGGGTTGGAACAAGATGATCTTTAAGGTCCCTTCCACCCTTGACCATTCCATGACTCTTTTTGAAGTGCTGCAGCCCCCTTGGGGCTGTTACACGACTCAGAAATGAGGATTGGGGTGTCCAGAGAGAATCAAACCTGACCAGTTCACCTCAGACCCTGGTGATGAGGAGGAACCAGAGTCTTCCTCCCAAACAAGCCCTGAACTCAATCAGAACCTGCTTGTTTTATCCTTAAGCTCAAAGTTAAGTGCCCCCAGCAGGGGAACTCTCCCAGAGCCATGAATATCCTTGAATGCTGATGCCAGGGATGGTGTCAGCAGGAGCTCAGCATTTCCCCTGCCCCCCGGGGAGGCAGGTGACACACAGAGAGTGGGGACAGTGACTTTGGTGTGTGTCTCTAGCCCGGCAGAGCCCAGGCAGACATTGAGGATTGAGCTTTTGGGCTGGGGAAGAGTTAATTGAGGTGCTTGTATCATTTCAAGCCCTTCTCTCCTTACCTGAAAGGCCATTTCTGCAGCGGGTAAGTACATGTTTGGTGAATCCCTCCGGGGAGGCTGCAAGATCTGAGGAAAGCTGGAGAAAATCCTGGTGCTGCTAAACAAGCCCCACCCTTCTTCTTGACATTGTTGTCTTGGCTCTTTGTTCCCCAGGATGATGCTGGAGGGGGGGGTGGAAGGGGAGGGAGGGAGGAGGAGGAGGATTTGCTTCCAGCCTTTCAGGCAGCTTGAGAAGAGCAGAGTGACAGCTGGGAGGGGGGAAAAAAAATGTGGGAATCTGCCTTGGAGTTTCTCCTGCACTCTCTACCCAGCTCATCTCTGTGGAGGGTGGGCAGAAAGCCAGGAATTTCTTTGACCCAAGGTGGTGTCTGGGCTGAGGGAAGCAGCTCCTGCAGAAGTGGCTGAGCTCGTTGGGTGGAACATGTTTGGCTTGTGGTTGGAGTTGATTTTTCTTTTGGCACCTGCCAAGTGCTTGGTGCCTTCCCTGAGCCGGGGTGGCCAACCCATGGTGGGCAGCTCAGCTGTGGTGCAGCCAAGGAAGCCTGGAGAGCAAGCTGGGGAGAAATGGAGGCTTGGGTTGAGGGGTTGTTGGGTTGGTGTTTGTCATTTGAGTCCTGAGCTTGGGTTGGGTGGAATCTCACCTGGTTTGTGGGGCTCGGGGGTCATCGCCGCGAGGACAACGGGCAGGGAAAAGGGTTGTTGGGGCTGTCAGCAAGAGAGGCTCCTCTGTCTCCACCTGGTGAGTCTCCTCTGTCTCCACCTGGAGAAGCTCCTCTCCTCATCTGGAGAGGTTCCTCTACCTCCACCTGGTGTTTTTGTGCTTAAATAGGGTTGTTGTGGGTCTAAAATACTTCACGTGACTCGTTCCGCCCCTAAAACCGATGCCCCCTCACCCTGAGAACGCCCCATCCCCCTGAAAAGGGGCAACCTAAAGATATTTTCCTCTTGTTTGAGCACTCCAACAAACCTGCTGGGAGGAGGTGTGAAGGAGCTGCTCTTGTTCTGCTTCCTGCAGCTCTGACATGTCTCTGCTCTGACTGCAAACAAGCCAACTCCACGTGCGAGACGGACGGTGCCTGTATGGTCTCTGTCTTCAACCTGGATGGGGTCAAGCACCACGTCCGTACCTGCATCCCTGAGGCAAAGCTGATCCCTGCTGGGAAGCCCTTCTACTGCCTCAGCTCGGAGGATCTGCGGAATACCCACTGCTGCTACTCTGATTTTTGCAACAAAATTGATCTGATGGTGCCCAGCGGTGAGTAGAGAGCTGGGGAAATGGGCTGGAGGGAGGAGAAGGGCCCCGGGGATGCTCAGAGGCTGGAGCACCTCCGGACAGGCTGAGAGAGTTGGGGTTGGTCAGGCTGGAGAAGAGAAGGCTCCAAGGAGACCTTCTGGTGGCCTTAAGGGGGCTCCAGGAAAGCTGGGGAGGGACTTTGGAGGCTGTGGGGCAGTGGTAGGAGTGGGGGGAATGGGACAAACGGGAGAGGAGACGTTGGGAAGAAGTTGTTGGCCAGGAGGGTGGGGAGACACTGGCCCAGGGTGGCCAGAGAGGGGCTGGAAGCCCCATCCCTGGAGGGCTTCAAGGTTGGGTTGGATGGAGCCTTGAGCAACCTGCTCTAGTGGGAGGTGTCCCTGCCCATGGCAGGGGGGTGGAACTGGGTGAGCTTTGAGGTCCCTTCCAACCCTGACCATTCTCTGACTCTTTTTGAAGAGGGGAGGAGCTGCCTGCTGGGGCTTGGCAGGGAGGATTCTCAGCCCTGTTTTCACTTCTTCCCTTGGGTTGCTGAGTTGAACTTTGAGCACTGGGTTGATTCCCTTGATCTGTAAAGTGGAAATAGTAACAAACCACTTCTTAGGAAAATAAGAGGTGGCTTGAACTCCACCGTGGCCCACAAAAGGTCACGGGATGATGGGGTTGAATGGTTGAGGCTGGAAGGGACCTCTAGAGGACACCTCATCCAACCTCCCTACACTTGTAGGGACATCTCTACCTTGGGTAGGAGAAGCCTCCAAAGTTTGGGGGCTTTACAGAATTGCCTGGATTGGAAAAAACCTTTAAGATCATCGAGTCCAATCCCATTTTCACTTGGTAGCTCCATGTTCTGAGACTCCTCTGGCTTGATCAGCTCCTCCAGGCTCCCAGAAGCAGCAGAACAGCAACAACATCCATCTAGAGTTAAAAATGAGCTCCTGCTACACGTTGCCCTGTGCCTGTGGTGGCCAGAGGACGTTGTGTATGTCCCCAGGTCCCTTTTTCTGGTCCCAAACCTGCCTTTTATCACCCAGAGCCACTTCCCTGCTGGGACTGTGAATCTCAGCGATGAGCCACGACTATGGGAACGTTGCAGCAGCTTCAGAGCAAAGTTTAGGGGGTGGAGGGGGGCCCAGGTTTTGGGTAGGGACAGAGGAAGCAGCCCTACCTTGGGGTGGGGGTGTGGGAACTGTCTGCTGCTCCCCAGTTCCTGGGACAGGGAGGCCACGTGGGGCTTCCTCATACCATGAGACTCCCTGCTTGGGGCTGGTTGGTTGGAGCTGCTTTCCTTGGGTGCAGTGGGAAAGCCTCATCTCTCCTCAAAAAACCCAATAATTGTTGCCTTCACAGTGAGTCTTCACTGGGAAGGGGGGAGAAATGAGTGGTGGGGTTTTCTCCCCACCCTGGAGAGTTCAAGTGGGGGGTGAAATGCAGGAAAATTCAACCCCAAACAGGCTCCTGTCCTCAACAAGTGCAAATAATCCCCAACCCCCCAACTAAAACAGCATCTCCGGGGGGTTTTTAGCTGTAGTTTGATGAGTCCCACGTTACCACTGTTACTTGCTGTGTCCTCTGCCCCCCTGGAACAGCTCAAATTGTCCATGAGGATAATTAAAGCACTAGAAACACTTAAAGAACACGTGTGAGGGAGCAAGAATTTCCTCAGATCATCTTGTTTTCCTCCTCCTCTTCCTCTCCAGGGCACCTGAAAGACAACGAGCCCCCCTCAAGCTGGGGTCCTGTGGAGCTGGTGGCTGTGATTGCTGGCCCTGTCTTCCTGGTCTTCGTGGTCATGATCATCGTGGTCTTTGTGTTCCATCACCACCAACGTGTCTACCACAACCGCCAGCGGCTGGACATGGAAGACCCCTCTTGTGAAATGTGCCTCTCCAAGGATAAGACCTTGCAAGATCTAGTCTATGATCTCTCCACCTCGGGCTCTGGCTCAGGTAGTTTGAGATGGCTGGAAATGAGGTTGGGATGGATGGAGGAACCTGGTCTGATGAGCTCCTGGTTGCCACAGCTTCGTGCTGAGTAATGGGGAGGGTGTGTTTGAAATTGAGGCGTGTTGGGTTGGGTAAGAGCAAGAGTTCAACCCCTGCTGTCTAGAAATACTCCTGGGCAGCTTCTCTTTGGCCCTGCAACAGGATTTGGGTTGGAAACAAGCATTATCTGCTCACCCCTGGGTTGTTGGCTTTCAAAGGAGGCTTCAGGGTGGCACCTGCAGCAAAGCTGGTGGGAAAACAGGGAAGATCCCAGCAGCTGAAAGTCTCAGTGGAGGAATATTGGGTGATGGGAGGGGGGAAAAAACCTGGTGTGATAGAAACTTGCTCAACAGAGGGGTCTGAAAGAGAAGCAGAGCCCCAGAGAATCTTTGGGGCTTCCCAAGGAGCTCACTTGGGAGAAACCAGCCCCAGAACAGAGGGGGAAGGCTCCATTTATTTATGGCTTTGAACTATGGGAGCAGTTGGGTTAAAAAAACCCCAACCAACAAAACAAAGGAGGAATTTTGCAGCAGATGGGAACTGGGGGATAATCCCCAGGGGCAGAGAATTATCACAACCTGCCATTGGCCCAGGGAATAAACCTCCAGCACCACATCTGCTCCAGCTAAGGTGTTTTGGGGTCTTCTCAGCAGGTGAGCTCTGCTGCTTACCAAGGAGGTGGCAGCTGTGGTGGGGCTCCCTTCATCATAGAATCATTTAGGATGGAAAAGACCTCCAGGATCATCAAGTCCAACCTTCATCCCAACATCTCCCTGACCCCTAGACCACAGAATCATTGAGGCTGGAAAAGACCGCCAGGATCATCAATGCCAACCTTTGTCCAGCATCTCCCTGACCTCCAGACCATGTCCCAAAGCTCCACATCTACTTGTTTGTTGAAGCCCTCCAGGGATGGGGACTCCACCCCCTCCCTGGGCACCTGTCCCAGTGCCTTCCAGTAAAGAACTTCTTCCTGGTGTCCAACCTGGTGCAACTTAAGGCCATCACCTCTTGTCATGAAGTTAAGAGAAGTTCAAGGGGTTTACTGCATTTTAGCAGAGTCTGGCTGCAGCAAGGTCCATTCTTTGGGTATTTAGGCCGGGGTTTGTAAGGACAGGACCAGGAGTGATGGTTTTAAGCTGGGAAAGGAGAGATTGAGGCTGGAGATTAGAAAAAAGTTCTTTAATATGAGGGTGGTTGATCCCTGGGCTGCCCAGAGAGGGGGTGGAGGCCCCATCCCTGGAGTCCTTCAAGCTCAGGCTTGATGGGGCTCTGAGCAACCAGCCCTAGGTAGAGATGTCCCTGCTGGTGGAGGGAGGTTGGCCCAGATGAGCTCTGGAGGTCCCTTCCAACCCAACCCATTCAATGATTCTATGAAAACCTAGGAAAGGAAGGAATCCTTCAGGTGGGAGGATGATGATCCCATCATCCCAATCTTGACTGTGTAGAGAGGTTGGCCCAGATGACCTCTAGAGGTCCCTTCCAGCCTCAACCATTCCATGACTCTCAAGTTCCTTTGACCTTCCCTGGACTCGACGTCACCAACCGCTCCCGGGTGCTTCACGAGTGAGGTGGCCCAAGCAGCCCAATGCCACGTCCTCCCCAGGAGCTCTTCCTAGGTTTGGTGATGCTCTCCTTGAGGCTTCAGGAGACACTCAGCTCCTCCATCTCCTTCTCCCCAGGTCTGCCCCTCTTTGTCCAACGCACCGTGGCTCGAACCATCGTCCTGCAGGAGATCATTGGCAAGGGCCGCTTCGGGGAGGTGTGGAGGGGCAGGTGGCGTGGAGGGGACGTGGCTGTCAAGATCTTCTCATCCCGTGAGGAGAGATCCTGGTTCAGGGAGGCTGAGATCTACCAGACAGTCATGCTGAGACACGAGAACATCCTGGGCTTTATTGCTGCTGATAACAAAGGTGAGGAACACCTGAGAGCAGAGACCTCACCATGGGCAACCTGCTCTTGGGAGCTGCTCTTCTGCTCTTGGGAGCTGCTCTTCTGCTCTTGGGAGCTGCTCTCTGCTCTTGGGAGCTGCTCTTCTGCTCTTGGGAGCTGCTCTTCTGCAGAGCAGAGACCTCACCATGGGCAACCTGCTCTTGGGAGCTGCTCTTCTGCTCTTGGCAGCTGCTCTCTGCTCTTGGCAGCTGCTCTTCTTCACTTGGCTGTCCAGTGACATGGTTAAAACTTGCAGTGCCCCTTCCAAGGAGCTCCAGATCTGCACGTTTCTTGCCCCAAATCCCTAATTCCTGCTGCTGTTGGGGCACGATGGTGCCTGAGTTCTACCTGACAGCCTCAAAGTTCTTCACCTCGTTTCCCTCTCAGGTCACCTCTTGAGCTGCATCTTCCCCAGCAGCTCTACAAGCCAAGGTGCAAGGTGGCCCCAGGTTGTTTCTACCTAAGCACAGTCTCTTTCCTGCTGCAGATAATGGGACGTGGACCCAGTTGTGGCTTGTCTCTGACTACCACGAGCATGGCTCCCTCTTTGACTACCTGAACCGCTACACGGTGACCATCGAGGGCATGATCAAGCTGGCCCTGTCTGCTGCCAGTGGGCTGGCCCACCTGCACATGGAGATCGTGGGCACCCAGGGTAAGAGCAGAGCTGGAAACCATGCTAGGAGATCTGGAGGGGAGGATGAAGCAGAAGCAAGAGCTGGTGGAGGCAGCTCCAGCTTCCTGGGAGCAGGAACAGCCCCGTTGCTTCTCCTGCCTCCAAAGTGGGTCAACCCTGCGAGGGCTCCTGGGAGTTTTAGCAGCTTCTCACAGCCCTGGCCTAAAATTGGTGCTGCCTGGGTGGGATGGCAGCAGCAGGAGGATGATCAAGCCCTGACGTGTTTGCTGCCTGGGCTGGTGGAGTTTCTGTCCCTCTCGAGGCCTCTTGTTGCTACTGCAACGAGTGGGGCCTTTGCTGGCAGCTCCAGAACATGCAGACAGGAGAAGTGTTGCAACACCAAAGGTTTCACTGACGCCCTCAAATCTGGTGCTGCCTCTGAGCCAGCTTGAGGGAGAGATTTCACCAGATCTTCACCCCCTCTGCTGTTTATCCTGCTCCCTGCTGGGGAAAGGCTGAGGGAGCTGGGGCTCTTCGGCGTGGAGAAGAGGAGAGTGAGGGGTGACCTCAGGAATGGGGATAAATATGTGAAGGGAGAGTGTCAGGAGGACACTCAGGAGTGGTGGAGCCCCTATTGCAAGAGATGGAGGTGCTGGAAGGTGGCCAGAGAAGGGCCAGAGGATGGTCAGAGGCTGGAGCACCGAGGACACACTGAGAGAGTTGGGGTTGTTGAGGCTGGAGAAGAGAAGGCTCCCAGGAGACCTTCTGGTGGCCTTCCAGGATGTGAAGGGGGCTCCAAGAAAGCTGGGGAGGGACTTTGGAGGCTGTGGGGCAGTGGTAGGANCCTGTGCTTCCCTTAGGCAAGCCTGGCATTGCTCACCGAGACCTGAAGTCCAAGAACATCCT
>VYZX01024681.1:8771-33308 GCA_013401335.1 Brachypteracias leptosomus
ATAGTGTGTATATAGTATAAATATATTTAGTTACACTATATAGTATACTATATATACACTAGAGTATGTATAATGTATATGTAGTATACATATTTTTAATTATATATACTCCATAGAGTATATTATAGTATAATATATATACACTATATATAATATATACTATATAGTGTATATATTTTAGTTATACTCTATATAGTGTATAGTATACTATATATACACTAGAGTATATATAATACAGTGTGTATGTAGTATATTTATACTTATATATACTATATATATTATGTAGTATACTGTATATACACTAGAGTATATATATTATATAGTCTGTATATAGTATATATATTTTGTTACAGATACTCCATAGGGTATACTATATATAATATAATATATAGTGTATTTATAGTATATATTTGTTATGCTCTATATAGTGTATAGTATACTATATATTCACTAGAATATATCTATTACATAATGTGTATGTAGTATATATATTTTGAGTTATATATACTCTGTATAGTATATTATATATACATTAGAGCATATATAATATAGTGTGTGTATAGTATATATATATTTTTGGTTATACATTATATAGTATATTACAGTATACTGTATGTACACTAGAGCATATATAATACATATAGTGTGTATGTAGTATATGTATTTAGTTACACATACTGTGTATATATAGTATACTATATATAGACTATATTATACAGTGTGTAGTATATATATTTTTAATATACTCTATATTATATAAATGCTCTTGTGTACCGTATACTATATATTGTGTGTATATAATATATTTTTAGTTATACTCTATATATTACAGTATACCATATATGCACTAGAGTATATATATTATGCAGTGTGTGTATATAGTATATTTTGTTATATACGCTCTATATAGTATATTAGAGTATACTGTTTATACACTAGTGTATTTATATGTTTGTAGTATGTATTAGTTAAATGTACTCTATATATTATATAGTGTACAGTATATACACTAGAGCATTTATAATATATAGTGTAATGTGTATATATTTTTCTATATATAGTATATTGCAGTATACTGTATATATACTAGAGTATATATTATATAGTGTGTGTATATAGTAAATATTGTTAGTTATATACATTCTATATAGTATATTACAGTATACTATATGTACACTAGTTATATATATTATACAGTGTGTATCTAGTATGTATATTTTTGTAGTAGTCTTTTAGTTATATATGCTCTATAGTTTATTATATATTATACTATATACATACTAAAGTATATATATTAGTGTATATTTTTAGTTATATATATTCTATATAATATACTATATTATATATACACGAGTATATATATTAGTTTGTAGTGTATTTTTAGTTACATATACTCTACATAGTGTAGTATACTATATATACACTAGAGCATATAAAATATATATTAGTGTATAGTATACATATTTTTATAAACTCTATATAGTATATTATACTGCATAGAATATATTATACAGTGTATATGTAGTATATTGTTATACTNCTCTGTATAGTGTATTATAGTATACTGTATATACACTAGAGTATATATTATATTGTATGTATTGTATATATATTGTTTGTTATATATATCTTATATAGCATATTATATCATACACTATAGTAAATGTATATATAAAGGATATAGTCTTAGTATATTAACATTATATAGTATATGTATTTATTGTGTGTGTATAGTATATAGTGTGTATATATAGTAAATCTATACATATAATATGTACTATATACAGTATTATATAATATAGTATCTATACTTTATATAGCCTATTGTACATATACACTAATAGGAGTAAGGCTTCTGTTAATTACACATGCATTGTGTGCTGCAAGTGAGTGGTGTAAGTAAGCGCTGGTGAACGCTTCCTTGTTCGTATTCACATGTGCTTATAAATGACATTACCCTGTCTACTTTTCAAGCATTTATTCCCCCCTCAAATGCACAAAGTGTGAAACAGAGAGATGCACAGTGGCCAGGTCAGCAGCTCAGAAGGTTGGTTCTGGGTGGTCTCAGTCTCACAGTGCAGCTTCATGGCCCATCAGCTCTTCCTGAGCACCCAACTGTCCAAAATGCCATTGGCCAGGACAGTTGGTGGGACCCCCAGAGGGAGACTGGTTCCTGTTACAGTAAACAAAATTGACTGGCCATAAAAAAGAGAGTCACAAAATAATGTCAATTTTATTTGCCATTTTAAAATAAAAGAAGTATTTATTTGTTTTGTGTTGTTTTAATCTGGCTGTAGGCTTCAGGGCTACAGACTTTTTTGGTGCTATCTACATGAACAACACCACAGATGTCGAGATGGCAGCAGTTGACTGTGACAAGGCAGTGACAGTGGAGTTCAAACATGATGACAAACTGAACGAAGACAGTGGAGCCTTAATTCAGGTAAAGAAACTTATCTTTTTTCATTATATTACATGTGCCCATCACTCCTACACCATAATTACAAGGCACAGCTTGTACAGTCTGATCGCTTAATGCTACTAAAAAAAGGTTTTTATTAACTAGCCATAGGTTTCATTTTTACCTTGAAAGCACAGAAAATGAGTGGTGGTTGTTTACTAAATGTTTAGTGATAACCTTTTTCTTGTTTAATGACAGAAAATGTTACCAATTGCAAGGTTTTAAACTTAAGGTATGGAATTATCTGAGCTATTTATTTGTTATGCTTGGCTTTTAGCTTGCCTCTGTAAATCCATTTCATAGGTGTGCAGTTAATGACTGCATGACTAGAGCACTGTGAGGCACAGTTTGGTAGCTCTGAAGTTGCTTCCTAGAACCATGGATGGATGTGCCAAGTAGATGTTGCATTTACATGTGACAGGTACTTGTGGAATTACCTAATGGCAGGCACACTGCAGAAACTTGGGAGTCTGTTTGCCCAGCAGACCTTGGATCATTATATTGAAGTATCAACATTATATGGAAGTAGAATTGACTTCATAACGAAATTCTTAAATAATACCCCCAATTTCTAATACCTAAGCCCATGGTAGATACAAGATATGGGGGTTATCAGGACCTTGTTTCACCGCATAAGCAACTTCTTCATGTAAAAAGAACCACTCACCTTCTGAGGATTCATTAAGAGGCTTTTTGTGTTGTTTTTGCCAAGAGCTGATGTGATGGGCAGAGTACTTCTCAGCAAGCTTCTCCTCTCTTGGGTGCAGTCTTTGCAGATAGTTATTTATTTGAACTGGTCAGATATTACACAATTCCCAAGTATGATTTACAAATTTACAATCAGGGGTCTTTTGTTCTCAGGTGATACCATTGATATGTAGCAAATGAGAGTAATAAACCTTTGATCAGTCATATTACTAATTTTAAGAGTAGTAACTTTTATCATGCGTAATACACTTCCATAAAAAATACAGGTATGTTTGTCCTATAGATGACAGAAGCAGCACTGTGAGGCTAGCCTATCTTCAGAAGTCATTATATGCCTTTTATGTACAAAGTAGGTGGCTCTTGCATGTTCCAAAACACAAATTTGCTCCTGTGTTGCAGTGTGCTGTCCTTTACACCTCAATAAGTGGGCAAAGACGACTTCGCATACACAATATAGGTTTAAATTGCAGCTCCCAGTTAGCTGATGTCTACAAGACCTGTGAGACTGATGCGCTTATCAACTTCTTTGCTAAGTCAGGTAAAGTTATAACAGACCAATTTTGTTTCCTTTTTTTATCTGGAGGTGGAAGAAAAGGGAACTGAAGTGATTGCCTAGTGGGAAACCATGTTTTTAACTTGCTGCTCCAAGCCTGAGCAACTCCTGAAGTATTATAAAACTGAAAAGACAAGTAGATTACAGATTTTAGACATACAGCTGTAAAAGTAATGCTTGTGAAGGGAACTAGAGACACATGGATGCACAAAACTGTACAGGCACAGTGGAAATGGACATCCTGTCATAGTGATGGACCTTAAGTTAGTGAAATCAGAAGCTAGCAGCATAGAAATACTTTTAAGAGTACATCCTGAGCTTTAGCACACTCTTATTCCTCTCTATTTGCAGCTTTTAAGGCCATTCTCAGCCAACCCCTGAAGGCGGTCAGAGACATCCTGGTGAATCAGACAGCTCACATGCTGGCCTGCTACAGGAAGAACTGCTCCAGCCCCTCGGCCGTCAGCCAGGTAAAACCCACCTCAACTTGGTTCTCCCCCAGCCAGGCTTTGCAGCAGATGAATGACCACCCCTGTGACATCAGCAGTGCCAGAAAGGAATATTTTTGGACAGACTTTTCTTTCAAATGTAATTAATGACAGGTAGGACTTAATGGTAGCAGTTACAGCACATGGAGGTTGTTGTTCCAGACCAAACACCACTGCCATTGAGGAAACTAATGATCATGCTCATACAAGGGAGCTCTGACAGCCTTTGCTTCCTGCTGAAATTATGTGCTGACTCACAAAGCTTTCTGTTTTTCTTCTTATGCTGTTAAAGATTTTAGTTTCTCATTTTCGTTATATCAAAAAAACTACAATAATATTGTATAGTGGTAAACAATCTGAATTCTCTCAAATTTAAGACATCTGTATTATTTTTAGCCTATTCTTTTATGTATTCAGCACATTTGAACCAATAGAAAGGTGTTTTCAAATACTTTCAGCAACTGTTTCTGACAAAAAGCCTTTTTTCTGTTTTAAACAACTGCCCAAAGATGGCTGAACTAAATCCAAATTCTCCAAGCGTTTGAATTTAACTTCTATTTTTCTTGCAACTCTCAGAATAGTTCAAGCACTTGAAAAGCTAGCAGAAATTTTCCAGTTTTCTGGCACTTCTAACAATTGGCAGTTTTGGACATTAATACTGAAGTTAAGAGGAAGGCCAAGGACTCTGACAATGATATGTATGCATTGTCTGAGGCATTTGATTTAGATGAGTTCCGCTGCTCTCCTTTAAACTGTATTTTGCAATTCTTTTGAATGTGTTGTATGGATTAGAATTGCTAGAACATCATAATTACAGGACTAAACTTCAAAGCTCCAGTAAAAGCAGCATTTGTTTCCTTTTACTCAGCTTTATATCCTGGTGATTTAACTCAGACTAAGGCTTTGACATGCTGTACAATAATCAAAGAAAGATCTGCACAATTAATTGTTTAATGTTAGTGAGAGCTGAATGTGTTTAGAAGCAGAGAGGCACAAAAAAAGACACTCACTTTTCCTGTGACTGTCCTTTCATTTAGTACCTAAAAAGGAGCAGGGGGCACAGAGAGATGACAGCATCTAGGATAACTGCAGGGCAAATAATTTGTCTGATTCTTATTAAATGTATTAAGCATTCAGAGCTGTCACATCTGGTTTGAAACAGCACATGTAAAGTTTTCTAGTTTTTAATCAAAGAAAACAAGCAGTGGTTTATTTAAATGTTTTGCAAGTCCAGCTCTTTTTCCCCAGCATGTGGATCTATTAAATGACAAGCTTTCTCTGCCTCAGCTCATCCTTCCCGAGGCAATGAAGGTGCTGCCCGTGTACATGAACTGCCTGTTGAAGAGCTGCGTGCTGGTTGGCCAGCCAGAAATCCCAACCGATGAGAGAGCTCACCAGCGACAGCTGGTCATGGCCATGGGGGTGGCTGACACCCAGCTCTACTTCTATCCCAAGCTTCTGCCCATTGTGAGTAGGGTGCTTGCTCATCTCTTCATTTTCAGTACAACTGGTTCCAGAATATTGTCATTTTGTAATTGTGCAGATCCAGAACAGATTCAGCCTGCTGGGCAGGTGTTACAGTACCAGCTGGGGTTCCATTCTTGCTGTGATGAGGCAGAACCTCTCATCTAATGGAAAGTGAGGAAGTAACATTACCAGTCATTGACATCAGCATCTAAGAATCGGACTGTACTTTTAGCAAGGTTTTTGCCCAGACTAATGAAAAATGCCAGCTTTACTAAAGATCAACAGCAGTGCACAAGTGTCTCCCCCCGAGCACACAGTGTGTACACTGAAAAAGGAAAGGTGTCTGTTCTAATTCCTCTCCTCTGGAAAGGAACAACTAAGATATACTAAACCTTTCAAAAGGTACTTTTCAGTATCTAATTACAGCTGTAGTCACCCTAATGTCACCACGATTACAACTCTTGTGTGTTCTTACAGCACAGCCTGGACCTGAAGAGTGACACTGTCCCAGCTGCTGTCCGCTGCTCCGAGGACCGTCTCTCAGAGGGAGGAGCCTTCCTGCTGGCCAATGGCCTAAGGCTGTTCCTCTGGCTGGGGGTCAGCGCACCCCCAGAGCTCATCCAAGGGCTCTTCAATGTGCCCTCCTTTGCACACATCAGCACAGAGGCTGTGAGTAGATGGAGACAATTGCCAGGATTTATCATTTAGTAAGACCAGACTGTTAATCAGAGAAAATTGAGATGAATTCTTAACATTGAACTAAAAACAGAAACAGGTGATCAGTAAAAGGTGTTAAGAGGCAGCAGAAGTGTCTTAAAACTTTAAGCTTGGACACTTAAGAAGGTTTTAAAATGTTGTGAAAGCTTCTCTCCCATTAAGCTTCCTTAAAGTCCTATTGAATGTCTATTGCTGAAATTGGAACAAAACACTTTGCAAGAGTTAAAAGGTTTTTCCTGATTTTCATCTAGTAATTATTTTTAAACTGAAAAATGGCTTAGACAGAGGAAAGACATTTTTGTGACAGTTCAGAATGAAACCCAGAGTAGTTAGATCATAAGTATCAGCAACTAGTCTTGTATGAATTTATGAGAGATGTGACTGTAACAACTTGCCCTGATTCCATTTGAACAGACATCACTACCTGACCTGGACAATCCATTTTCAAAGAAACTGAAGTCAATACTGGAGCATCTCCAGAGCCAAAAGCCCTACACAATGAAGGTAACGAGTTCAAAAGAGCACTGCTGGCTTTGACAAAACTTACCAGTAACTGTAAAAGGTTTCACAGATCAGAATTTTTCTGTAGCAACGTAGGACAACCATCACAAATGTGCTTAATTAAAAGATATTTAGAAGTAGTCAAGTCTAAAGGTTACCATTTTATTCTGCAAGCTTAATTCACACCAGTCTCTTTCCTGTTCACAAATACACTTACTGAAATATGGAGATTTATTGTTTACCCCCTTACCAGCATACAGCAATAGACACAGGCAAACCCTGCTGCCATGTGGTGTGCGTGTATCCTAAAACTGCCTCTTTCATCTTTCCAGCTAATGATAGTGAAGCAGCGGGAGCAGCCAGAGATGCTTTTCCGACAGTTCCTGGTAGAAGACAAGAGTATTTATGGAGGAGCTTCTTATGTGGATTTCTTATGCTGTGTTCACAAGGAGATCTGCCAGCTGCTCAGTTAAGGATACTCAAGTAGTATTTGTCAGTTTCTTTTTGATTTTCCAAGAGGGACAGTCATTGCCATTGGCCCACAGCTCTTATCTCACCTGGGTGTTTTGCTTGTGTTTTAATGAACTACTTCTGTTCTCTTTCTGTACAGTTTTATTTCACACCACTCCTCACTGAGTATTTAGCTTACTTATTCAGCTGTAGAATAGGAAGTTCTGCACTCAGGTATTCATCTTCTGGGAGCCATGGCTCCTTCTCTGACCGAACTGCCAAATTTCAAACTGTCAGTGCTTAAGAGCATATGGTATGCATTTATTAAAATATAATTTAGAAAACCCTGTAAGAGAGAAACTCCTTAATTATTTCTTCTGCTAGTCTAAAGCTGTACAGGAGCCAGGCAAGATGCTAAAAATCCATACAGAAGACAAAAAAATACAAAAACCTGCTTCTTCTAAAGTGAGGGCGTACAGTTGAGTCAGATTTGCAATAATCATGTATTTCAATGTCCTTCATGTAAAGTTAATCTCTAAAAAATAACCCCTTTTCCTGGAAGAGACAAGCATTACTTTCTACAGCAGCAGTGCTGGGTAACCTTCCACACCCAGGATTATCACTTGATAACTGGACTCACACATTTCACAACGATGGACCACAGGAAGAACAACAATCAAACAATCCTTTTGCCAAGGTTGGTAGATAACATCACACTATTATGGTACAATTCTCTAGTCTTCAGGGCAGCAATCAATGTACTGTTTAATTACATTTTCAAAACTGAACACATGAGGTTTTATTTAGTACATTTGCTAACTGGAATATTCTCAATTCAACCTAGATAAACATCTGTCCCTCCATTTCAGTGGCAGGTCAACTGTAAGGCAGTTGACACATGAACCAAAGGTTATTTGTGGTGCTATAAAAAGCAAGTCTCTTGCTTAATACCATTTCTTTTACTGATTTATTCAATGGTCACTGCTTTGAAAAACAAGCCTCTGCTAATACCAATATTTAAGGTAGAATTTAGAAAGCCAGAGCATTTGGCAGAGCTGTTTACCTCAGCTTTTTCAGTCTGTCTATACCTTCAGGACCAATGCCTCTACATGTAAGGTTTGAACTTCTCCAAACTTGAAAAGCTATTGTTAGAAAAATCAGTGTTTCAAAGAAAGCAAAAAACCCTCAAAGGATAAGAGTTGGGCCCTAAAAAAAAGTGCCTTTAAACATGTTAGTATCACTAGTGTTAATCATTTTAATATCCAAGATAAGCAGTCAAAATGCACATTTTTTGGTTTAACAGCTTATCAAAACAGTTGTATTTGTGTGCATTGACTGAGCGCTCTTAAAATAAGTGGCTGTATTACAAAAGGATCCTCAGACTAAATTCAGCTGCCAAAACAAGCACTTTTTACCTGAAGATGTTACGCTGTAAAAAGTATGTGTTGCCATTTCAAATCAGGGTACTTTGTAAAGTTACACCAGCAACTCTTATGTGTAAAGAAATAAGCAATTATTAAATAGAATCATCATGTCTGTGTTTATTCTTGCATATGCCAAATTCTGTATGTTTTTCATGCTACCTGACACCCCTTGAACAGCAGCACCTACAATTAGTGCCCCAGGACACTATAGAGGAATGGAGACTGGCTTCAGGATTCATGCACCTCTCCCCCTGCCTGTCCCTGTACACAGAGCAAGACAATATAAAAAGTTTGTTGCACTGACAACAGGAGCCAAGGAACATGTCAAAGTTACATGAGCAACACTAATTCCTCCACAGCATAAACAATGTCATGCATCCAACAACTAGTAACCACCACTGGTAGGTCACCATCACTGGCTGCAAAGACATGTGCTGATCTGGCCCTACAGGATTTCCAGTGCATTTCTGCTGTTGCCATCATCAGCCCGTTACAGTAGGAGACTTGCTCAACCTCTCTCATATGTGCCAGAACCACATGGCAAGTAAAGCATTCTAGAAAAATCACCTAGGCAAAGGGAAAAATACAGTAGTTCTCATGTGCAACTACAGAAATGTTTGTACTCAGCTGCTGAAAAAAGTTGATGTCAACTGTAATGAATGAAAATTTCTCCATTTCCTTACCTTATTTCCATGGAGTTTGCCAAGGGCCAGAAGATCACATCTGTACCACAACCATGTACATCTTCTGCTTGGTCCATTCAGGCCACGCAAGCAGCACTGACCAACTGCTTTAGAGCAACCTGTGGCGCAAAGTGTACACTGCACTTACCTGCACACAGGGAAAGCCCATGGACAGCCAGGATGTCACACAGAGGTGCTGCTGTAGGAAGACAAAGCTGCTTCCACTGGCACAGATCAATCATCAGAGCTCTGGCCTTTCACATAGATTTACGTACATTAAGCCATCATAACAGCTGAACTAGCACAGAGATACAGTCAGATGTTGATAAAACAGCAATTGTAAAAGTCATAACAATTAATTACAAATGCAATTCTTGTCTCCAGAATAAACAGCAAAATTGTAACATTCAGCCCCCATTTACAGTAGGCAGGCCTTTTTTTTTCCTTTTTAATTGCTGCAATAATTATACTCTAAATTACTTCATGTTTCAGCACAGTTTACCTACTGCTTGCTTTTTCACCCAGAAGAGCAAAGGATTAGCAAACTTTCCCCTATGATGTTAAGTTGACCTTCATCCCATTACACTGGGCCATTTCTACTGCAGCAATAGAGTTGCCACCAACTTCAGGAGGAGAAATCGGGTTATACAGAAACATTCAATGTATCCTTAAAAAGCCACATTCAAGAAATACAACTTAAGAGGTGTTTTCAATGTAAATGGCTTAAAGTGTTCATTTATTCTTTTCTAGAGTGCATTTCTATCCCCTTGCCCAGGATTTTAAAACATGAGTATTCTAAAATTAATCCCTTGACTTAATGTCATTTAAATTCCCTTGTCAGATCAAAACTTTTTTTGAGTTCACAGCCTAAATTCCACTCCCCTGAAAAAAGCATTCAGTATCTACAAACATACACAACACATCTCTAGCGTAGTAACATAAACACAGAAGAACCTCAAAACCCCAATAACTTGTCCAGCACATCCAGCATTTCAACCAACTGCTGATAAACAATCATGTCAGGAAGAAGAATTCTCAAGCTAATGGCTGGATTTACACGCAGTGATTTATAGTTGACTGATGTTCTAAACTCCCTTTGAAGCTAAATGCTAAGACATCCCAGATACCTCCTCAGTGCAACTGTCAAATCCTTCACTTAACTCCTGTAAGGTGTAACATATTCAAAGAACTATAGATCTCCTGCAGAAAGGAAATGCATAACAAGATATAGACAAAGATTCCAAATTAGATACTTGTTAGGCTTTTTATCTTCAAGGACACGATGCTGACATTAAGTCTTCCTTTACTTGTGGTAAATGAAATATTCATCAGTTCACTGATTATGTGCAGTATCCTCCTCCTCCTGGTGAAGCATTACAACTGAGAAATCAACTGACAGCCAGCAATGAAATTAAAAGCTTTTCATCTCTAGACACCACTTTGGGTATGATCCAAATCAATAGCAATTAAAAAAATGACCAGATGTTTGTACTGTGTAACAGGTGGGAATAGTGTGTCTCACTACAGTATCTTCTCAGGGTCATCTCCACAACCACCCAGGCACCACTGTCTTACCTGTACAGGCAATCTGTCACTGTTGAAACACCGCTTTCAGATTACAACCAGCAGGTGTCTGTCTTCATAGATGTACAAAGTTCTATTTCCCTGTCCTGTAACTTTCATTAAAAAAGTACCATCAGTTGTTCGTTAACACCACATACATTACAATGCCCTGGTGAAGTTGGCCCAGCCAGAGCAATCAAACACTCCGGCGCAGTATTCTTTTTTCCTTACACTATTTTAGCTATTGTAGCTTTGAGGGAAAAAACCAAGAAACCTAACTCTGCATGCTCGGGAGGAAAAAAAAAGTATAATTAGTTTCCCAAATCACTGAAGTCTTGAGCAGCAGCTCAGACACATCTCAAACCATTTTTTAAAATCTTCTCACTCTAGCCTAATTATCTGTTGTGAGTAGCCTATGCACTGAACTAGCAGCTCCAGACATAAAAAAGGGAAATGAGAATTAACATTTTCTACTAATTGAGAACAAAAGATCTGTCACTGGCACAAAATCAACCTTCCTAAGGTTAAGTGTCTCTAGTATTTACTTTTCAAATAAGAACCAGAAGAATGCACCAGAAGAACAGTTACTATCTGCTCTTTTACAACAGTAGGGAAGAAACCACAATAAAACTTTGTAATTCCAAAACCTCAAGGAGAACAAAGCCACAAAATATTAAGGAAAATACTTCAACATTAGCTTTGATAAACAAGTTTAATAATCTGCTACTTTACAGGACAGTTATTTAAAATTTATGCTTCAACAGAGAAACATTATGAGACTTAAAAGCCAATTTTCCAACACCTAAGACTTTGAAACTCCACCAGCCCAGTTTGTTCGGTCTACCCAGCATTGACCAGGAATTTCAGAGTTGTGGTTTTGCTAAACCCAAATGCTGTACACACCACAGCAAATCACCTTTTTTCCACGCAGTACTCTGAGCTGATCTCCAACAGTCGAGCTGCAATGCATGTAACATTCACAGGCAAAGCCAAACACTCTGATTACTGCACCCTCATTGCCCAGGTGGTTATCATCAGGCAGTGCACACTCATAAAACAGCACATTTCCAGTACAACCTCCAACAAAGTCTTTCTACTACTTTTATTGCTCTGCAATAAAAATGGTCTTCCCTTCCAAAACCCAAGGCTTTTATGAACAGACACTGGGTGCAAATCCCTGCTCATGAAGCTAAATCCCGATCTGAGTGAAGTTCTGGACTGCACCTAAACACTCAACTTCTTGCTTTCCATGAAGCACACCACATGACTGCCCAGGATTACCACTCTCCCCACTATAGACATGAAAAGTGAGTGCACGTACACCATAAAATGAAAAAGACTCTTGTTCCCTACTCCCAGGAATAATTTGGGAATTTTAAACCAAATAAGAAAAAATAGAATTCTATTTATTCAATTTGCTCCTTGGTTTCAGAGAAGTTAAAACAGGTGTCAATATAGACACAGCACTTCCTAAGAGAGTTAAGTCTGCTATGGCCATGCAGTTCAGAACTGCATTTCATGCCTGCTCCATCACATTAATTCAAGTCAGTCCAAACCTGAACCTCCAAAGAAGGAAGAGGAATCTGTGTTTTGGAGCTTTGTGAACAAAGCTGCACAACTACCAGAAGAGCAAGTGTCTCCACTTGAGTCCTACCCGTGGTTTGAAGCAATGGTGCTCTCTGCTTGGACAAAGCAGCTGGCAGGAGGCTGGGCTGAGTGCTGTCAGGTGCAGGGCTCTGCCTGCCCCATGAGGTGATGTGCCAGGCTGGTCCCTGGAAGGCAGCTTACCTGTCACCACTGCCACCAACAACAATTTTTGAAGTCATCCAGCTTGAGTCCCCAGAATAATTCACTTTACCAAAAACAAGACTAAGAAAAAGGTTCAGAGATGAGGCATAGGAGTGGGGGAAGAAGCAATTACCTAAGAGTCCTCAGCGGGTGGGGAAGCCTCCTCTATGGGTACCTCCACGTCCTCCTCTGAAGCCACCCCTCTCACCCCGAAAGTTAGTTCTGTTCCTCTCTCTGCCCCTTTCACCTCGGCCTGCTGAAGTCCCTCCTCTTCCTCCTCCCCTTGGAGCACCGCCACCCCGGTCTGACTTGGACTTGGGTGGTGGTGACTTGGGCCGCAGTCTCTCAATCTCTTCGGTACAGCCGGTCAGGTGGGAATTTGGGGCAGTGAAGTACGAAGAATACGTTTCTGCGTTGAAATTGCTGTTTGTGAGGGTGGGTCCTACAGTCAGCCAACCTAGAGAACACAACCTGAGTCAGCAACAGCAAGAACAAACAGCAGGCTTCAAGGCCGTTGTCTTTTTCCTAGTAAATGAACACTCAAGGGATAGGGACAGACATATCTGCACATCACCTGTATTAACAGAATGAAAAGGGCACCTCTAGGAAAGCCAGAAAAGTTCAATTTTAGACTGATATTTCTAAGGGCTTTCTTTTTTTTTTTTCCGACTCGTAACACATTGCTTTGGGAACATTCACAACGTGGTTTCACAAGACACTTTCTCCTGCCTTCCTCCTTGTTCTGGCCCCCCCTCTGGGGCCAGACTAAACCAGATCAGTAAATTCATCTAGCTTAAAAATAACACCATCCTCCTCCCCTTTTAAAAAGGCATTTAAACTGGATTTAGGCAATTTTGTTTCCAGAAACCAATTGTGACAGTGCAGCCAAGAGCACAGCATGCTGGAAGCACGTATCTGAAAACAAAATAACAATTCTACTGAAGCCCATATAATATGAAAATAGAGCTTTAAAGAGTTCAATTAACCTGTTTATGCACAAATATTCAGTGGGCACTTCAGCTTCACCAAGTGGATCAGGGCAGGCAGACTTAAGCACGTTCTTATTTCTTCATACTATGAGCTAAAATAGCATTTTGGACCTAAAATGGGGATCTCAGACCACTTAAAAATGTCAATGGAATTTAATTTTCTGTTCTATCAAACATTAATGAAGAAAAATTTAGTTCACTGATCTCAATAACATGCTTATAAAGAAAACAAGAATAAAAAACCAGTTCTTTAACACTGTTCTCTCTACCTTGGGAATTTATGCAACATTCACCTTGCTTTCTGCATATTTAAATTACCAAATTTAATAAACACAAGAGTTGAATCACACTAACATTACCCTGTGAGACATTAACATACAAGAATTCACCTACAACAGCATTGAAGTAATACATTTCCATTTTTAGAGCTAATGTGGAGTTTACTTAACCATTAAGTCCAAAAATAAAATAGAAAGGAAATATTCAGAATGTGAACTTAAAATCAAAAATTATATATTTCAGGATTCTAGTAGAATACTAAATTTCAGCATTTATCTTCAATTAGAGACAACATGGAAAAAACAAAAGCCTAAATATTGTTAGAATAAGTATTTGCTACTGAAAATGAGTATTATAAAACAAAACTTAACAGTAAACAGTGTTAAACTGGATTTGTGACCTGGTCTTGCTCCCAAACATCATCATAATAGAAATAACCCAACTGTAATATCACTTAACAGGTTTCTCTATGATGCTGCTGCACCACAAACTAAGGAGTCACCCAAAGGCAGACATTCCTGCTGAGAAAATACACACACAAGATCTTTAGTCCTAGCAAAATTTTCTGCCATTTGTTCACGAGGGATCAACTAGAGCAGGAGTCACTTTGCTACTGTCATAGCATCAGAACTGTCAAGTGATGCCACAGTCCCTCTGCTGCTGAATATAACACTGCTTAGTTATCTGAATGGGATGGCAGGAAACATGGGAAAGGTCTCCATCCAACAGATTTTCTCCCTCCTGCCTAGACTTCCACTATGGAGAAGTTACCAAGAAAGCTCATCTGGCTTTCTGTGCCATCATAATCCCACAGTGGGACTGTGGATTATATGCAGAAATACAGAGTTGTTCAGATGGTGCAAGTCCTGGCAGAAGAATCACCCATTAGGATTAACCATCATCTCACCTTCCTTCAGAACCCCCCATCAAGTGGCCTCAGATGATGAAGTTGTTAATTAAAGTAAATTACAATTTGCCAAGAAGAAATGTAACATTTACCTGGTCGAATTGTACTGTCCCTTCCAAAGAGATGAAGACGTCTCCGTCCAAGGCAGAAATGCTCAATGATATGAAAAATCTCTACAGGTTTTTCTATGTTGCCAATTTCAGGCTCTTCTGTGATGATCAGGTCAATGTCAACGTTCGCATGGATGAAGTCTCCATCTGTGCTGCGCCGCACTGTTCCTTTGATGCCCATGAGGCAGTGCTCCTGCACACACACAACAGAACAGCTCCTGTCACATGTGGATGTCCACAGCTTCAGCATGGTGGAGAGAAAAGGGAATTCTAGGCAGAGCAGATCCTGCTCTTGTACAGAGAAAACTCTGAGGCATGAACAAGGTCAGAACAAGTTGGAGCTACCAAAAGAGCCTTTTGAAAACAAAGCAGAGGGTAGTTTATGTGATCTGGCTTGATGAGCCACACTACAAAGTGGCAAACCCAAATGGAGGCCGAGATGAGATAATTGGACTTCAATTACAGCAAAGTAATTGAGTTGGGAGGGCTGAGTAATCAAGGAAAAGTACAAGGTGATGGCAAGAGTAAGGGAATAGGTATTAATTATGATTAATACTTGTATCAGCATTCTGTTCCCACCTTTATGTATATAATTTTCAGAGATCTCAGTCATTAAACAGCCAGTGAAAGTGATGTACCTTTTCATATTGTACCTTACAAAAAATAGCTTCCACCCGCAGATTCCTTTCTAGAAGATATCACTGCATCTAAAAAGTAAAACCACTATCAAACTGCCAATGCACTCCATCAGCATTAAAAACATTCTTTAACTGTTACATGCATTGCTTTGCTTCCCTCTAAAATGTTGCAGATCAATTTAAGTGACTAATATGTAGAATCTATGAATGAGAAATCACCATAATTGGTACAGGCTGAAAAGAGAGTTCTACATGCTCATTTCAGAGTTCTGTTTCTGGGAAATTTTAAGCTCAGATGAGTGATTTTCCCCAGCACCATAAAACACTGATTCGCTAAGCGCCACCAGATGGCTCTAGAAGAAGCTGCAGACAAGAGCATGTAATCACTGCCAGATTTTTGGCAAGAGTTTTAAGTTAGTGAATAAATCTGAAAGGCAGAATAGATGACCTATCAAATCTGTGCAGCTGGTCAACTGCTCACAAGCTACAGGGATTTTAGACCTTAAATTTAACTAAATGAAAAGGCAGAATATTGTTAAGCAAATTATCCAGCAAGCAAATCCTCATAAATCTAGTCTCGGGAAGAACTATCCAAAGTATTTTATTTTCCTAATGTGTGGAGTGTCACTCATTAGTACCTTAGACTCTGGAACAGGTGGCACAGCAACCATCTAGAGAGGTCCCTAATCTAAACACATGAACAGCAAATGCTGTCCAGTTATCATTGGTAAATACATCTTGCACAAGAGGCTATTTAGTCACAATAAGCTAGCTCAATTTTCAGTGTTTACTATACATAGCAATCTCAGCCCAACCCTCACTCAATAAACAGAAATTCTCTAATACCAAAAACTATTCTCTGTTAAAGACATAAAGCCTCCCCCAAACCTCCTGTGTTAGTTTTAACATCTCCCTCAGGAGTTAGCTGCAGGCAGTTGCAATACTATAGGCAATAAACATACAATACTTTATACTTATAAATATGTATAATCAATACAGACTTTCAAACAACCTTCACATTAATGTAAATGCAAGTCAAAGAAAGATTCCAGATATCTTTAAAGGGGAGTTTGTACTCCTGAAAAATGGCAAATCTGAGACAGAGTTGAGGATGTTTAATACTAACAAATGATTAAAGAATGTGGAATGAGTCCTGGGGTTGATGACACATTAAATTATTATATTGTCAGCCAGTTCTATTCAGCAAAACTGCCGCAGTTATATCCACATATACCCAAAACAATTCTCTATTAATCCTAGCTATATTTTTAAAGTCTTTGAATAACATACATTTGAATCTCTTAAATCAGAATACTTTTTTCTGTACACCTTGTTCAATACACATTCTCCACAACACATCCCTAAGACACTGTTTAAATTAAACCAAGGTGACCAATTCCATCACCTGTGTCCAGAGATGCTGACTGAGGAGCTATGGTCGCTAACAGTCCTCTATGCATCTGGTTCAAGCCCTGGGCACACAACTGCACATGTGTATTGGGAAACATTAGCTATTCTTCCAGAGTTGCTTTTTATGACAACATCCATTTATAATCTATAGTTTTAAAGACTTCTTTTGACATTCAATTTAGTCAAATTCTACTGCTAAGTTTAGCCCCATTCAAAAGGTGTTCCTCCACCAGCAAGTTTTCTCCTCCAATATGGAAAGGAGCTTGTGTTTTACACAAAAGGTATTGCTAAGAGACTAACCACTTATTCACCAATAACTGAAACAACTCAGAAGTCAAAAACATTTCAAGGTACAGTAACATTTTCTAGTCAGTTTCCATTTCATTCTTGTTCCCTCAATCTGAGCCCCCCTCAGCCACTTGCATTTCAACAAGGCTCAAAAGAGGACAAACAATAGCAATTGACCAAGCAGTGTTAAGTGTAGATGAAACTTCCACCTTCTGACTGAAGTCAAGAAAAGGACACAAGTTCAGCATTCATTCATCCTATGAATAAGTTTATTCCTATATACTGTACTTTGCAGAACTCTGAACTCTCACATCTGCTTTCCTGAAAGCGTGTCACCAACTGCTGTGGAGCACCGGGTGTTCCATTAGCATGGAGAGATAGAATGGGAACAGAGGAGAAATTGAGCCAAACCTTTACCTTGGTTCTTTGGAAAACAGCCTTAGGGTCTAGAGTCTTGGTCTTTCCAGGGTTGTTCTTATTTGTTTTAATCCAACAAATGTCCTCACATCTTCTGTAACCCCATTTGCGCAGACACTAGACAGATAAAACAGTTCACACTACATCAACACCTTAAGTAACCTGAACCAAACACTCATACAGGTACTTTCCTTAAGCACAGCTAAAGGAGAAATCTGTCACAGATGAATGAAACTGTTTACTTGCATGACTGTACTCATTTTTTTTCCATGCTCCCCACCCCAAAAAAGAGAAAAAAAAATGCTGCTTACGTGCACATCGACTTGTCCACATATCACCCTATTTAAAAAAAGAAGTAAAAATCTAACCACTGCACAGATCCCCAGTGGAACTCTGCACTCATCTTTACCTAGCGACACTGAAATTCAATGAAAATCAGGCTGAGCAACATAGTTATCAGCTGCCTTGGCCCCGTCTTCACTACTGCCTGCATGCTGGTACCCAAGCAATGCAAAATGCTATGAACAGGAAGATAGAGACAAAAGCTTTTGCTACCACGTTGTGGTTTTTCCTATACTTGTTAAAAAAAAACCAAACAAACCACCACTGCTGCCCCCTCAAACAAAAAAACAAGACCACAAAACCAAACAGATGACTTTTTAATCCTTAACTCCTGGAAGCATAGTCTTGGAAAGGGAGGAAATTGGGCATTAAGGACTGAAGCTCATTTGGCTATTGCTGTGTTCAAGAACTGTCCGGCTACTATTAATGTCTATGAACAAAATTAATCTATCCAAAGTAGCTCCTTTAACCAACCTCAGAATGAAAAGCAGATAAAGGATAAAGCAAACAGGCAAGTAACCACATGTTGTTTTAATAGAAAGCACTGCTCAAACAAAGAATGTTTCAGCACAGCAAGAGCCAACTGGAAATTCTTATTCCCCCATTGCCAACACCAGTAGTGCTACCCTTGCACACAGATACAGAAAGATTAAAATGCCAAGATCTTACAGGGAAGTAGAACTTCATATAACTCATTAAGAGCAAACCCACTTAAACTCTAGGTGTTTTCTGAAAATAAGCAATACTACACAATTTAATCCCACTTCATGAAACAGTAGCACCTTTCTACTAATGAGTATTTCTGGCAAAAAGCTATTAACTATTTAAATTGTTAAAAAATACTGTAAATGCACTAATATGGCAGCCTGCTCTTATGGCAACACAGGAAAAGAACAAGACAGCAGTACAGCTTCCTAGACCCTATAGAATTATGCTTCCTCACAGCCACAGCGACTCATCTCGAGAACAACAGGACTTCAACAGTTAATGTCAGATACACTTACATTTATTTAATCCACTTAAAATTATATACCTGCTGCCACAGCAACAAAACATTTCTCATCAGTTATAGAATTCTATACAGAAAAAGTCAATGATAAAAATAAACTCTTAAGCCCGTCCCTTATAAATTGAATTAAAGCATCATCTTACCACTCGGCCAAGATCCAGACCCTCGCCTGAACCACACCACAGAAACACAAATGACCTTGGGGCTGCAATTTCTTCAATTTCCAACTTCATGATCTAGTAATAATGACAGTAATAAAAGTGTTTCTGAATTAAATATAAAACAACAGTTATATCAGGAAGAATACTTAATAAGTGTTAAAGCTTTGTCACAGAAACCACCAGGAAACACTTTTATTAGCTAGCCTGTATACCATCCACAGCCACTTTTCCAAAAGTTATCAGGACCCAAGTGGATGTTCTCAGCATTGCTGATGACCAGTTTAATTATTTTATTCTTTTATTCTAGCTGTATAGAACATTCTAGACTTAAAAGACCAATACAACCCCCATGATTTCCTGCTCTCCCACCCCTCCCTAAAACTCTGCTTCATTTTACCATTCCAATGGTAGCAAAAAGGTTTAGTAACAGAGCAATAAAGCTCTGTTTCTTTTCAGCCCTGGAGTTACTCATGGGAAGCTTATGAAGATATGTTATATAAAAAAAAAAACCAGCTTAATTCCCATTACTACAAAGGCAAGACATTCTCTCCATTTTCACTTCCAGGAAAATAGCGGCAAGAATTTATCAGGACAGTGGTTCAACAATGACAAATGAGTAACATTCAGGATGAAATAACTTCAGATGCAAAGCATCTGCTACTCATTACAAGTTGAAAAGATTCATCTGTAACTTGCTGACACATCAAATCAAGCTTCATTCTGTGCTGCTGTGAAGAAAAATAATGCAGTAGAAGCCATTCTAGGAGGATGTAACTCCCAGCTAAGATAAGAGAGTGGCTCCTGTCTCCAACACTTCCACTTCTTCCATTAGGACAGGATGTTTTTTCTCTAGGCAATGCTGCCAGGCGCAATTTTTGCCTGATGTAACAGAATGGCTAACACAGAAGCTACCTACTCCTTAGCATGTAGTTATCTAGTCTCTGGCCACAGGCAGGAATGCCTTTGTTATCAGATTCATTCCTTAAAGGTGGACTGAGTTTTATTTTGCTTTCATGATGTGTGTTTGATTCCTTCTAAAGTTACGCACATACAGGTTTCAGCCCAAGGACATACTAAATCTAAAGCAACATCATCATCTCCCTCCCCTAACTGAGCACAGATAAGAGAATTTCAGCAACAACAGCTTTAGTCTACTGATTCACTCGCATTATGACAAATCCTGAAGGACAGGGCAACGTGGCAGCAGACTTCGTGTCACCAAATTGTTATGCTTGATGACATCCAGCACTTCACAGCCTCCAGCCCCCACCTTGCTTTTCCAGACCTGACTTTACTGAATAGGGGAATATACATACAGCATGGAGTTACTTATCAACACATCTTGAGCGTTTCCTTCTTCCCAAGCATCTACTTGCATTACTACAGAAAGAACCTTCAAATAATTTGACTCAATTCTCTAAATGTTTACTAGAGCACAATAAAACAAGAGAACCAACAATGATCTCAAAAAAGATCAGATCACATCTTGCACATTAAGATTTCTCATCATTCTCAAAAAGAGGTCAGAAATCAACATGTCTGCAAATAAAACTTATGTATGGGAATACATAAATACAAGAAAAAGAAAATACACAACTAAGGTTTATCTATTTGTTAGACTTCTCAGGATTATGACTGGTTTGATTGTTAACATCTACCTGGTGAACACTTCGGGTATGACAGTGAAGGGCACTCATCTATACAGCATATGAAAAAGCATACCTTAAAAATCTCTTCAAGAATTTAAAGAAACAAGGGAATATTTACAATGGATATTCTGAATTTCAACAGCAAAAACCAATCAGAAAAGAAAATTAATGGAGTTTGAAATTAGAGAGAAAACTTACTATTATTAAATTTTAAGTTTTTCAACCAGGCTCAGGGAGAACAAAAGGGTATATTTAAGTCAAACTTCTCCAAAAAAAGTCTTTTGACACAAATAGTGTAGGCATGCACACAATGCAAAACTTAGTTTTTATAAGAATCTAGACTCTTAAAAAAACCCCAACCAACCACATATCCCATTTTTCCTTAAACCACACCTCTGAAACATTTTCATACCAAATTAAATCCTCAAACTATTTGCTTAAATATAGGTGTGAAAGCCTTTGCACAGCAAGAAAAATCCTTACATCATCCCAGGTCCAGCATTTTTCATTGGCAGTAATGCCAGTCTCTCGGTAGTATTCCTCCAGTGGTGGTTCCAGGAGAATCACATCAAATTTGGACTTCAGTTCTCTAATATCAAAAGCTTCCAAGTCTGCTTGTAAGTACCTGTTTAAACAGAAGATGAGAGATTGCTTGGACAAGCTGTAACCATGGTCTGAAAATTCTACTCCCCACAGAGCAGGGTCCCCTGCGTGGTTCATACAGCTCAAACGCACTAAACCCAGAGAAGATGCAGAACACATTCTCACTTAACCTCAGCTGGATGCTGCTGCCTTCTTTTTTTAAAGGTAGTCCCTCTCAAACAGTTTTTAGGACTCTATAAATTAGGAAGTGGGAAACAGATGCTCTCACAGACTGTACAACAGTACCCAGTACAGAACCACTGAACTTTCTGTACAACCATGGACTATATTAAGAGAAAGTGTCAATGTTTAAGAGGCAAACATTCACTTCCTGGTTAACAGATTTCCATTTTGCTTTGCTTTGGGAAAGTAGTATCTTTTTAGATTTGCCATTTATTATACGTTATGTTCAGAAGATTCTGTAATTTAGAAAATCAAAAGCATAATTCCCACACACATTGATTTTATTAAATACACAAACAGTCTTACACCTGGTCTCCCCACCTACCCACCACTCTCTACTGTGTCACCATCAAAAACATTGTCCTGCCCTCCCCTCAATACCTTCAACCTTCAGAAAGCCCATGAGCAGATGACCACCACCTCCCCCTTCCTAAGAGGCTGGAAGAGATTATTATTCCCAAAGTCTGTTTGGTGGTATCAGAAGTCAGGATTTGATTACTAGTTTTTCCCCCTTTTGCGCTTTAAGGCTAAGAATGCCAAAATACATCAAACTTCAAAATAGCATGCCAAGTTTTGCAGTTTGTAACCCAGTTGTTCAGACAATGATTTCAGAGTTGTTCATGTGACTATCACGAAATAAGGCTGGTTTTACTCAGCACTGATTAGGACTACAGTGCATTAAAAGCATTAGGTTCACACTCAGACAGGTTCAAACTCCTGGGAGTAACACACTCTGTGCTTATACCACATCTAACACTCAGCAAAAACTCAGAGGTAATTCAAAGTCAACAGGACAAATCACTCCCAGCCAGCCTAAACTTGAACTACGAAGTGACATCTGATTATTGGATACTAAGGTAATAGCTGAACATTATACAAAAAAGCTGTTACAAGAACAACTAAGGTTATACTAGGAGGCCAATTTTTTAAAGTTTTTCTTGTTATTGCAAATTGCATGAGATTCACAGTGATAAGATGTTGAGTTCTCAAATTAAAGCCTGCAGCCCAATCATTTGACAGTTCAGTCTTAAAAATCAAAGCTTTAGATACTATAAAATAAACACACACTGGAAGGAAAAATCTAGTTTATATACCATATTAAATTCCAGATTAAACAAAACCTGATTTTATTCTTCTGAAGTTTCAATTGATTAATTTGTGTATACAAGCAGAAATTGAAAATGTAAATTCTGAGCAGGTGCTAAAGATAGAGATTTGCAAAGCAGACGGCTAACTTCAAACAGGTCTGGAGAAGAAAGGCATTTTGCACAAGAACACTTACATGGGAGGAGTGTTAGATTTAGATATCAGCTCATCCTTCAATCTGATGAGCTCTCTAAGTTTTGGATATTCTTCAAACCTATCTGCTAAGCCTAAGAAGAAGAAAACATGAAGTTAACAACTACTTAGTAAATCTGTATCAATTAAGCATTGTCCAGTATTCTGAATAGGTCCAAATGTTAATAATTAGCCTCATTTTAATTTTTGTTAGAACAAACCAAACCTTCAAAGCAGTTTTTTGTTCAGTACTTCACAAAAGCCTCCTGCCTTCACCCCACTAATTACAGCCATTACTGGATGTAGAGTCCATGCTCTCATCTCCTCTAGAGCACTACAGTGACCAGGAGTCACAACTCCTTTTATCTAAACTAGAAGTGCTAGAATGGTTAGAAAGCTGGGGTTTTTTTAATCACCCCATCCATAAGTTTCTATTAAGGTATTAACATTCGTTTACAGAATACTCTTATTTAACCTTTGAAGACTATTTCTAGGGTGGCAACTGGAGTGTGGCTGGCTCCCTTAGGCAACTCTTACATTGAGATTTGGTACTCCAGTGGCAGATAAGATTTGAATATATGTATATTTGCTACTGTTTTTCTAGACTTAGCTTTATGATGCCATTTTCAAACTTAATATGTACACAATGCAAAAGGGAGAGCCCTAACCAGGTTTTCTGCAGCCAACTTTAAAGAAAAAACAAACAAGCAAACTTTTCAGTGTATTCTACTCGCCCTTCCATAGAGTTAAGCAGAGACAGCATGGTTTTGTTATTGCCAGCAGCAGGCTCAGCACAAGCCAAAAAGGTACCAAGCCTGCCTCCTAAGCAGTATCTATTCAATAGAAGTTATTTACAAACCTTCATGCTCATTTAAATTTACAAATTTAAATGGTTCTAATTCACAGGGGACAAAAAACCCACTCAAACCCCACAACCCTTTATCCCTCTCCCTGTTTTAGTTCAAAGTTCTGAACTCCTAACCCTAGCACTGCACTGGTAAAAACAAAGTTCTCCGTATCTAACTTTATTCTCTCTTATTACACATGCATAAACCACCCTAAAGTTATTTTCTTTTCCTTAAATACATAACACCTTAAAATCATCACTATGTTCCTGTGATTGCTGCCCTGTGTTGCTTCCAGCCTGTACAAGCCAAATACTTCTGACCAGCAGCAACAGAAGCTAGTTATCAGCAGCTAAGCAACAGACATAAAAGAATTTTCAACCAAGATGACTTTAGTTGTTTAAAAACAAAAAAAAANACCAAACCGCACCTTAGTTTTAGAAAGATTGAATTCAGGCTTAATAAACAAACAGTTCAGTGATGGCTGGATGGAACTTAAAAAACCATCCTCTAAACTCAGTATCTTGGGCCTTCTAATGAGTTGTCAGCAGTTAGTTACACTTAGCTCCCAATTTAGCTGGTAAATA
>VYZX01024681.1:34678-96371 GCA_013401335.1 Brachypteracias leptosomus
TCTTGGGCCTGCTAATTAGTTGTCAGCAGTTAGTTACACTTAGCTCCCAATTTAGCTGGTAAATATTATCCATATCACTTACTTTCACATAAAACCAACAGTAATAATAGCCTTAGTAAAAATTGCCTCCTGATAAGAAAAAAAAAAACAAACACTCATATGAATTTATTGGTATGTATGCACACAGACAAAACTATGAAGTATGTGTATCATGCTATTGAATTAATGAGTTATCTTCAAACAGTTACCAACTATGACATACCAACATCTCTGATGAAGTTCTGAGGCCTGTGTCCTGTATCCACAAAGTGTTGACAGTAATCGTTGTGCGGATTTAAGCTCTGAGTACCCTAGAAAACAAGAGAGAGTTCAGGGAGAGCAAGGGGGAGGTAACTGGACATACACACACACACTAGTCAAGACTGTCATTGTGTTTTTAGTTCAAACTCAGGCCCGCTATTACCATGGCTCATACTAAGATGGCCCAGATCTTCAGTCAGATCAACGTAAACATTACAGCCACATCTTTCACAGGAAACCTCTGCACTTGTGAAATCCAGCCAATTACTTCAGCCTTTAAAGTTGCATTTCAGAGACCATCAATTACAGAAACAGTTTAACCCAGCTATGCCAGCTTTGACTAGACATCAAATTTCAAAAGTGGCTCACCTTAAGAAAGGTGCTGGAATCTTTGTAAATCTCTTCTTCATAGGGCAGGTTTTCTTCATCTTGCTGCAGCTCTACTTCATCCTTGGAAATAAAGCAGATATTACAAGCATGCAAGATCATGCTATTTCTCTCCTTGTGATTTTGCTGCTTAAGGAAAGAAGTGGGCTATCTACAACCAGAAGTCTCCCAAAACAGCAGATCTTGAATGGTTCCAACTCCAGTTTTGGAGAGGAAAACACAAAATTCCCTATTGCCAAAAAGGCCTGCCCCTCATTAATGAGGACAGTGTTACAGGGAAAGGCCTCAAAAAGAAGAATGAAGCAAGAAACCCTTCATTTCTAGACCACGACAATGTGCAAAGTGTAGAACTTTTAATTTTTGTGTCCTCTCCCCCCCTCCCCCAATTTCACTCCTTGGACTAAAGCAAGTGATATATTTTATTGAAATTCTTCTGTAGTAAAACCTTTGAACATTCGTACCCACTCAATCATCTCTTATGTTCCAACTTTAGGAGTTGAAACCATACTGTCTATACAAGCCTGTCAAAGCCCACACTTTGCAGAAACAGCACATGGTACAAGCTAGTATTTCATTTGAAGTGTCCTCAAAGTAGAATTCCCATTTTGTAGTCTCAAAATTTACAGAAAACAGGAATTGCACTGCAATCCTCCCCCCGTTAGCGTGTCACCAACTATTTGTTCATCAGATTTCTGGAATGCAGAGATCTGTCTCATGGATCTCTGAACATCAACAGAACTCAGAACAGAAACAAGAGACTCACTTCTTCATATCCCTTTGTCTTCCCACTGATCCTGAAACAGTCCAGTATATGTACGATATATAAATAAAACTGAAGAACCACTAAGTAGTATCATCTGATTACAACAAATTTTAATCAGTTAATATAGTGCTTCATGTAAGAAAAGCAGTCTCAAGGCCAAAACATTAAAAAAAGACATTTTAACACACTGAAATAAAAGGGAAGATGGAGAACCAGATTTCTAGCTCAACTTCTCCCTTGCAACAAACATCTTCAGTCAAAAAGATGCAGAAAAAAGGCTACAGTTACTGCTGTGTGTACCCTGTGCTATGTGAGAACACATTACATGTTCTCCCTACTTTGATCCCTCTAGCTGTTGAGATCTAAAATAAGCTCTGTGGTCTTTCCAGATTGGAGCTCTGAACCAACTTCTGAAATGCACACTGATTCATAGGTCACAGATTCCCTCTCCTCATTGTTGAGGTGAAAAACTGAGAGAGAGTCTGTTTATCCAGACCAAGAAGAAAAAGATTACTATCAGAAACAGCAACAGTGTTTACAAGGAAGAACAACGAACAGCAGACAAGTAGCAACAAGTTATTCAGGCAAAAAAAGCTGAAAGCTTGAGTTCTACTAAAAACTGCTTATGCCATCACAAGCTTACACCTGTTTCCCCTCTTCCATCTTCTTCTCAAGCTTAGCCTTCTGATGATAAGCATTCATTAGATACCTACTTCTGAGTCATCCCAGTTCTCTTTATACCTTCATAAGTAATTTAAAAAAAAAAAAAAATTCATGTGGACACAAACAAAAAGCCCACACCACCAACTTCCAAAGGGAAAAGGACACAGTCAAAGCAGAGACAGAATGAAATAAACAGTAATATAAGATACTGGGTTCTCGCACATCATCCCTGTTTTCCAAATCCATTGTGTTGTTGCTGAGTTAGAGAAAACAGAGCAACCCACAACATTAAGGCATATAGCTTTTGCAAGCGACTAGAGAGGTACATTAAGCAATTCTCATGATTCAACTGAGGAAGATGTTTCCAGACTCCAGAACAACCACATGGAAGCACTCCAAGCTCGCAGGCCACTGCTTGCAGAAACAAAGCACAACAAAGTTGCAACAAATTAGGCAGCAAATATCAGCCACAGGTGCTTCTCTACTTCATACAAAGGTCAAACTCTGCCACAAAGCACTGTTGATACCAGACACAGAGGTTCAAACAATGAAGTAAATTCACCTGGGGAAGGGGAGGGGTAGAGCAACAATCACAGCTCTCAGCAAACTGTGGAAAACCTGGAAGTGGCAGCAGACAGTCCAGCTCCATTATCAGTCACTTCCAAATACAGACCAAGGAGCTCAAGTAACCCCAATACAACTTTTACTGTTTCACAAAAACAAGAGTATAGCAGTTATTTGGAACCACAAAGGTTTCCTACCCCTGCAGACCTTGCACCATCACTGCATCACAGCAACAACAGTACTGTATTTTCACCAGCAATTACAGAGCATGCAACTAACTAGAGCAGCTGAGGTTTGAGGACACATTCATGTCCACCAAATCTGAAGTCAGGGTACAACAATTTTAAACCACTTCAAAAAGATTAACTGATACCATCACATAGAACCCAACACTGCAAGTCAGGGTTCTAGAGACATACGAGTCACCTTACATTGGAAATACTCTGAATTTTTCAAACAAAACCAACAAGCTTGCAACATTTGTCTGCAACACTAATAATTAATTATATTATTACTTTTGTCTAAGTATTAAACACAACCTACTAGGGTTTGATACCATAAGGATCTAGACTTTTGTGTCAGTTCATATTACAAGACTAAATTTAAACAGGCTCAAAGAAAAAAGTCACATCAATACAGATAGGATTTTACTAAGTTCTTATCTCCTTGACAATGGGGAATTAGCAATGCCTACAGAAAACAGCTGGTGTCTTCTACTTGGGGGCTTTAAATTTCCTAAATCTATTCACCTGCTCGACTGAAGCTGGTCTTAGCTAGTATTATTAAAACATGTTTCAACTTCAACAATGCAACAAAAGTCTGGCCACTTGCAAGTGGTTACAATCCACCTCAGGGTAAGTCTTCTCCATGCTAACAAAGTTAATGATAAGATTCACATTTTGCCAGATGAAGTATTTCACAGCAAAACACCCCTGGTCTTAACCATGTACTTGCTGAAGAAATAAAATAAACTGCTATGAACCCATCACTAATGTAAGCATAAAACCCCACTTCACAAACAGTGCACATATCCTGCTAATCCCTTCTGTGAGATGGTGACTTAATTGGTTTCCTAAACAAGATATACAGATTCACACTTTGCACATTAGAAAGAGCATGTCTGTCCATTTACTGATAAACTTTAAAAATTAGTCATCAAAAAGTGTCCTGTCATACATGAACTGTCTTAGTAAAACAGAATATAGACGTTATTACAGAAAGATTTATAAACCTGAACACAAATTTAACACTACCAAGGCCTCATATTTCAAAAACTGTTATTTTTAGACATAGAAGAAAACAGCAGACACCACATTTCATAAATGCACTGACTTTGAATCTAGGTAACCACAGATGTGAGGTCATTAGGACAAAGGAAAAAGGGAGAGGGAGGATATATGCTGCAACAAGATCACAAAGCAAATAAGACAGACTAGCTGTAATCAAAGCTTTTGTTTAAGCTCCTTTCTCTACCATTCATCTTAACCAAAATATCACATTAGATACAAAGCAAGAATGGATGAATGTCTGAAAAATGAAGGACCACCACTCATTCTTCAATAACCATGGAGGTGGGGTTTTTTTAACTGAATTTTTCCTGCATATTTTTGATACTCAAAGCATATCCCAAACCAAGCCTCTTACTTCCATTCCTTTAGAATCCTTCATTTCCTCCATTCATCTGCATTCCTCTGCACTTAACATGCAGGCTGGAAGACACCCTCAGCCTCCCAGTCTCTCACCCAAAGGCCTGTACTTCCTGCTAAATGCCAGCTTTGCTTCCAACACAAAAAACCCCACCGCTCAAGTTCATTTTTATACGTGTACCCAAAGGTACACACATCTTACCTCCCAACACAGCCAGCCTCAGCACACTGCCTCTCCCTGTGGGCACCATCACCTCAGTCTGCCTCCTCCTTGGAGCAGCACTAAATTAAGCCCCCAATCATTGGGTTCAGCTGTGCACAGCCCACTGCAATTAAGCCACACCTGAAGAGAAACACTTAGTTTCTATGGCCCCTCTCTTAGATCTCTACAGTAGAAGACACCACTGAAAATACATATAAAGTACCTATACACATAGCATTTACTTTTATTTATATGAACACATACATATTTTATAAGTACTTCATAGACACATGAACACCAGAGAAAATATTTTCTTCCTCTTTTTCTTACCTTATATTCTTCAATCTCTTCCTCATCAGCTTCTCCCTCATCTGGGTATTTGCGTTTTGCATTTGGTGCAGAAGTATCATAAGCAGCCCTATAAACATCCAACAAAACCCCTCATATAAAACAGTTCCTTTCTCCAGAGAGAACACTTCAGAAATCTCTGATAACCTGCCTGGACTACAAGCTTCTGCTACAAATTTGAAATTAATTTGAAACTTTGCATACAAGAAATTACTTCTCTCTCAGTATATTTGAGATAAGCACAACCTCTTAAGGACAGGAGCCCTGAAAACAGACACCTCATTTCCTCATTTTTTTTGTCCTAGAAGGTCCAACTTATGTTAACCAATGCAGTACATCTATCAAGTTAAGCCTGTTCACACCAAAAACTGAATGTTACACATGAGAACTAATGAGCAGTAATTACTCTGTCCTAGACATCCCTATCATTTTTTAAAACTTTTAAACTAAACTGCCCTGTAACTGCTCTTAGCAAAAGCAAGAGGCTGTAGGACAAAGACACCAGCTTTCTCACAGTAGGTTTTAACAAGGGAAGCAAGTTAGCCTTGATTTCCAAACCACTACTAGAAGAGAATGACTAAAACGTACTCATCCTGTTCAAAGTTCGGACTTCAGTAATTATTTTCTTTCAGTACACTGCACGTTTTCAGATCAAGAGTAAGATTTTATGTTGCTCTTTGGAGCAACCACTCCAGAGGCCCGCAATCACTGCTAGCACACCCGCATTTCTACCCGAAGCCGCCGACGGGTACTGACCGACAGGTCTCTCTCGTCTCGGCGATCTCCCGCTGGTCATCTTTGCTGTTGAGCACGGCACCGATGCTGTCCGCGTTCTCCGCTCCTAACTGCGCAACGGGCGACACAAAATCGAGCCTAAGTTACCGCTAATAGGCCCCCAAACGGTAACGACCAGGGAGCCCAGGGGCCGCTCTTCAGCCGCCCTCCCAGCACCAGGCCCGGCCGCAGTCTGGCTGCAGGCCCCGGGCCGCAACCGCCTCTCGCTGGGCCCACACCGAGCGGCCTCTGGAGCCCGCCGCCTCCCCCGGCCCGCCTGCCGGGCACCCGGGAGAGGAGCAGCCGCCGCCGCGGCCGTTACAGCCGTTACTCGCGGAGCCGTTACACCTGGGGCGGCGCGCGCTCGCTGCCCCCTCCCCTTGGGGACAAGGCGGGGCCCGCGCGCTGCAGCGCCCGCAGGTGGGCCCGGCCCGACCCGGCCCGGCCCCAGTCTTGGCCTCAGCCCGGCCTCTGCTGTCCCGGTACCTGCTGCGCTAGGAGCTGCCGCCGGAGCTTCTGCCGCTCCCGGATCTCCTGCAGGCGGCTGTTCATCGCCGCTCTGCCTGCGCCCGCCGCCCCGCTTCACCCGGCTCCCGCCCGTGCGTCACTTCCGACCGCCTTCCCATTGGTCGGCTGAGGGGACCGCGTGAGGCGGCAGTGGCGGCCATGCCGGTTGCGGGCAGCGGGAGCCGGGCCGGGCAGGACCGGCAGCGGAGATGTCCAGCGTCCCGGGGGCAACGCGGCGGCCGAGCTGTGGCCCAGGGGTAAGGCGGCTCTCAGTGCGGCCCACTGGCCTCCGACGAGCTCATCCGATGTTCGGTCTCTTCCCTGCTTCCTCCTTCCCCTCTTCTGTTTTATTGTCTTTGGAGGTACATAACGTATCTCACATGCCGATTTTCATTCCCATAGCTGTTCACACTGCAGCAAGAATGAAGATGGAAATAAAGGCCCGCAGCCTGGATTCAAAAGCAGCGCAATAAACTTCAGTTCCATCTCAAAAGGAAATTTAACAGAAGAATAAAGGAACATTACAAGTTATCTCAGCTGTTACAAACTGTGCTAATGTTTGCTCTCCTGGCCTATTTTTCCTGTAATTGATCCAAAGATGTGGACCAGCTGAAACTCAGTTCATGGAGTGTGGTGCTCCTTTGTGGGGATCTTGGTGCCAAGTACCATCATCACACTTCTGTGATACAAGCTGTGATTCTTTTTTTTTTTTTTTTGTGATAAACATGTCAATGACATTATGCAGGTCAAACTTAAAACTGAGAAAGATGCATGAAGAGAGAAAACTAGAGCAGTGTAGATTAATGCAGAAAAAAACTATTTCCTTCTCAGAGATAGAACATTCTAGAAAAATCATGGAGCTTCTAAAAGTTAAAAACCCAAAATACCAAGAGGTGATTTTTTATCTCCTTAGGGAATACATTATTAGTTACACTGTCGTAGCTCTGGAAATGTTACGGAAAAAGAAATGCTATATCCCACTGCAGCAGGCTGCTTTGATGTTGTGGGCTGTAATGAATACAAGTAGAAGTCCTCGGTCAGTAACAGAATCACTTCCTCCTGGAAGTGCTGTGATGAGGTCTGTGGCAGCCTGCACTCCCTTTTTAGAACTGGTTGTTAAGACGAGCTAATCTTTACAAACACTAATGGCTATGAAAGATGTTACACTATACACTATATACATACACTGCTGCAAAATAAACAGGTTGAGCTTTTGCAGAATGCTCCTTGCCTTTCTCCTCCTCCGTGTATGCTGTGGTCTGGGCTCTCTGAGCCTTCAACACAGCCTGTGGTCAGGTTTTTCTGTTAAGTATTAGGCCAAATCCTGCCCGTCTGGAGTCAAGAGCTACACAGACACATATATTGCACCACAATACAATCTATAGGTTTGGGTTTGATCAGCGATATTGGTGTGTTGATTACATCATGGTTTCTGTGGCCTTGAACCTTATCATGGAATCCTCAAATCCAGCCTTATATCCTGATGTCATCCCTGACTTGGTGTCAAACCTACAAATATGCAGTGCAGGAAATTCATCAGCCTCCCTAGGCAACCCATAACAGAGCTTCCTGGTCCTTCACACTCAGATTTCTTTTCCTAGTCTCCAGTCTAAGTATTTGTTGATGGATTTTTAACCTCTACTCCATATGGATAGCAAGATAAACACATTCCATATTGTCTGCCGTGGGCATGTGGAAGCTCCTTGGCTTCTCCTCAGCAGCAGTCCATACTGGCTGGGAAGGCTGCCGTCCCATTTATCTCCCCCCTGCACTTCCAATCCTCCTGCCTCCTGAAATCTCATCGAGTCAGCTCCTCCATGAATGGCTACTCCCAAGCCAGACATCCAGCTGCAGATGAAGCCTTTATCAACTCTGGGTAAAGCACACACATGATGTACTATCTGCTGGAGGCCACTGACCTGTTCAAGGATCTCAGCATAGTTTGCCTTTTTTTTTTTGCAACTAATGACTTCATTGAACTGCCTTCAACTATGATCCATTATCTGGATTTTTTCCTTCTGATTTATGAAGCCAATTGTTTTCTCCTCCTGTTTTTATTTAACTGGTTATTCCCCAGTGCATTGCCTTTCACTTCTCCTTACTGACCTGCATTCGATCTTTTTAATTATTTCTATTGTTGTGATAATTTTTAGTTCAAGTCCAGTCCTCTGGCATTCTTGTATCTACTTTCAACTTCAAGTGGTTGTCTCCAAATGTAACAAGCAGATGCTCTATGCTACTTTCTTTAACCATTTATAGCATAAAATATTTACAAAACACAAACAAATAATGGTAGAATTTCATACCCATTTGTGACCCGTGTTATACTGACATATATTCAAGTCTAGATTACTCCATTTAGCAAAAAAACACTGGCTTATTTTGTGTCAGTAGAAATGACTGTAAAAGTTACAGAGAATTTGGCCCAAGCTGCTTAACTTTTCACTGTTATCTCACCTTCATTATTCTTCACATCACAGACCTCAAACTAAATTATGCCTAATTAGATGCTCAATAAATTCATAAATTAAAAGCACCGAATGGATCAAATAGATGAAATGAAAGAGAACTTTATCACTTCACTCAAAACAGACAAATAGAAAACTGTTAGCATGGACTAACATCACACTCTTCCTATTTCATGCCGTTTTTCCCCGTACTCTTAGTCAAGTACCTAGATTTATCTCTTCAAAAATTTCTTTACAAGTTGGTAACCTCAATTTTGGGGCCTACTCTGAGTAAGCAATAGTAGCCACAACACCCAGTAACTGTGGCTGCATAAGTTTTTCTACCTCTGCCTTAGGCTGTGTCCCTGCAAGATGGCAGATCTGACTACTGAGCACATTGCAAAGCCACTACAACCACGAATCTACACCAACTCACTGTAGCAGTTCAAATTTTGTATAAAAATCTCCTAGAAGTAACTTAGTAGCAGCAGAGTTTTTGTTAGGCCAGCACTGCTTGCCCTTGGTAAGCCAATGAACAGCCAAAATAAAGCCTTCATAAACACCCCACCACAGGCTCTGGAGGATTTGACAGACATGTGCTGCAATTTCACACTTCATCTAGATCCCATTTCATTGCCATTCAATCCAGTATTGTATATGTCCTTTGTAATGGGCATGAAGCCTTGATGGTGCATGTTCCTCACAGCACGGGAGCTGCTGCCTCTGAACCAACTGATCACAGCCCCCCTCACTAACCTGCAGGTGACTATTGAAAGGAATTTTGGAAGAGATTAATTAATTTCTTTGCTTTTGCACAGCATCGTATTTCATTCTACTTTGTCATCAGGAATAAGTAACTTGTACACAAATGTTTAAAAAATTATTAAAAATATTTCTAATTCCCCTACGTGGAATAATCTCATTTAGTTTCTTAAATGTTCTGAGCAAAACACTGAATCCAGCATTGCCAGAAGAGCAGCAGTATTGCATCAGAGCTAGAGAAGCTTTTTGAGCAGAACTTTGTTTTGCTGTAAAACCTGGGTGGGTCAAGAGAGCATTTTAAAAACTCACATTGAATGTGTTAAATTGCTAGGAATGAAAATGCTTCCTGCTTTGAAAAATTCCTCTGATCAACACGTTTTGGTTCTAGAAATGTCACAAACTACCAAAAATATATTCTTAATGCAAGACATTCCATTTACAGCTATTCAGGCTTGACATCAGGAAGCATTTCTTTACCCAGAGGGAGGTCAAACACTGGAACAGGCTGCCCAGAGAGGTGGTCGATGGCCCAGGACTGTGTTAGTGTTTAAAAGGCTTTTGGACACTGCCCTTGACAACATGCTTCAACTTTGGGTCAGCCCTGAAGTGCTCGGGCAGCTGGACCAGATGGTCATTGTAGGTCCCTTCCAATTGAAATAGTTCAGTTCTGTTCTATTCTATTTTCTATATTCTATAAATTCCTTGTGCTCATTTCTATACCAAAAGTTAAGGCTTAGGTTTTTTATTTGGGGTGGGAATAAGAGCAAGCTGGTTTACGTTTTTTCTTTTACCTACTGCAGAAACTTAGTAGCCACTTGTCCATATGCTCTAAGGTAAAACCACACGTAGCAGCAGGACCCAGAACAGAGAACTTGCCCCAGGGCTCCCAAGACAAGAACAGACAATGCAGTAGTATTACGTGTGAATAAGGTTGGCACAACATGACCCTAGCACATCTCCATCACTGCAGGATATTGCCTATTTTTTCCGGAGCTATAATGACTTGTGTTTTGATATCTCTCACTATCAAGACCTAGATGCTGGGCACATGTGATTTCAGAGGTGTTACCTTGCACGCTATAGTCATCCACACCGCTTGCCAACAGTTACATCCATATTTTATCAGAGACTAACACATTTTCTTTCGAGAAATTCAGTCAACCGTGGCAATTAATTGACAATGCTCCTTCTAAATTAATAAAAAAATTAGCCAGAACAGTCTCCTGAGCCCTCAAGTCCCACTTCACTTGGAGATCAAGCATTACTGGCTTCCCACCAGAGAATGTGTTAAAATACAACTGGCTTTTTAACCAAAATGTCTGTGTATATGCCTCACAAAACAGACTGTGAAGAGGGGATGGAGCACAGCTTTATGCTGTATTGCTTCTAGCCCTGTAGTTACTCCCTCTCATTTTAACACTGCCTCCTTAGTGAGGCAGGAGCAAATCTCTAGTAACTACACAAACTACAATGACACTATTTGTTCTAAGGCTGAGTGGAATTTGATCCACTCCCCTCAAGGGCAGAACAAGCCTAATTACATGACATCTGCTGGCTTTATTATTATAAATCAAAGTGTTACAGAAGTGTGAATTTGTTATGCTTTGAATAACAAAGAAGCACACTCCATACACCTTGGTGTTCAGTGACTTACAAACTTAACTCTATAAGCACTGAGGTCAGAAAATATTATGTATCACTTTCCTGCTTTCCCCAAGTTGCTCACACAAGATATTAAAATTTTACTGCCAGATTTATCTAGCAGTCTGAAATTGTGTCCTATCAAGCTTGCAAAGCAATCCCATATATTTTTGTGTTTAAATACGGTACTTGTGCATATTTTATATGATTGTAGCACCCTTACTTTGTCTCAGAGCTGTTTTGTTTGTACTAAATAGCAGTAAAGGTGACTAGATGATGATACTTATCAGAATATTAGAATATATGATAGCTCTGTACACTGAAAATCTCATTATGTCTGAAGTCTCTGTATTCCAGAAAACACATCCTTATATATTACCTCATACACTCAGTACTTTTCCATTTTAAATTTGGTTTTGGTATTATTTAATGTTTTTCTGGATACCTCCATAGTTACTTAGATGTAGTATTTTGCATCAGCATGTTATTTGCACAGAATATTTACAAACATACCCCTGAATTTACTGTTTATCTTCCTTTCCCAGTCTCCCATTTACTTACACGTTTTCCAGAGCATTTATGTTACCAGTTAACTGTGGCTTCCATGAATACTCAATTTTTCAGTATCTACATCTTAATGCTTTCTTGTTTAAGTTTATAGGATACTAAGTTAAACAGCTCCTAGAGCTGCCACTAGTTTCTACACACCTGCCAGTTCTCTATCCATTGTGCTTTCTATGTGGCTGTGCAATAAACCAGATCAGGAAAAAGATCCGGCTGGTCTTTTAACCCAGTTTGGATTATTCTGCAGCAAATGTGCAACCACAGCTTCAGAAGCACCAGAAGTACAGAGAGAAGGCAGTAAAGACATATGAAAAATGTTACTCCAGAAGATGGCTTGTAGTTATGTCCTCGAGAAAGAAGTTACTCTGCTGCTTTTTACTTATTCTGCATTCAGAAATTCAGAAAGAAGCTTTGGGAAGAAAAACCTATGTATGCAGGAAAAAGAAAGTGGATGTATGGGCTACTCATGATCATTGGAATAATCTCACCAGGGAGGTGGTGGATTCCTCAACACTGGACATTTTTAAGATTTGTCTGGACAGGGCACTGGGCCATCTTCTCTAGGAAAATAATTGTAATAAAAGGCCAATGAGAGGTTTTGAGACTTTATGATTCATAAGCAGTACTACAATTCATTAGCAGTACTTCTAGTTAATATAACTGGGTGTTTGGTCTAGCAGGGTTTAGTTACACACCATTAGAATGTATTGGGTAAAATAATGTTTAGAAGGCTGAAGAACAGCAAGTGGTGTGTACTGTAACATAGTGTTTATTTACAAAAATAAATGGCATGCTAAGCAGATCAATATAAAAACAGGGCAAGTCACTATCTATCTTTTAGCTATATCCATAGCAAAAATCTCTGGCTTTTCATAACCCAAGGGGTTTCATTTTTTACTTTTTAGTTGACAAATCATTATCACAGCCAAGCTGAATATGTATAAAAATAGTAAATTGGAATGTGTAATTCCACATCACCATTGATTATAAAAAAAATAGCAATGGGCAAATCCTAATTTGCCTTAAGAAAGAATAAGGGGATGTTTAAGCCAATGATGAAGATTATAAGAAAGCAGTTTGTTTTGCCAACAGAGCAGTGGATTTTGCCTTCTCTGCCCCCTTCCTTCACCCCATCCTTCTCCCTGCCCTCCCCACAGCTCCTGACGTTTTCCACATTCTGTGGTAATGAAGGCCAGCTAAGTGCAAATGTCAATCACAGGTCTACACAATGCCAGTGTTGTTCCGACTACAAAAGTCATAGTTCAATAGTGCAAAGCCAACTCTGCTCCCATCTTGAACAGAATCTCCTCACAATTTAGAGAGTATCCTCACCTTACTGATTTTAAAGGCTAGGTAGCTGCATTTTAAAGTTTCAACTAAAACGCTGAACTGAGGCACAAATAGCAAGTACATCTTTGTGCATCCCTTCCTACTAATCAGTGTGAAATGGTTGCTCCAGCTCTGTATATATTTGTGAAAGCAAGTTAGGAACTACTGAGACTTACATTTGAGCTAACTAATGCTTGTATTCATAATGCACAAAATCTACTCACTAGCAAGAGAAGACTCACTGATTTTGATGAAACTATTGACCAACGCAGCCAACAGGACTCAACAAAATACTCCCCTCCTTAACAGCTAAACTTTTCAACTAATTGAAATTGCAAGTACAACAAAAAATACTTTAAATTAGTCCTAGTGCATCAATACAAACTCAAAAGAGAACATATACAGATCACGTGTTATGAACATGTGGTGATAACTGTAAATTAACCCTTTTTCATTCCCAGTAACAGATTCTTATGTTAATGAAGGTAAATCAAATACTTGAAGGGGCACTGCATGTATGTAGCTCAACACTAAATTCCTGCATCCCTCTGAAATACTGGAGAAAAAAATCTTATTTACACATTGTAGGTACATTGCTGTTGGATTTTGTGCAGGACATCGAGAAATTTCTGCAGGAAATATTAGAATATCCATTGTTGCTAAGGGGAAGGTGACACCTGGGTTAGGTGGAAGATGAAAACATAAATCAACCCTGCTTGATGTATCTCTCTGTGGTTTGTGATTTTCAGTGCACTTACACTTCTCAACAATGAAGTACAAAATTCTGAAATGGGTATTATTAAGAAATGTTTTCAGAAGATTAACTCTGATCAAAAAGAAGACAACTGCTGCCATTCCAGACACAAATAATTGGAATAGGACTACATGCATTATTTGTGAGAGAACTTATTTAAACAACTGCACTTATAAAGCATTGTTTACCCCAGAGAACCTTCTACACCATGAATGTCAGAGGAAATTGTAGAAGGTCATATATCTCAGCTCTGTGAGCCAGTTGTCCTCACTGACAGTGGATGTTTTGAATACATAAGGCTTCATCCTGGCCTGTGGCAGACTTACTTAATGTTGGCTGATTTGTAAAGGCCACTCTCTACATGAAAAAGAGTACAAAATCTATGCTTTATGATGAAGACGACATTAAAAAAGAAATTTTTTTCACCTTTTCTCTCTTAGATCTAAACTAAAATGTGAAACATTTCCACAAATGTTAAACTTTTTTACAAAGATGTAGCCTGCCCACTGTTTCATTTTAATTGTTTTTTGAGTGGCTTGTTTCTCAAGCATGAGCACAGAATGAATCATGTACAGAGCTTCCCCTAAAGGTCAGACTCAATGAAGCAAGTACCAAAACCCACACATACCCAAGGTAGTCAGGTTCAGAACTGAAGTTCTGTTTCTTGGCAAAACTTTGTGAAGACTGTTAACAAACACCATTTTCCATTCCATTTCTTCAAAATACCCTCTTTGGCATATTCTTGCCTCTTTAAACACGCTTATTTATAGAAGGGCTACACAACCTCACCTTTTGCCTAGTTAACAGACTGCAACATATGTGATGCCACACTTGCTCCCTATGCTAAGCACCAGGAGCTAAGGCAGCACCTCTGCTGTACTTACCCAGCCATGCTGGGGCACTCCTGCTCTCACACTGGTGCCTCACTCCCCACGCAGCCACACTGCGCTGCACGCTTGGGATCTGCTAAATGGTCCTGCTGGGAGAGGAACATAAAGGAGGGCTTGGAAGTTGCTCATGGAAACAAGATACAACAGAGCCTCAAACACTGCCACGTTACAACTGCGTGAACAGGACTGTCTGTTGTGCTAATTATATATTCCTGGGTGTTGCTGCAATAGCAGCAAAAGCATGAACAAGTGATGTTCAAACAAGTATCTCCACATTTCAATGTTATTCATAATCCTCTTTTTTTTCTGTGAAAAACTGCGATAGCTTTAAAATGACACAGGGCTACTTTGGGTATGTCAACACTATCTCAGTAGAAATAGCAATTTTTTCACTCACTATATTAAACAGAAAGTGCTCACCAGTTTTGCATGATTCAGTTCACCTTTCACTTTAAATGTAATTTAATGCATCAGGCCTGTATATCCCAGTGTTAGGCACATATGCACCCATGTATTGAACTGTTCTAGGAAATCAAATTTTTCTTTGCTTTGCTCCAGGAAATTGGGTGTCTTATTGCCTTATAATGTGAACTCAGCTTGTTGTACAAGAAAGTACTTAACACTTTAAAAGAGGTTTTTCTATGCTCTCATTACTGTGCGCACTGTGTTATGTGGTAATGGAAATCTCATCAATTACAGGCTGTTCAGTTACATCCTGTGTAATGCAGGGTCACCCTATGGAGCTTATATATTATTACAGACAAAAGGCCTATTTTCTTCTATATAAGCACAAACCCAAATTAATTTTGAGTCAGACTTGGCAGGATTTCAAATTTCTGCTGTCCATGTTTGTTAAAAAGAACAAGATTACTGAATGATTTTTTTATAAGAGCGCTGACTTATATCCTAAAAATGTTGACTCATTACAGCACCCATTCTATGGCCCATTTTGAACTTGGAAATCTTGCCCTGCTTCCTCTCCTTCTAGTCCTGATTTCAGCCCCTGTCTGGTGCTGTCAGATCTCACTCAGTGCCCACTAGGTCATGGGCACAAGTTTTTCCATTGATTCCAGTGGTTGATCTATTGGTCCCAACAATATTTGATTTGTGTAGAAATAATAGTGAGGAATTATTAGATAGATACTCTGAAAATGATTTCATTACAACACGTTGTGCCTGGCTGTTTGGATACATTCTCTCTGCCTTGTACTTATTTCCTGGGGGAAATTCTATCACATTGCCTGAGGTCAGCTGTTGCTCTGATCAGTCACATCTACGTTGCTGTTTAACCTGGTCTGGAGGGAATGCAGGAGAGAATGCCCTTCTTTAGGGCTATCAGTGGCAATAAGACAGGACTGACTCGGGCCTTCACTTGTCAGTACTATTTTATCTGAATTCCACCAACAGCTGGAAGTGCTCATCTTTTCTAAAATCCATGCTGAAAGCAGGCTGTATGAGCTACTCAAAAATAAAGGTAAGCAGCTTTACTGAGCACAGGAAGAGGCTAATCAGTGAATTTTGCTATTGATTTAAACAGGAGCAGAATTAGACTGATTCTCCAGCTGAATTTTAAATGCTTGGGATTAAACGTTTTTGAAATGCTATTTTTGCATGTATAACCCACACGTCAGATACCTTCACCTATTCACAAGAACCGTTTATTTAAAATTAGTCCTCTGATAACCTGTACCCTCACCCGATTCATGCCAAAGCCCTGTCAGTAACAGGAAGAACTATCAAGTGCTTTTAGAAAGCTATTAGGATAATAAAGGAAGCTCTTGTGTAAGTTTCCTTTTAAGCCTTGCGTATATGAATGACCCATGCTACTGCTGTGTTATGCGAGTATTTCTAATATTTTCTAACATTTCCATTTCTCAGGTAACCTGAGGAATCTGTGCACAGAAACAGAGTAATTTCTACTGTTACTTTAAGTGTGATGTCCAAAAGAATCAAAGTTCTCAAAAAACACACTGTCTGTCCATGTCTTGCTTGATCTTTGCACTGCTGAATAACTTTTGACTGATTGGGAGAAATGTGACAGAGGCAGAAGTCACACAGGTAATGAGATTTCTACAAGCATAACAAAAGTATCCAACAGATGAGAATGATTTTATATATGGCACCTGTAAGTGCCACAGCCAAACTGTGGCATGAGCAACATGAGCTTGCACAGTTCAAACACAAGAGAAATCATATTGGGGAGACACTCATAAATGACCTGGCCAAGACAGAAGCTGCAACCAAAGTGCAAAACACACATCCTGGAAAGCCAAACTGCATCAGCTCCAGTATTGCTCAAAAAAGAGCCCCTCCTGCTTACAGGGAAACCATTATCAATGCCTTGAATGGAAGCCAGACCAAGTTTCTGATTTGTAAATTCTAACCAAGGCATTATTTCCTGTAGCATTAACAGACCCCACATCATAGTGAAAGCTGACTTACAGTTATTAAAATAAGTCTTATTCTCCTGATATGATTACATAAAAAATAAAAATCATTATAAAAATTATAATGTTCAAGATTGAATCTGTACATGCGGATTATTTGATTAAACCTGAACCCTGCCTAGGAGGAATCATTAGGACAATTGCTTTTTTCTTCCTGATGCTGCTTTTATAATTCTAGTTACTTTCAAACCCTCTTTTCCTCCCCACCTCCTGCTTAGTACCACTCTGCAACCTCAAGCACAAACACCTTTACCCTACATAGGCAAAGAAAGTTCACTGGATGTAAGATTCCTGCTGGCCCACACACCTAGGGAAGACAAATGAGATCAGAATACATGAATAAGTACCAGGCTCAAAGCTTTGCCTCAAGTGTTTTGCAAGATTCATCACACTCATCTGTTCTCTTCCTCCTGTGCTGATCAGCAGAACTCTTCCTCTTCCAGGCTAGAGGGGGGAAAGAAAGAGCTTAGGTCAGGAAAAATGAAATCTTGCTGCTACTGTGATGCCAAAAAGTGTTTACTAGGCAATGAAGAAAGCCTTAACCAGCCAGGCTGAGCATGTTTTTAACCAGTCCTTCCAAAGGATAAAAGCAACTAACTTGTCATGACAACAAATTTTCAGACAATTTAAAACTCGCCATAATGAGCTGAATGAATATATTCAAATATTTTGAAAACAAATTAAACTCTTGCCAGCCCTGGCAGTTTCTGAACCAATGCATATACACACCCCCAGAAAAAACTTCAGAAAGAACAATCTGTGCACTTATATCCACAAAGAATTGCAACAGACACATGGGATAGCATAGTTACTGTGCTGCTGTAAAAACCCCAGCAGAGTGTTAACTTTGTGATTAAAATACTAACTGTAATGTTGCAAAAATAAATTAACTGGAGACAAGCAGGACTAAAATGAATAGAGACAATACCAAGAACTGTAGGATTTGCTTTTCCTTACCACTGGAATTCTTTTGTTCCTATAAACAGAAGTTTAAATTGGTAAAGTTGCATTTTGCACCTTTTGAACAATTTGCAGGCTACTAAAGCAAGACCACTGTTTATTAGAGATACAGGGAATCCTGCATGGAAAGCAGAAAGCACACTCTCTCTTTTAGCCTCTAGTCATAATACAAGATTGTGGAAATACTGATGTGCTCACCCAGAAACCAGATTAACACTTCTCAGCCCAAAAATTACAGAGGAAAAATGATCCTGTGGAGAGGTGAATCTACTGACTCACACTACAAACCAATTGTCAAATGATGGGTGTGTGCCATAGTAGGCAGAGCTGGACTTCACAGAGTATGAACAGCATAGATTAAAACGAGTGAAAAATCAAAAACTAATAACTAATCCAAACTAACAACTGAACAATATGGGACAAAGAAGCAAAACTGACAGCTATCCTGGTGGAAAAAGGAAATCAGAGATGATCAGGTCATGCAGAACTCTGCAGTGGCTGGGAATAAGCAGATTACTATTCAGAGCACACAGGCTGGGATAATGCTAAACCCTCGAAGACATTTCTCTTCACGGCATTTGTTTCCAGCCCCTTTGTTTCCCGCAGACACGTCTGGGGCTCTCTCCATCCCTCTGCCTCCCCAGCCGCCGCCCAGGACCGTTTTGTCCCTCTCTCCCCAAAGCTTCGCGCCCCGCCCCGGGCCAGGCTTAGCCCGGGCTCCTCTTTGTGAGACTGTCGGGGGGCTCGGGGGAGCCGCAGCCGCGGGCAGAGAAGGTGGTGCCTGGTAGGGGAGCCCCAAGGGCGAGAAAAAAGCGGGGTAGAGGGAAGCCGGGGGGGCTGCGAGCGGTAAGGGACGCGGGGGCGCCGGGGCTAGTGATGGAGCGGGAGGGAGCCCCCGAGGACGGGCTCCGGGGGGGTGCGGTGGACAAGGTCGATGCGCGGCACCCTTCAAACCCCGCCGGGGCTCCGTGCTCGGGAAGGCTGCGGCAGGTAGCCGGGACCGCGGCGGCTACGCACCCCTCCGCGCCCGCTGGCCCTGCCCCCGCAGGCAGGGGAGCCGGGGGAGGGCGGCAGGGGTGTGCAGCGGGGGGGGATTAGCGGGACGCCGCGGCCCCGCCTTCCCCCTTCGCATCCCGGGCGCGATGAGAGGGGGAGATGGACCCGAGCCGGCGGGACTGGCACCATGACATTCGCCGGCTTCGTGGTGGCGCTGGTGATAGGGACGATCCCCGGAGCCCGCGGGCTGGGGCAGGTCTCCGCCAGCCTCCCGGCCGCCCGCCCCCCGCAGCTCCCCGCCGGCTGCCCCGCCNAGGGGCGGCGGAGCGGGGGGTGCGCCGGGAGCTCCGCGGCACAGACGGGCTGAGGCGGACGGCGGCGTTCTCGCCATCCCGCACCCAGTGCTCCGCCGCTGCACGGAACGGGGACACGGACAGCGTCTGGCAAAGTGACAGCAAAAGCTCCTCTGAGGGGAGAGTCTGAACTTCCCCCTCAGCAGATGCATGAGAAAGGCGAAGGTGGTACCTGGGTTATTCCGAGGCTACTTTCATTCCAGGGAACCCGCGTTAGGACGCGGAGCGCCGGACACCCCATAGGGTCCCCGCTGGCCAAGAGCGGCATTCCCCCTCTTGTCAGCGGGCGCGCTCCCCTGGGAAGCACTCGGTCTGCAGACGTTAAGAAAAAGCAGAAGGATTCCTTGCTCTAAACACGGACTGCTCATAGAGCATCTCTTTCTTTCTCTCCCCCCACCACATCTTGGGATAACGGGGCTTGCAAGTTAGTGCCGGTGCCTGAGGAGATCTGTGAACCCAGCCAAGAGACCTGTGCTCCCTTCCTCCCCCCCCCGCTAAACTCTCAGTGACTCCGGTGGAAGTTTTCAGTGCCCAAGGACTGAACAGCAATTCCAGCATTCAGCCCCTGAGCAGCTTTACACTGAACAGCAGCACTGGTGAAATGTATTTATGTACAGTCTGCTTTTGAGTGACTTCACATTTTCTCCTGCATCACTCTGGTATTATCCCCTACCTAAATAAGAATTCTGTCCTATCTATATCTATACTAAAAATGATCCAGCATAGTTGTTGCAATGAAAGTAACAATTCCCTTCTTTGTTGCCCTTCTTTTTATGTATTTTGTAATACCACAAGGTCAGCAAGGAAGCTGATCATTAATATTACTATTAATAATATTGTTCTTGTGGAATTTGTTTTTGGGTTGGATTGGTTGGTTTTTTAAATTGAATTTACTTTCAGATCTGCACTGAGAATTGTTATCTTTCTCTTCCAACAATAGCCCTAGAAGGTGTGTGCAAAAAAGATGATAATTTAAACAATGTGGTAATTATACATATTGGTATAAAATACCACAAGTAGACCATATGGAGGCACCAAGGTCCATATTGATCATTTATGCATTAAAAGAAATGCAGCTCCCAAAGCTGTCTTCCAAGTCAAATGCTGAACTCCTTCAAGAAGCCAGACTGATGTTACGCATCACAGATGCTTCCCTGAAAGAATACCAGGCAGCTGATGCCAAGGAGGAGAAAACAGATAACTACATATAAATGAAAAAAAAAAAAATCCAGAAGACTTCACACCCTTTAACGGGTCTCAGTTTGGGAAAGAGTCCCACAGTTGCTTCTTTGATTTAGCCCATCATATTTATAGCTTTTTTCAGAATTCTTTAGTCTGGCTCCCAGAATACTTTGTGAGGACTTGGTCTAATGTTACAGTGAAGAAGGATATGACATGTTATTGCTAAGAACCCAGACTTAGACTTACTAAAGTAAAATCCAGAATCCCCTGAGGTGGTTTAAGGTGGAACGTGGAACTAGATCAAGCCATTTGCCCAGAAATAAAATTATTACAACATTCATCCTGAAGTATGTTCCTTTCTTACAAGAAGCAAAGAAATGCAAGCAAGTCAATGTGATGATGTAGTTTATAGCTGGTAGAAGGACAGACTACTCAGACATAAACTCACTGCATCTCTTGCTGAGGGAGCCCATACTCAGTTATTAGGCACCTGCAATAACTAAATACAATACCATGTTCAAAGCCTTAACTGTAAATCCACATTTTCTAGCTTAAATATTTAGACTTATCTGCAAAGTTAATTGGCTAAACTTTGTGCATGAGTATATATTAAGTTGTTTCATATTTAAACATTAATGATGAAAAATAAAAAAAAAAAAAAGTGCCTTTGCAATTATACTATGTGGTACCAGTCTACAATCAGTTTTACAGTTTAAAATAATAGATTGTGGTGTTTCATTTCCTTCCTTCTAAAATGAGAGTCATCTGGGTAATATTACTTATTCATGCCTTGAAAACAAGTAAACCGAATACAAATCTATATAAATTATCATGATTAACCAAGGAAATCATAAAGGAAAATGAATGAGCAAAAGGGTACTCTGTACAGACAGCCAGCACAAGCCCAGCAGAATTGAGTATTTTGATTACTGCTAATAACTTATCTGTGATGTACTCGTGCTTCAAAAAAGAGGCCTACCTCAGTACCTAGAAGCAATGGCTGCCACGCACTGTGTACGTGGCAGGTAGTGACACTACTCTGCATGCTATGTTGCTACATATCTAATTTAAAGCTCCCCAAGTAAAGTGAGTTAAATGTTTTTCTTTATTTTACAAAGGGGAAACCATACCAGAGGGCAAGTGTCTGTGCCAGAAGTCACATTACCAGTCAGTGATAGAACTGGAAATAAAATACCCATCTCCAGAATGGCCAGATTATAGAGTCTTTCCATTTAAATTGCTTTTATCACAGAGTAACTCCACTAATACCAATCAAATAATGCTTCACTAAACTTTCATGAGAGAAGAATCAAGTCTAAGGCTCATAGTCTGGACACTAGATTATTCTCCCTACCTGTTACGCTATAGTCCAGGCAGTGAATGGAAGGTCTTTCAATCTTTTTAATAGCATAGGATTAAATAAAAAATATGATGAAAAATGAAACACTAACGTCTATATTTTACTTCTAAGAAGCGACATTTCTGGAACCATTCTTACTACAAGACCCCTTGTTTTCTACAGCTCTGTACCACATAAGACAACTGCAGACCTTTAGAGCCCATTACATTCCTAATGCTTCAATTTGTTTGTTCAGAGCCTTAAACCCTTGATCACTGACATGATGAATCTCACTGCTGCAGAGGAACCAATTCAGCATATTACACACTCAATATATGCAATATTTATGAAACTTCTAATGTAAGGATCCTTGAGTATGCACTATCGCTATCTGCTAAAGTTCCTAAGATAGTTCTTAAAAAGCAGTTTTGATGGATGTGCTCTTTTTTCAAGGTTAAAATAGTAGGAGAAATAGACTAAGAGCAGTGCTCAGGAAAGTGATGGACAACAGCATTCATTGATCACAGTGAGCATCATCCGTAGTTTTGCTGAAGTCAACAAGATTCGTTTCTTTGATTTTAGCCAGGCCTGACCCTGGAACAGAAAAAAGTTTCCATTGATTTGAACTGGTGTTAAGCTTGCCCTATAGTGCAGTTAGCTTTCTACAAGTACCTCATACAAACAGATAAATTAGTTTCATTCTGAAACTGGTATGGACTCTTTCATATGTATTATGAATCACCCACTAGTGTTCTGAAAGACTGAGTTATATGGGATATACAGTTTGTATCAATGGGAGATCCTCATACTTTATGCCAACCTGGACTTACCAAATTGACCCAAGGCAGCAGAGATGAGTTATCAGTGCAGGGCCTTTCTGTGGCACTATCCCATGTTGGAACACCTTGCAAATGAAAGGAGAAATAAAAATGTTTGGTTTACACATTTCCAAAATTCAAAACACTTCTTTTTGCTTTGCTTTAAATCTGCAATTTCAGAGCACCCAGCACCAGGGTGAAAGGCACAGGAAACTTCTGATCCCTCTTTTCCAAATCTACATTTACAGCCAAACTAAAAACTTTTGGACACAGGTGTATACAACTAAACTCCTGGCACACCTTTAGCCAACACCATAAACCCTACTGCTGCAGCACTTGCATGTACAGCAGAGTGGAAGTGATTCCTGTTCGATCTGCAATTCAGCCACATGCAGTAACAATGCTTGTTCTCAGTGAAATGCAGAAAATAAAATAGGGTTTGAAGTTACTCAGCATCTCTGGACGTGAGAATGGTACAGGAAAAGAGGCCAAGCACAACAGCACAATTCCTTTGAAGCTCTCCTGCTTTTTGGAGTTAATTAAAAGTTGGCCGAGAGGTTTTCCTCTCCCTTTTTTCCCCGTGTGTCTTATCTTGAGCCTATATGGCAGGTGTTGTGGAGCAAGTCTCAGCAGCACCCACTGGATACCCTTACTTCCTTGCATTTGCAAGTATAACTTAATCTCTTTTAAACAGTGATAGCAGATGGGAAAGACTCTGACTTGGGCAGATACCAGGGCAACTAAAATTACCGTACTGTATGTAAACAACATGAATTGACCATTAGTAACCTCTCCTGGAACATAATCAGAAGAAACATATATGTATTTTTGACTATATAAATGAAGGAGTTTCTGTCAAGACAGTAGATTTGTATTCTTCAATATAGGGCTGAATTAAGTCCCTCATAAAACCACAGTATGAGTCCTAGAGCTGCCTAGTGGGCTCGCTTTGTGGTCCTGTGCCCTTGTTTCTAATTCTTGTGGGGTCAGTTCACATCATCTCATCCTTTCTCTTCCTGACCAGTGCCAAGGAGGGCACTGAGAGCCAAGGGCAGAATCCCTGTACTTATTTGCCCTGCTCTTGACCTTGGTGTTGAGACAGTGAAGGTTTGAAAAGCACTTTAAGCAAAGGCTTAACACTGTACTGAGTTGGTGGAGAGGGTAGAGAGCCTGAGTTCCTCAGAACATTGCATAAAGGCTGGAGTAGGTACTACTGCACTAGCTCTACACCCCACACGGTTAGTTTTCTTCAGCAACTAAAAGAGCTGAAAACTTATAGCTTAAAAAATTAAGATGCTACCTTAACCTAACCTAAAGCCTCCAATGCATATGCTTGAGCCAGACCTATTTTCTAAGCAATAATTCTGATGCTCTTCTCCAGAGCTTCTTGTGCCCTAGGAAGAGTGCAGAAGGAAGCCCCTTGGGCACACATGTTGAGGTGCAGCAGGGGCTTGAGGTGTTGAAATTTAACAGTAGAAGACTTTAACTGGTGAAATTAAGAATTAATCAATATCCTTTTAATCATGCTAAATATTAGTTTTCTTGCTGCTTATGAAGTGAAAGAGTCTTTCCTGGTAATTTTAACAATACAAATAGTGATTATCTTGCAATTAAGATATCAACACTTTCTTAATAACAAAGATTGGATCATGAGTAATAAATAGACACTTGGTAATACAGCATAACACACATGATGTCAGTTACTGTTGGTCATCTTGCAATTCCCTATGATCAATTTACACCTGAAACAGATCTGTGCTTCATTATGAAGTAAGAGTTTTATCTACTAGAAAAAAAAAAAAAAAAGCTACTGGAATGAAAGCCTATATTCTAAAGTTCTGTTGTTTTATGAGGTATCCATGTAACTGTAACTAATGTAGTGTTTGATCAGGTAACATTACTAGGAGAAAGAATACCTCAATATTTTAAGTAAACAGGGAAATAATTTTCTTATTAGTGTGCTCTTTGATTTGTTGGCTACATAATTATGACTTGTCATATGATATAGGTTGATAAATACTTCAAAGTGCATATGAAACAAAAAATACTGTATCATTTTACCCTTGTTGGATACAGTGCTGAAATACTGAGCTAGAAACACTTAGACTGGGTTTTCTTTTCTTTCTATATTAACATATCAGGTGAAAATATTTTAAATTTGTACAAAATTACCTTTAACAATCATCTCATGTGTTTTCTCTTCTGTATGATAGAAGCTGGTTCTTTTATCGTATTTTCTTGCGAGACAAAGGTGTGTTAGGAATGCTACTACCCTCCGTGAAACATTGGTGTTCCTATTCACGCTGTAAATCTACAGGAAAAAGGCAAACCAAAATGTTTTGTTGAGATACTAGATGAATTTCTTTAAATCCCTCATTTATTGTCTTCCCCTATGTCTTTTCCCACAGGCACATGGAAATAAGGCACTGTCCCCTCCACTCATTTTCCCTTTCTTACCAACTGATACCAGTACTGTGTCTTCTCACTTCAACAGGGACCAGTTGTCATCAGGGGTTCTTTAGGGGAGTGGGTGGCGAGGGAAAAGCTGTTTTCTTTGTTTAATGGTACGTGTCCACTGTCAAACTTCTTTCCTGAGGCTTTTACTGGAGGTGCAAAGACTTCAGGTTTCTTCCATTTTTAGTTGTTGGGAAAAGAGTTTCTGATGTGCAAAAGTTATCTCTCGTGCTATCTTGTGCTCTGTGTACGTGAAGAAATTCTTCCACTGTTGTCATTGGAAATTCTGTAAATAAACAAAGAGGACTGAGTCAAATTCTGCCATGGAGGCCTTGGAGGAGAATTTTATTCTTCAAGTACTGCCTTACTCAAATATCTGAATAGAAATACCATGTAATGCGTACTCAGGAAACACTGTATTGATTTCAGTAGGTGTCACGCAAGACTGTAAGCAATCATGTACAAAAATAAACTTATTTTTGGAGACAACATCTTCAAAATTGCTTTCTGGTATGTAAGGAATCACTTTGTATGGCTGCAGTTGAAGTTTCAAGTGAAAATAATAGTCTATACAAAAGTCTGGTGAGGAGAAAAAATAAACAAAATTCCAGACTCTATGTGACAGAAAAACACACAGAGAAAAATTATAAAGACAGATAAACAATGTGCAACATGTCTACAGTACTGTTATAATTAACTCATTAATAATCCTCTATTTGGAATGCTAGTTCACTCTGTAACATGAATTGAATACATTCTGTTTGTAATTTACTGCATAGTATGTTACCGCTGAGAAAGTAAACAGGAGGCAAAAAGGGACACACAAAACCAGGTTTGAGGTTAATTAATTCCTTGAGTTATTTGGCAGTCATTTGGCTTTATAAAATATACTGAACTAAATTAAAACCAGGACACAATCTGAGTGGAAAAGGTGAATCTACCTATTAGTAGTATTATTACATACTTGAACACATATACAATGAAATGCAGGCACAAACATTGACTGTTTTCTCCCATTGCTAAAACCCCTGCAAACTGGATGACAGTGTTGCTTCTGATTTTAAGTAGATCACAGAACAGAGGCAGAGGGATTAACTGAGATTTCAGGCAACACCAATGCATATAATTAGGCTATGTTCAATAAGTTAACAAAAATGTATTATTTCTTGTTGAATTACTGTCTGTTACAACTCTCTGCTCTCCTCTAAAGTTTGTCTATGACCAGCTTTTTACCACCTTTACTGGTGCACTTCAACAGCAGATATATCTGGCATCTCAAGTAAAACTACTGTAATAAAAAATGCAAAGTCTCTTAATTTTATTAGATTTTTGTGTTCTGTAGCTCTCAAGAACCAGACTTTTTTTTCACTTCTTTTAGACAATTCCTCATGTGTTCAGTTTGTTTTGTCTGAGGATTTGGTAAAGACCTCTCATGAATTAATAGAACTACATCCAATATTTTTCTATCTGAGAGGAAGTATGAACAAAAGAATTCTTTGGCTAAAATAAACTGCTGACATCCATGACATGCATAACATTACATGGGTGAGAGCAAAAGCTATGCAATCCACGTGGTTATTTTCTGATTCCCTTAAGTTGAATGGATTTATGTGGAAGACAAAAGTATAGCACTCTTATATATGCATACATATACACATACTTTTTGCTCATTTGGGTAGAGGTAAACACATTTAAATAATTATGTGTAGACTATACATACTGTTGTGCTGTTAGAACTTTAACTAGGTTGTAGCATCAGAAGGATCAGAAATGTGATGTAATTTCACCATAAGAAGTAAAATATTTTCCTTGTGTAAAAAAAGAAGGTTATCTCCTTTTGTACATCACTGTATAAGAATGTTAAGTATGCCAGAGTACTTCTTAGAAGCATCTCCCTAAAAGAGTACAAGGATGGTAATGCATTAAACAGGAACTCTCTCTACAGAGGGGAAAAAACAGGTTTCAAGGCTTTTGTGTGGGATACATTCATTGAGCAATGGAATATCCTGGAGGCTTAATGTTTTTATTTTTTGTAACTAGGGTCACTGAGACTCCAGGGTGGCAAGAATGAGTTTGAAGGTACAGTGGAGGTTTATCTGAAAGGAATCTGGGGAAGAATCTGTGGGAGCCATTGGGACAATAACGATGCAACAGTTGTATGTCGACAGCTTGCACTTGGGTAAGTTTCAGCCTGAGTAAAAATCAGTCAACTTATTTTAATGATGTTTCAGTATAAAGGACAATCTATTTTACAAATCCTGAGGGCTTTCTGTGTTTGATGATTGCTTTTTTGAAAGTTGTTGAATGCTGAAGTTGTTCTTCCCAGAATCCTTCACTTCCTTCAATTGTGTTGTACTTCAAAGAGGTTGCTGTGAGAATCAGGATTTCATTAGAAAGCTGCATATGGAATCTGGAGAGGAGCAGACCCAGGGAGATGCTTTGCTTTCTAAGTGAAAAGTGTGATCAGGTCAGAAAAGCTTAGGGCGAACAAAAACTGCTTTACTAGACATCCAAGAAATGTCCACAAGTGCAGTAATAGGAGATCTGATCCTGATCTCACTTATGCAAGTGTCAATTAAGAACAGCTCTAGTGAGGTTACTGAATCTATAAAAATGTAAATGTGGCCAGAATTGCACTTCACATAGGCTTCTAATCAGGAAAACTCTTAGGAGCATGGGGTTACCCTGGTAATCATCCATTCTTTTCCTGCCAAAAAACATCTGGGACTTTTGGAAAACGGGCTATTTTTGTTGTGCACATCTTCGTACAACCCTAATCTGTATGGTTTAATTTCAGAGTTGCACATTGACAACAAAACCCCAAACCAGACAAGTTTTGCAGCTTTGCATTTTCATAGAAACATTTTACAGAGTTATAGTAATACTGGACACGTTGAAAGTCCCTGCATTGTCCTCTTTGACTACTACTTCCCACTGCTGTCAGAACGGAGTTGATCAACAGAATCCTTTATCATAATTTGGTCATTAAACTGCAGGTAATGCCTACAGAGATACTGCTGTTGCAACAGCAAAATGGAACTGTGGTAAGAAAGACAATGTCTATTCCAAAAGGGATTTTTAACAATAAAATGGAATTTCAGCTTCTAAAAAATCAGTGCTGTTCAAGTTAGCAATCAAATAGTTGATTATCCCCACTTAGCACCCCATTTAGTTTGCCCTTTCCCATTAAGCCACCAAGTATGGCTGGCTTTATTGCCTTCCTAACGTTTCTTTCAGTCACATACTAAAGTAGTGATTTTGTTTCTAATGAGCAGTAAGGAGCTTTTATAGCATAATTGCACTGTGACATTCCCAATGACTATTCCACTTTTTAAGACTGCTAGCCAGAACTAAACCTAAGCTGTTTTATAATGTTCAATACTAATCTGGACACACCATGCCAACTTATCAAAATATGAGGATTAGATGAGATAAAAGTTCAGCCATCTGGAGGCTATGATTTTGCTTATGACTTCAGCTGTCTACGTGCAATGTCTCCTTTCCTCATTTTCATGTTATGTCTGTCTGTCTTCCACACCCTGAACAAGACCACTATTAGCAAAAGTAGTTCAGTGATACGGGTAAATCTGAATCCAAGCCAAAAAGCTCCAAGCAAACAGTAGCTGAAAGTTTGTTTTGATGAGTGTTTGGCAGAAATTTGGATCTATGTACCACCAGGTGAACTCCCTAGGTATTACTGGTGCTTCCATGTATCTGTTCCTTTGATTTTACAGTATCTGGGCTTTGTTTTTAATTTAATTTTGATGGGCATTATATATGGAAGAAAAGATGGCTCAATCACTATTGCTGTAGAAAAGAAAGAAGCTGTTTATAAATGTTCTGGATGGATGGGAATGGCTGAATAAAGAATAATGCACATGGGTCTGACCTAGTGGAGTATAAGGTGGTTCACTGCCCCATGGTCACAACAATATTTTATGACATGTGTATGGGCAGAGCACTGGTACATTTTAATGGAGTGAAGGAAAGGATAATGGTGAGAGGCCCACTGGCATTACCACTCCTGGAAGTGTAACTGCAGTGGGATGGTACTGTAAGTTCACCTATGGACTATGGGCTCGGTGTTGATTTTTGCAGTTAAGAACTGGGAGAACAGCAATGTAGCTGGCCCTGCAGCAACACAGGCCGTTGTACTAAAATATCTCACAACGAAATGGTGAGAACTGGGTCACATCTGTTACTTTTCTTTGTGCAGAAGACAATGCTGAGCTGTATGAAAGTGTGATGAATTTACACTGCTGAAGAAAGCCCTTTCTTTTCTACTCCAAGATTTATATATGAGAAAATGTTCCACTTCCCCTCCTCCCACTCTAATGTCCTATCTTGATTATTCTTACAGTGAAAAAGGTACAGCAAAACACATACCATTTTCTGGACTGGGCCTTGTCCCTGTTTACTGGAGTGAAGTGCGTTGTCGTGGTGATGAAGAAAATATACTGTTATGTGAAAAAGACATCTGGCAGGATGGAACATGTCCTCAAAAAATGGCAGCTGCTGTCACATGTACCTCTTCCCTGGGTAAAAAAAATAGACACGGTTTGGTTACCTCCTTACCTTATTTAAATACAAGTAGTAATAATTACTCGTTATTGAATGAGAAAAAAATATTAAGCCTTCTTGGAACAGAAAATTGAACAGACTCAATTATTGCATCATTGACTGTTTCAAATCCCTCTATGCTGTACAAGCAGCAACTACCTGAACCACTCTTTATCTTTCCTTAATCAACAAGCAAGTGGTTGCTTTCAGATGCAGGTTGTGAGAAAGGGTGAAGCAGCAAGAATCTCCGCTGTTTTTTTTTTAAACATTTTTTTATTGTAGGTAGGTATGTATGTATTTATTTATTTACTCAGAGGTTGTCTTTGGTAGCTACGTATGCTACATATCAGTTTGTTATCTCTTCTTGAACAGTAGGCTGCTTCTTTCATAAGCAGGCTATGCCTTCTTCTTTGGTACAGAAGTGTTGGGATGACATTCCTTACTGTGAACATGGATGACACTGCACAAGAAACTGCAAAGATTTTGCCCTGTTCTGCATACATTTAAAACAGGTCCAAGTCTTCATAGCTGCTACCTCACACATCATTCATACCAGTCAAAGTGATATTGTTAGGAAAAGAAGTATTATTAGTGTTAAGATATTTCAGATTATTTTAATCAATATGCTAAACAGCAGATAGATGGGCAGTTATGCCATCAGACTGAAGATACTGCTGAGCTCGAGGACGGCTAAGCTGGCAGTGGCAATTTCTTCAGTGGTAACTAAAAAACGTATGGCTGCAGCCACTTCTGTGCTGCCTTTCTTCTCCTACTTACATTCCTATCCAAAGGCACATGCATTCTTGTCCTAAAGCTCCACAATTCATGAGGAATATTTTCAGCTTTGTGGAACTCATTTCTAAAAAGGTTCATTTCAAGTTTTACCATCTAACTAGAAAAAAAAAAAATGAAGTGTGGTTCTTGAGTGGTGTCATAGAAACATTAAGCCACCTTCTTTTTAATTTGCTAACAGGATAACATTTTGGAAAAGAAATGACTTTTTCCTATATTCTGTTTGATCACAGCCCCTGGTTTTACTCCGATCCGTCTGGCTGGTGGGAACAATGCTCATGAAGGAAGAGTAGAAGTCTACCATGCTGGCCAGTGGGGCACTGTCTGTGATGATCAGTGGGATGATGCAGATGCTGAAGTTGTCTGTCGGCAGCTTGGCCTTGGGTTTGTTTTTCTACTTATTTTCTACTCCTGCAGCAAAGCAGAAGAGTTAGTCAGATCCATACCTTGGAGTTGTCAAAAGATGCTCCTTTAAAATCGCACCAATACTTTGAAGCAGCAACTAAGTTTATTTATAGGTAGTTCAGGTACAGCATCATTCCTTTCAAGTCCTAGAACTTTGATTTATAGGATCCAGTTTTCAGTGTTGAATGATAGGGGCAATTTTGTCTACAGAACAGACAAAGGATGTGTCTCAGAATAAATGTTGACTTTTTAGTGAAAACTCACTACAATTTCAGTAAAGTTTTAATCAAAAGCCATAGGAGAAGAAAAGAAAGCTGCCTTGACTGTTAAAATCCTTACATCCATTTTTCTGAGGAGTCTAACAGCTCCCTTGCTTTGGAGGAAGAGCACTGCTTTGTCAGAAAGATAAGGTTTTTGGCATGCCTTTGAGAATCTCTCAAGGTTTAAGTCACGAGTCTCTGAAGATTGTCAGTTTGCATATACTGAGTAAAGATCTGTTTGAAGTTTTGACAGTTAAACTTGTCAGCAATTCTGTCTGAACTAAGGATGGTCCATAATAGAGTCACAGCTGCAGAACAGGATTTTCTTGCTCCTCTTCTGAGCAGCCAGGGGCTATTTTGATACCACACAGAAGATAAGTATTCAGTATTTGGGGAAAGATGTTGCAGCAGTGGGAGGCAATGAGGAGAACTGCTGGATCAGAGAGGAAGGAGATGGGGACAACTGGGATGAAAGTCAGATAGGTTGAAGAGGGAAAGAACTGGGAGCAAGATGCAGAGAAGATACCCAGATGTAAACCCAAGGAGGAGAAGGGGATTATGTCTGAGACAGACTGGATGAGAACTAAGCAGGTCAGTGCAGAGGAGACTGGAAAAGAACTCGCCTGTTCAACCTTGCTGGGATTATGATGAATTACAAGAAGTGGCATTGAAGGCAGCAAGCTTTGTGGCATTAATGGGTGGCCTGCAGACTGTACCTGTTTTGTAACATGAAACTGAGGCCTTGGACTGCTAGTGCCATCCAAATTAGCTCAGAAGAATGAGAATGGTGCTCCTGGTGAGCTATGTGGGAATCAATATGCTCCTCTGACATCAGATTTATATTTTCCCTGTTTATTTTATGCTGTATTTCTATATTCATGTACATTTTCAATTGGGAAGACAAAACAGAAACTCTGTCTTCTTGCAGGCTTTTTCTACTTTTGAATCGGGCCACTATTGATAAATTTGGGGAGTTACTAAGCTATGCTTTACATATCTGTATACTAATGACAAATGTCATGCTCTTAACCTGCCTCCTTCCTTACACTAAAACATTGATTATTTATGTTTAATGTTCAGAAAATGTAGCTCTGAGATGCTTCTAATTTGATTCATTTTTTCTGAGTAAATAGACTGTATTAGGATGGTGCTAAGCCTCTTTGAAATATATACAGAGATTTACAGAATTTCTCAAGTAATCAAGATGTCTTGACAAATGTGCCTATTACTGCAAGTGAACTTTTACCAACAGTGGCAGCAGAACAGTTATGAAGTAATAAAAATAATCTAAATTTGCATACTGTTAATCCATCTGGAAACATGCTGCAAATTGTAGAAGTAAAGCATCTTAGTAAGTAGCTTCCCACACCCTTTCAACTTTTCTGTAGCACCCCTATAAAACTTGAGTATTAATCTACCATTAGTAGGTGAAAAATGATGATAATTTTATTAGTTTGTATCATAAATACTTTTTATTCGTTACAGATTGCTCTCAATATAGTAATGGGATGTTGTCTCTGCTTTATTGGAACTCCAGAGAATCTTACTAGATTATGGAATATTTTGTTTTCAACATTCAGAGTAGGCAAGCATTCTCTCTTTGATTTCAGCCAGCTTCTTAGTGAAATAAGGGGTTTTTTTCCTAACATTTTCTATACATTTGTACCAGCATCAGAATTAAAATAATACAAGAAATGGAAGCTATGTATGAGAATTTTCTGTAAAGTTTGTATATATGCAAATACTACTCAATAAACGTAAGATAATTGATCTTACATATACAAATGTATTACCCTAACTGTATCCTGTGGATTATATTTTTTAAGTTTACTATATACAATTTCAACCAGTTCAAAAAGCAGCTCTTTATGTAAGAGATGGAGGACTTGGCTCTTTTTCCCCATTACCAGCATTGCAAAATACAAGTGTTCAATATATTAATGTTACATATAAAAACTCGTTACTTAAACTAAATGGAAGACTAGTAAGGGCAATTAGGAAATGTTTGCAAATCTCAGGGAAAAATAAAATTTCAAGTTTATTAAAATTCTTCTTGGCATTGCTAAAGGAAAAAAATAGAGCAAGATATCTGTTAATATGTTATTTGAAATTAGGAAGGTCATTTGGAAGAAAAGTAACATCTAATTACAAATCTCTCTCAAAAATAAGATACTAACTTCAGATTGAAGCTATGTGTTATGCTAAAATGTTGCCTGCTGAGTATATGAGGATATTTTTGGTTTGCTTACCTGCTTCTTAGAAACAATCACAGATTATAACTCCTCTCCCTACTGAGTAAGTAAGACCTGCTGTTTGATATTGTCCATGTTCTCCACCACTCGAAGGCGGCATCTGGTCATCAAAGAAACAATCTGAAAATTAACAGTGTATTTTCAAGATTAATGAAGAACATTAGCTTGAAAATATTAAAAACAAATTGATTTTAAACAAAACAAAAATGCAAAACAGTTTATTTACCTTTTGTTTGTGCTTTTATTTACTGAGCACTACCATATACAGTGTCTACCATGAATTTCCACAACCTTCCTTTTAACAGAACTTTTTCCTGATCCTAATTTTTATAAGCCTCTCACTGTTATTTTTCCCATGCTATTTACTGTTTATCAATAATTTGTATGATTTCCAATTGTAAATTTAATATTGTTTTCCTCTAAAAAAGAAGAGAGAGAACAGAGATCGTTATATATTTATACAAAGCACTAGAAATGAAATCCACATCTATCTAAATCCATATATGGATTGAGTCAGTGCCTTAAAAACATGAACTACTGCAATTTACCTGAAAAAAAAACCCCAACAATGTTCTATTCTGACACAGTTGCAAAAGCCAGGTAGGAGTCTGAATCATGACATCTTGAAACAAAATAGTCAAGACCTGTCATGTTTTCAGTGTAAGCTGAACATGCCATTCCTGTTAGGTGTTACGTGACAATATATGGCTGGTAGTGGAAAACTCCCTTTAAAGAAAATGCATTAGTATAGAGCCCTGCATCCAAACTGGATGTTAATTAAACTTATCCTTTAGATAAGTAATTCATTATAGTAGAAAATTTTGATAGACATTTCAATCTTACAGATTGAAGACAGGTATTGAGAATACTTCTATAAAAAATAGACTGGATAAACAGAAACTATTGAGTGGGAAGAAACTAAACCATGAAAAAAGTTACATATAAAAGACACAGTATCTTAAATAGAATTGGAAAATTCTGATAGATCAAATGTTAAACACTGCATAATTTCTGTAATGCTGAAACAATGGAACATTTTCAATTTACACAGGGTTTTGTGCTCAAAATGCTCTATGCTGACATGAAGTATAACACACAGAACTAGTCACTGGGCAGCTTTCTGTCCTTATTTCTACTGCTGACTGGTGGGATGACGTTGTCAAGTCACTTAAGATCTCTTTGCTATGGTGTTCATGTGACTAAATGGGGAACAATCATTTTTATCTGCCTTATCTGGGTATTTGAGATTTAATTAATGTCCTTTAAGGACAACAGACGAAAGTCACTGTAGAAACATATATCGGATTATTTTTACTACGTTTAAACATTAAATGAAAATTGAATTAGAATCCTCATACCCAAGCTGTACATCTATAATCTCTTCTAGGAAAGTTACGCTTAAAAATCAAAAGGGACAGAAAAGGAAAATCTCATAGATACAAAACAATAGAAATGGTTGTTCCAAATATGTTCAACCTGTGGAATTGTGAAAATGGTATGTTAAGGTCTCTCCATAGCCTAATCTGTGACTGAAGCTGGCTGTGGAACCACACTGGGTGCACTGCCAGTTACCAGTGCAGCAGCTGTTTAGGCAGATCCCATCTGCCGTTTTAGAAGGTAGATATGCAGCATTTCAGCTCTTTGCTTGCTCCTCAGCTTGCTTGTGACTGAGTGTTGCTTTCCCACAGGGGTGTTGCCAAGGCGTGGAGCCAGGCTCACTTTGGAGAAGGCTCAGGCCCCGTGCTGCTGGATGAAGTGCGGTGCACAGGAAATGAACTATCGATAGAACAGTGTCCAAAAAGCTCCTGGCGAGAACACAACTGTGGCCATAAAGAAGATGCTGGTGTTTCCTGCATACCTCTTACAGGTACTTCAATTACTAATAATCACACAGGAAAACAGTGACAAATGCAGAGCTCATGGCTCTGGAATGAGAATTTTTGAAGTCTGTAGATGCACAAAACCCCACAGTTACAAAGTGTTCTGGCAGTATCAAAATGAATCAGCTGTTGGCTACGGAAATCTTACAGGTACTGAAAAATCTCATTATTCAACACAAAGCTTTGGTTCCTCAGGAACATGCCAACTGCCACTTACTATGTGGGGCTTGCCTTAACTGTGTATCACATCTATCAATGGCAATAAGCACTGCAGCATAAAAGCAATGGGAAATAACAGAACAGACAAAGAGAACGATAACTTGTATGTGCAGTGAAATCACATAACCAGAGCCCACTCCTGTGGACTTGGCATGTAATAAGGACTTGGGGGGTACAATAGCTTAAACTACTTCTCTTGCACTCAAGCAACCGCATCATGCAACACTTCACAGCTGACTGGGTGTACTATGGAATTTCTTTTGTCTTCTCATTCAATGACACCTAGTGATCGGCTACAGATTTAGTAGCCTACTACTCTGATCAGATGCAGTAAAGGCAATGTTATTAATTTTGTTTTAGAACAATAATTGGACCTAAGAAAAACTGATTCTTGTTTTTGTTTTTCCTTACTTGTTAATGACACAGATGGTGCATTAAGACTAACAAGTGGGAAAGGCAGTCATGAGGGACGACTGGAGGTCTATTATACTGGGCAGTGGGGCACAATCTGCGATGATGGGTGGACAGAGCTGAATACACAGGTGGTTTGCCGGCAGCTGGGATTTAAGTAAGATTACTCAACATTAGATATCTGACTCTTTGACTTGAAAATGATAACAAACATTTACATGAACCCTACATTACTCAAGACTCTTGGTTTTTTAATATGAGCTGAGTGCTTCACTGAAACTACTGAGTTAACTACTGGACCTACCCATTAAAGCCTGCTTCCCTCAGTCTCAAAGAGATATTCACAGCCTCAGTTTAGGTAGAAGTAAAAGCTTCAACTGAGGTTGTGATTCAGCAGCTTTTATTCACTGAGTTCCTTCCAATCTTTTTGGCTAACTGAGATCAGAGTTGCTATAGAGCAAAACTGATTTGTTGTATTCTACTTTGCCTGTATAAGTTTGATTCTTCAAAATATTTGCTTGTTGAAGAGTCATTAAAAATCTCAGACATTTTCAAGGTGTAAGTCCCTCTGGATCTAGCTCAGAAAATCCCACAGTCTGGCCCTGGAATACTGCTATGTATTGAAAATCATATTTTAGAAAAAAACCCAACAACTTGATTTTCATGCATTCACTCTTCAGTATTTTTCCTACTGACTGTGGCTACAAAGACACACTCTCACTAGGTGACTGTGTCTTGCCTTCAGATTGCAACAGCTCACATTCAAAATAGAATTTTATCTCATTTTAGCCCGGACTGTGACATTTAAATGTATATGTAATACTAAGAACATGCTTTAAGTCTCATAGTCAGTGAGACAGCCATATGCTTGGTTGAACGGAAGCCTTAATCAAAGGTATTACATTCCCAACTCTGTATTAATATAGCAGTAATTCCTTTAAATAAATGTTACCAAAGAAGCAGCATATGGTGCTCTCATTGAATTTAATGCTAACTGAGCCTGCTCTGTCATAATTAACAGTTTACTGGTACTACTTGAGAAACCTTTACTTCCTTAGAAATAATTTATTTCCTTTCTAGTGCTTAAGTATCACATGTCCTCTGATCACTGTGGACCCAAATGTATACATGTGTTATGCAGGTATGGGAAAAGTGTACACGAGAGCTACTCAGAAGGAAGCTCTGGGCCTATCTGGTTGGATGATGTCAGCTGCTCAGGGAAAGAGACAAACCTTCTGCAATGCTCAAGGAGAGAGTGGGGAAAGCATGACTGCAACCATCAGGAGGATGTCAGACTCGTCTGCCATCCAGATAACGACACCCACAAACTCTCACTTGGTAAGGCATTTCTTTGGTACACTCACAGCAGGAATACTGCAGTGGGTGCAGACCCCAGCAAGTACAGTATACTAAAAGGATGCTCAAAAGCAGATATGTGCAAAGAAGGAACAGGAAAGAAAACAAGCTCACTTTTCTCCTGAAGATCTTAGGAAATAATCAAGCTTTGTTTAAAGGAAGATAAACAGCCAGAACATTACAGATCAACAGAAATTTTTAATGTAGTAAAGTCAGGTTCCAGAGATCCTGTTCTCTCAATCTTCACCAGATTTTAGACCTATTCAGCACTTCCTAATGGTATTCTGTATTTGACTCAACACTTCCCAAGTACTACATAACTGTCTCATGCTATCAAAAGTTGGAGATGTACCCAACCACTGAGGAATATAAATCAAGAGTATATCCTCCCCTGACCTAACATTCAGACAACCCAAAAAAAAAGAGAGATGGAGAAAAAAGGGAAGTTCAGAGATAGCAAGAAGGAATGGTGAGGATATTTCTCTGTTACTATTGCCTATCATTTATATTTTGCCTAGGTGAGTGGGCCCCATTTGCTAACCAGGACAGAATGATAATATGAACACAGATCAAAGAACCAGCTCCAATGTCAAAAAGCCTACAAACTTGTATGAAAAAAGAATAAAAATACAAGAAATGGGAGAAAAATACTGATTACACAGTGGCACTGTAGAATGAAATATACACAGCTGAATCCTAAAGATTCCTAAATCCACATGTAGATAATTAAACAGGAATTCTGGCTATCAGATATGCACAGTAAAAGCTACAGGGGAACAATGAGTTGTTCAGCAATTCTGAAAAACAGTTTCATTTAAAAACTTGCTACATACTAAGTTTGTGGCTTGTCAGCAAGTAGCCTTTTACAAAATTGTTGCCAATATTCTTTAGTTTACCCAAGTAATTGATTTTGAGATTAGAATTATCACAAGTAGAGTGAGATTCCCAGCTTCTGCTGAAATGTAATGGATTTGTACCTGGGTACCCCAAGTTCCCTGGAAATTACAGACTAAAGGTCTATCCTGCAAACTAAGACCTGGATTTACTGCGTGACACTGCTACTTGTGGTAACAGCAATCAGCACTTCCACACGTACTTTTCTAGTCTCTCCCTCTTTATAGTTTTTTTCTTTACAGCCTTCTGACCTCTCACAATCCAATGAATGTTTTATGTTGCAGTACAGTTCCATTATGTGTAGATGATATCAGATCATATTTGGTAGAAAGAATTTTCTCAGACCAAAAATAATAGGAATTCTAATCATGTCTGCTGTCTCTACAGATGCAAACCATCTGTGCTGCTTTTCTCAAATTCCTATAAAACATAATCTTAGCTGAAGAAGGTCTGGTTCAGTTAAACGTATCCATATGGTAACATTCTCACATCCCCCGTTACCAGAAACTGATATTAATTTTGTGCTCATAAATATATATATAGATTCTAAAACACAAGAAGATGAGATAACTATAAAATAGTTATACTGCATTGTTAATATCCCATGCCTCTAGCAGAGTAATATAATAATTTTCACCTAAAACATATTCTTCCAGAAAACCACATAATTTCAACAAGAAAATGCAGACAATGTATCTGACATTTCCTACAAGATTTCTGATGGGAAAGTAGACAAAGACTCTATTGTTACCATTTATTTCCCAGCATTTGGAAAAAATATCCCCCTGTAAGGAGGAATTCAGTGAAAAAATATGAGAAATTAGTAGATGATATGACTTGAGGAAATACAGACACAATACAGAAATAGGAACACTAAAAATGAGATGGATCACACTGCAATAACTACAACCACATTTGTTCAGTGTGCAAGATCATGACCATGTAGCTGAACAGAAAGTTAGTGAAGTTAATTCCTGTAACTGTCCAGACAGTATGAACTCCAGTATAAATAATATGCTTTAAATTACTTCAATTTTGTTTCAAATCTTTCCTCTTTTAATTAATGAATTTAACTAGCTCTGATCCAGAGTAAGGTTTGGTATAAAAAGTTATTCATACCGTAAATTAATCTGAATTATCAAATGCAAATGCCTCAAATTAATGCTTTAAGAGCATAATTAAGTAGTTTCTCATCCTTATAGATTTAGAAAAGATTAGGAACAGGTTAGAAGGATGATGAACAGTCTTTCTGATTATTCTAAAAGGAAACTCCTAAGAGTGTATTAAGGATTATAAAGTAAGACATACTAAAAGATTTAAAAGGTGATTCTTACTTAAACATTATAAAAAGGCCTCAAGAATTCGTAACTGTTTTAAGGCTACTTGCACAGCTTGCAAGCTATAAAAGAGTTTTAACGTGTCAGAATCAAATATGTACTTTAAGGATTCAAAATTTAACTACAGGCCAAGCACTGAACATACCATGATTAATTAAGTCTGACGAATACACACAAATGAGATTCTGTATTATGAGCATATCTGAATAAGCAATCCATTTAAACTGCTAGCAAAAGTAATCACACATTAGTCTAGAATAACATGCTGTAGAACACTATGCCATCACACAAAATATGCTACAGAGCAGCATGTGTAGTAAGTAATCAATGAAGTTCAATACAATGCTCCACTTTTTTCCTGAGATACTGGTTAAGAGAAGTGGGAGCAACCAGGTTGAGAATGGATTTATGAGCTGAGATACAGCTGAATTCACACATCAAGTTTCTGTGAGGAAAACGTGTCCAGCTTATACAGGTATCGTATCACAGCTACCACCTCAGGTGTTTTCTGCCTTTGAGGGGAGAATTGTTCTGCGCCCATTGTGGTCAAATTCTGAGCTATGCCACATAACATTTCACGAAATGAAGGAATCAGATGATCTCTGAAGTTCACTAAACAGCAGTATTCTATATTTGTCTTGTAATTTGTACAAACTGCTTCCTTTTGCCAGCCACAAAACAAATGACTACTTAACAGCTGATATTAGGCTTGCTGAACATAAATATCAGTTGACCCTATATATTGAAATGTGATGAAAATGACTTAAAGTACTAGTTCTTGCTTCTGTATTTGTGAGTTGACAGCAGTAATTTATTCCCAGGTCCTCCCATCAGGCTGATGGATGGTGAGAATAAGAAGGAAGGACGTGTAGAGATTTTTATCAATGGCCAATGGGGCACAATCTGTGATGATGGATGGTCTGATAAGGATGCAGCTGTAGTCTGTCGACAGCTTGGCTACAAGTAAGAAAACTCATTAAGCTGTTTCTCAAGTTATCTGTTTGCTCTAACAGTGTAAAGTTTCTGCAACTGAGTATTACCAACATATGTCTGATAACATTGTTCCGGATACCTTAGAGCAGTAAAGATATAATAACTATAGGGCAGACATATAAATAGCAAAATTAATATGAGCTGAAAAATATCCAGTACACTAGAGAAATACAATAGGAACTAGTGAAATGTCTTCTCTAAGTTTATCTGTAAAGAAATCTGAGCTTAATAAATACCAACCATGTTATCTATTGGCTGTATCTAACAATGTAAAGTTTGTGCAACCAAGTATCATCAAATTATGTCTGAACACAGAGCATCTGTCTTTTTAAAATTGTCTGGTATTCGTTCAGTAAAGCACATTTATAAGTAGTAGTAGACTATGGTTTCAAAATGACAGAACTTGGCTTATCTCCCACTGAACCATTCATTCAGTCTGCTTCATCCTCAGCCTCTGGCCTTCTACATGCCTCCCTCGTGAGCAAACTCAACCACTTATCCCCACTTTCTGTTTCTAAGTCTCTGCAAGAACAGACACTTGGCTGGATTCTCAATTTGTGTCATGTCAGAATAGGGGGTTAAGATTATAGGATACAACAGAGCATGTTTCCTGAATGACTAGAGATAGACACATTTTAGGAATCTAAAATTAGATTCCAGAAATTGGGAGAGCCTGTTGGAAACGCTGGGTCTTGGTAACCCTATGTCTAGACAGTTGCACCCCACAAACCTGACGATGCCATTACATGCAGTGATGAGCTGGGATTGCTCCTGAGCCTAGGAGATCAGGCACAGACCTGTTTGCTGAAGTGCAAAATATATTCAGTGGTGACATGATTGTTTCAAAGCAAGGCTGGAGTTTCTGGGTTTGTGCACCTGAGTTTTGGGGGTTGATGAATGTTGTTTCTTTAGAAATAAACACTTAATCACCTTTCCTGGGAGGAATTCAAAAAGCACCTAATACTGAAGTTGACCTCAGTTTTCATTAAGACTGATCACAGAACTAAACAGTATCATTCACTCCCTTTACAATGCTGTGTTTAATTCTCAAGTCTTTCCTACTGGGGAATTTCATTCCCCAGGAAAAAGAAAAAAAAAAAAAATCATACACACATTATTACAAATGGGGGGAGACTGGCTTAAAAAGGAAGACTTGCGTAACTGAAGAGTAAATACTGAGAAAATGGACTGAGGTTTTCCTGCATATATTATTCACATTGTCAATGCTTATCTGTACATTTATTTTACAAAATCCTGCTTTGGAACATTCTCAGCCACTTACTAAGGAACATTCTGAGACCAAAATAAGGAAATCCCTGAGTTGGCAAAATCACTAGGTTCAAAGTAGTACTAGTTTTAAAGATGTCTTATTAAGCCAGTTTGTCAAATCTGTGATTAATGTTAGAAAAATGTAATATAAATAACCTTATAAAACAGCTCTACTAACTGGTTAAAACCAGTCACAAAAACCTAATAACAACAGTACCCTAGTCAAAGTATCTTTGTAGCAAGATAAACACTAAGAGAACACACATCTTTTCTAAGTACTATCTACTATGTGATTGGGTTTAATATACAAAAGTATCTTGATATAATGAGTAAAGAACAAAGATGGTTTTAGAAGCTCTTCCATTTTAGTGTATTAAGTGGCACAGTAAAACTGGACCCCTTTCATTCATGACAGGCTTATAGAAATGCACTTGCACGTACACACACACACATAATAAAATGAACAAATATCCTGCAATTAGTGCTCAAAAAAAGATCTACTACAGGAAAAAAAAAGTTTCTAGGGTAGCTGGCCATCTATACTAATCATGTGGATTTTCTGTTTAACAGTATTATGAATAATACTGCACTTGAAGAGCTCAGCATGTTATTGTCTATGGCCTTGTGCCTGAGAAAAGCCAAGAGATAAGACCTGAAGTCATCCTTCTCTAGGGACAGAACAGAGCAAGCAAAAAGGTTGTTTCTTTGATTGTCATCTCTGCATAAATAGCCGGCTTGGAAAGCAGCAATTAGGGGACCCACACAACATTTGTTAAGGGTGGACTAAAACCAGTTGTAAGCACATTCCAGCACATAACAAACACATAAGACTTAATATTTCTACATTTACAAATCTCCCAATTACATGAAACAGTTTTCTCTATTAAGCTGCACTCCTTGCTCTAGAACATCATTATTTTTACATTTGTTTCCCAGCAGATGTTCTATTTAAACAGTGGGTTGCTTTTTAATGTTAAGAGTGGGTATGGACAAACATTTCATAGCAACTACCAGCAACCTGAGAGATCACTAATTCACATAAGAGAGAGGTATCTTTCACATAAAGGTACCAAGAGTCTCTGCAGTCCAAGTCCCATAATTCAGTTCCTGTCAACGCATGATTGCAACCCACATGCACTAAGTTCCCCCTTTCATCTTTGCCTCTTTGTATCTCTTTCACCTAAAATATTTACATATGCGACCTCACAGATGTCAAGAGTATTCTTTGAGATTTATCTGGTAAGCCAATGCAGGCAGTGCCCTTGGTAAACAGCCATTCAAGAGTCTGCAGATAAAATTCTATGCCAAACTGCAATCAATACTTGCCCGGGAAAGCCTAAGAATACTGTGGTGATTCACAAAAAGTAGTTTTCAATATCCTGAGGAACTTTAGAACAAAGCCCTAAAGCAGAAACTTTTCTTTTTTGGCATAGAGATGCCAAAAACAGGTAAGAATTTGCAGCGAATGCCTGCACTGTCTCACTATTGTGTAATAGCATACATGGGCACATCACCTGCCTGCAGGCATTGGAGAGACAGACATTTTTTGTAGTTATCTGTAATCACAGCATCATTCACAAAAGAAAAATATTTGGAGCAAGAAGAGACACATTGGTTGTGACTGACAAGTTAAATCACACTAAACTCATTAGGCAAAGATTGTCCTATACTGGTTCCAAAGTCAGTTAAGGCTTCGGATTATCTGGTAAATGCACGCTAGCCATGGAAATTAAAAATGTGTAAGGACAGCTGACCTTGAGGTATCATCTCTGTCAGATGTTTTACATGCTTTCCCTTTCCTGGCTTTTTTACAATTCTTGCATTCTAACCCACATTCCCTACTTAGAAAACCTATGTACTACTTTTGTGTTTCGGTATATGGATATAGCAATTGAGGGCTGGATTCTCTGAGTTTGACCCAGCCACACTTCTAGTATGATGAAGCTTCGAAAACAGCATGAGAAATAAAAATTCCTCCCCAACAGAGAATCCTGAGCTGATGAAGGGACATAAACTATTTATGCCATTCTCCCCTATCTTCCTCGGCACTAAAGGTATTAGAAGAGGTATAAAAAAAGGTGTAAAGGGAAATACTTTCTTGCCCAATATATTTTGTTAAATACCTTCTTTACTTCAGCATTTCATTGTACATGCAGTTCCCCTTTTGTGTACATAGAAGTACTGTCCTTTACAATTATAATATGCAATTATAACACACCCTTTAAAATGGAAACTTATCATATAGTGCAACATTTTAATTATCTAGTATTCAGTATATTCTTAGCACAATAATGTATCAGTAAATTGTTCTTAACTGATAGGTAAACTTGTAGTTCAGACACACCTAGAGGCAGTTGTGGCTTCCTGCCTCATTCCTCTGTGTAGCCAGCTGAGTGTTCTCCCACTCATAATTCTTTCTCTTAAACTGTATACAACAAAATGTCTATTTTTTGAAGCATTATCCTAAGTAATTAAAAGTAAAAACCTATCACAAAGTTACCAAATGAGATGCTTACATGCACAAGTAATATTGTTTTTTAATTGCATTTGTTCATTTACTCCCTCATCTTGGAAAAATGATGATTCAGAAGAAGTCATTGACACAATTGACACTGAGGTCATTGCTGAAGCTGCTGGGCACTACACACAAGCTGTAATGATCAGGACCTCAAACCTTAATAAAATGTCTTTTAGTCTGACATTTAAATACTTAGGTTTGATACTTATCTTTATACAAGTGTAGGATTATCATACTGACCTTCTTTGTAAAGTGCCTTGAGGCCTGTGTATGAAAGTGCTACTCAAGCATCAAGTACAGGGTTCCTCCCAGGAAAAGGAGGCTGCTGAGACTAAACTGGATTCAGTCTTTCTCGAGTTACATTATGATGCTAGAACTCAACTGTGGGGAGCACTTTAACATATTTTGTTATGCTGTTTTTAATAATTATTAACAACTAATACATCTGTAAATCATAGCTCCTACTACCCTGCGAGCATACTGTATTTAACTGGCGCATCTTTCTGAGGGAATCAGACCAGAACAAATTATTTTTAGCATTCACAGATGCTGATTTTATATGAGGATTAAAGAGATTATGAAAAAGCAGCTTTTACATATTTTGCTTTAGATATTTGTAATGTAAAATACTTTGCATAGTGCTTTCCAACAAGATACCTAAAAGCACTTTTTAAAATTTGATGAACTTTAGTAATTTTGTTACACTTCTCTGCATACCAGACAAACAGAGACAATGAAACAGTTGTCACCAAGTGAATCAGTGACAGGACTTGGAATAAAACCTCAATGTCTTTCACTACTCACTCTGAAATATTTGAGTAAAACGTAGAATAATGCCTCAAGATGTTTAATAAAAAACCCATGCTCTGTTTCCAGAGGTCCGGCTAGAGCAAGGACAATGGCCTATTTTGGGGAGGGCAAAGGCCCAATCCATGTGGATAACGTGAAGTGTACAGGAAACGAGAGATCCTTGGCAGACTGCATCAAGCAGGACATTGGGACACACAACTGCCGCCACAGCGAGGACGCGGGGGTCATCTGTGACCACCTCAGCAAGAAGGCCCCCGGGAACAGCAATAAAGGTGAAGCCCCGTTGTGAGTGGCAGACCAACAGGTTCGGAGGGGGAACTGTCATAGTAGGAAGAGACAGATTTAAACAATCTCACCTCACAGAGGAAACAGTTATATGAAAAGAATGATAGAAACAAAAGGGGGGGGAGATGAAGTAATGAAGAATCCTCTAAAAAATCCTCCACTTGCAAAGCAGAGCACAAATGTGTAAATTGCTCTGTGATCAGCTGAAAAGATCTCCACCAAAAAGGATTTCTAAGTCTGAGAGAATTCAGTGTATTTTCCCGGAGCAAAATTTGGTTGTTAAAAAACTACCATGAATCACAGAATAACTTCAACTCTCATTGAAGACCGAGTTGTTAATTTTGAGTTTAATGCTATCTGTATCTCCCTTTCTGGTTTAGATTCTCTTGCTTCTGTTTGTGGATTGAGGTTACTACATCGTCGACAAAAGCGAATAATTGGTGGGAAAAATTCTTTAAGGTAAATATTTGGTAAAGACAAGTAATTTTGAATATAAAGCTTCTAAGACATGCATTTTTCATAAGCAGTTTGCCAAGTTTATGGTTTTATTGTAGGTTTGTTGGTTTTCTTTTGGCTTGTCGTGAGGCTGAAGCAGAATTATACTCAAAGTAAATTTGGAAGGAAAGTTGAATGCTTATGGGTTTAGCCCTTGAATGGGGTAAACTTTTTACCTTGATACCAGGATGCGAGCTATACGAAGAGAGCTATGAATATAGTACAAGGTTTTAAATGCTACTTACACCAAGCAAAAGGCCTGGATATGATTCACTGCTCAAGACCTGATTTTCCTTCACAAAATAAGCCTCTCTGATGATGATCCAGCTATAAGCTAAGGTTTTCTGTTAACACTTTGTTCTTAGCTTTTAGTGACACATTTACATATACTTAATATTAAGAGATTAACCAAATACTACTACTGCTGCTAAATGCTACAATAGTAGCATTTTGTATAGGCTTTATTTTATTAACAGTTGTGAGTAACCACAATAAATATATATTCACTGAACCTTACAAAAGGGATTGTAAAAAATACACTTATCTTAACATTACATATGGCTGTGCAACCTATTTCAAAGAAAATGCACAGCATCAATCAATCCATTTCAAAAAAGGCACTGCCTAAGTGGAGGAGCTTCAAAGAACAGTAACAAGAGAGCCCAGAAAAACATTTAGATGCTGTCAGACAGAGCAAAGTAGGATTACTTACCTTAGTAAGGAGACAAATGAGAATAATAAATAATGCATTGTACAGAAAAAGAAGATCAAGATTTACTGTCTCAAGGTAAGTGTACAAAGGACACTGGATGAAATGAAATGGTGACAAATAATGGATTGCACAATTAAGCCAGAGCAAGAAACTTGATCTCATAATAAATAAGCACAGGGACATTAGATGAAGCAAAAAGGTGAGAGAAATCCAATAGTGCTCTTAGAAATGCTTCAAAATCAAGAAAAGGAACATATGTACAATGTCAGAAAAGGGTTTGCTGCCTCAAGAAGTCATTAAGACAAAGAACTTCACAAAGTTTGAAACAGAATTAGATACTTAAGTATGTACCAAAAAATCCAAGCTGTCTAAATTACCCCATTTTAGAATGACATATTAAATCTCAACTTCTGAAACTAAAAAATTTCTAATTGTTTTATGCTTTATGGGAAGTAAAGTCCTCTAATTTACTCTAAAACATTTGGCACTGGCAACTCTGAGATAGGATGCTGGACCCAATGATGCTGGGCAGCTCTTGTACTCCAGCATACCTATTCAACTTGACAGTAGTCAGAAATCACCTAAGCCTGCCCTGCTGCTTATTCTTGGATGCTGATGTTGCTTACAGGTGCATCTCTCTCCCCACTTCCTTCTCTCTGATTCCATGTTTTGTTAATCTGTTAAACTGGTGAAAAATAATCCATCTTGTCTGGATAGGCTTGTCAGATCTACTGTATAAAACAGCTGTAAAAAAGAGCTCAGCTATTACTTGTGGTTTCTAGAGTTGCTTCAGACCTCTTGGTTTGCCAGCTTCCCTTTTCAAACAGTTCAGATATTAATACAGAGAGGAAAGGATGCTGGCTTAAGTTTTTCAAGAAATTCCCTTCTTTCCCCTCTCCAGTTGTCAGGAAATTTCTGGTCTGTTGACTTGGATGGTATTTGGCAAGGAACTCACAGAATGTATTTCTGGCACAATGAATGCAATCTGAGAAGGGAAAACTAGAATAATTGGGAGCGGGAGGAAGCGCTCCCACTTTCGAATGCCCAAGCTATCTGTAAAGTAATCCTGACCATTGTTAAATGGAATTCTGAACGCCACAGGAATATAAAGATATTCTCAACTGTTACTCAATAAGTAACACAATTTGCAAGCTAAGTCAGTCAAAGAAACCAAACAGGATTTACATTCAAGGTAACTGAGACGCTACCCTACTTTTCACTGCTGCACCCTGAACACAATGTCTCATGTCCTCTGTAGGGGCGGCTGGCCATGGCAGGTTGCACTCCGACTGAAATCTTCTCATGGTGATGGAAGACTCTTGTGTGGTGCTACTCTCATCAGCAGCTGCTGGGTCCTCACTGCGGCACATTGCTTTAAAAGGTAGGTTTCTCTTCAATACTGATGTACATTTTCAAACTATTTTGTTGTTCTGGGTACAGGCAAAAACATTCCAGTTCAAGCCCTCTGAAAACTGTTCCAAAGAGTTGGCCTTTGGTTTAAAAAACCCTACCCAACAACCTACTTCCACTCCAAACAAAAATAAACAAAAAATCCAATACATAGAAATTATTCAGGGCATCATAATTCACAAGATTTATAGTTACAGCTTCAGTATTTTCATGGAAAAATATGGATAATACTTCTGACACTCTAACACAGCTTTCTATTCCAACAAAACTGCAGCTTACGGCTTTCAGGTTATAGTGAAGACAACTGAGCAAGCATCAAACACAGACTGCAGTATTTCAGATGAGTTTTGGAGACATTGCCAGTGATAGACATTTTTCCTGTAACACTGCAGTGAGTAGATGAACTAGTGGCCCCAAACCAATTTTAGGGTCAAGCACTGTTATGTATTTTGTTGAGTCTAATGGGAAAATAAGTGTGTACACTGGATGCTAGTGAGACTGAGCTGTTGTGCTTATTCTTCATGAATAGGCTGCAGCAGCTGCCTTACTGCTATCCCACAGTACCTAAAGAATTGTCTTTTGCAGCCATCTGAAGGTCCCATCTCCTTTAACAAGGAAAGAATTGTCTAAGCAGTTACACTGGTATAAAATTCTCTCACAATGGCATCTAATAAAACCAAGCCAAATTCAGCTCCCTTCCATACATTTAGCAACAGGTTTGCAACTTATACTCCCTTGTAAATCACATTATCTACCTGGTCTAACTTCTTCTGCAATTCTCAGTATTAAGCTATTATCTAGCATTTTTAAATGTCCTTTCCCATTCTTGTACAAAAAGATATTCTGTTACTGCTAATCCTCCTATTCAGTTTTTATGGTATGCCCTCTTCAGCAATTTTCACATCAGGAACCCACTGCTGACGAAGTTACTGTAGCATAAAAGCATCAACTTGCACAGTGAGGAAGCTGGTCTAGTATTTTGAGCTTTTAACAGCAAAGATTTCATTGGAATCCGTACAAAAGGTGGCAGTATGGACCGGAATAAAAAGCATAGAACAGCACTGCACTTTTGAGGATATTTGCTATAACTTGCTTAAGTGGACTGCAAAAGGGCTGCTAAGCCCTGGACCAGGCTGCCCAGGGAAATGGTGGAGACACTATCCCTGGAGGGCTTTAAAAGCTGTGTAGATGTGGTGCTGATGGATGTGGTTTAGTGGTGACCTGGCAGTGCTGGGTCAATGGTTGGACTTGATCTTAAAGGTCTCTTCCAACAAGAATGATTCAGAAGAGTCAGATATACTTTTACTTGAATAGTGTTACCTTTGCTTAGTGTCAGATACACATCTTTTTCATTTTACATTTCATGAAAATCATTAAGGACTTGGTAATATTTCAAGCTGAAATGGTCAAATTCAATAAAATTTCTGCCTACTTCAACTGATGTCCCAGTTGTTTCTGATGTTGCATCTATAATGGTGTGACCTAGATGGAAGCATGCAACTCCGACAGCCTGTGGATGCACTACTGCTTACTGTAGAAGAGAGAAGGCACCTTTAGCTCTAAGCTGACACTGGACAGACTGGGCTGAACTTCCTCATGATCTCAGAGTGATTTTAAGGGGCTAGGTTTCCAAGAGCTATCTATAGATCAAGCGCCTTCTTCACATATTTTCCACAGAAGGACAAGAGAAAGGCTAGTATACCATTTCTCACATCCTGGAAATTGGAACACTGCTTAAGAAACAAAAGTGAGCTCATTCATGCTATGGATAAAAACTAAATGCAATCTGATTAGAATTATTTGCTGGGAGTATAGCAGCATTACTGGTTTCTGTAATGTCACAGACACATAATTTAAGATAAAAAAACTGTTTGAGGCTATTTTTCCTTTTATAACCAACACATCTTATTCGCAAGTTTTGTTCTGAGTGGTTCTGACAGCTATTGGGAATTTGCAGGTGTATACGTACAAAAAAAAATACTAACTTTTGATAATTAGAAATATGAGGCATAGAAGAAAAGGAAATTTAAATGACTATGATGTCATTTTATGAAATACTGTTACTTGAACATTGTACTGTTCTAATAATGTAGCTCTTAAGTGTTTCATTAGGCATTCCTGGATACCTGTGTGTACTTCAACATGGTCCTGGTAATTTTGTGTTGAGGACTACCAATCCTGAGGCATAGCAGAACCAAATACCTAGTGAAATACCAGACACCAAAGCAGAGAGCAGAATTAAAATTCATTTCTCTCAAATCTAGCATGAATGTTGAGATAAAGTGACGTGTGCCTTCAATGTCACTATAGTACTTGACTGGTGGCAGGATGATAATAGTGTGGTGGCTCATTACTAATCCATCCTCCAGCTGCCTGGGAAGTAAACCTTCTAGGAGGTGCTAAGGGCATCACTGTCAGGCTGCACTTGAGCTTAAAGTCATGCCCAGCCCAGCTGTCCCACAGAGGGGTAACACCCTGAAAGCAACATCATTTTCCACCCATGAACCACTCTCAAACTCCTTTTCTGTGTCCACTCTTTAAATGTGACGTGAGTGGTGGTTCTCTGACACTTCATAGGTGACTTTTAGACCAGATTAGACACCCCTATGCTAGACTACTTTGCCTTTATACATATTGATGCTCTATTACAGTATTTCCACATTTGGCAACTGCTACAGGGAATGAAATGTAATCGTCCAAAGATGAAAAAAATTAGTTTAAGAAAGCCTTATGTGTGTGAATGTGCACAGAAACATGGCAAATTGTGTAAAAACTGCTCATTAAGCTTCTCACTAGAAGCCTTGTAGCCATTAAAGTTTAATACATTTGCATGAGAAGCAGCACTTCTCATTCTATTAAATGTTTAAAATCAGTACTTTTAATTAAGATAAGCTTTCCTGGTTCTCCTTTCTTTACTGTTCTCTAAATGACCACCATCCATAGCGCAGAAAAAAAGCAGGAACTTTTATAGGGAACACTGTTCCTTTTATCAAAATCAAGGATGTAACATTAAATAGAAGCAAGTTTTCTACTATACCATCTGATGTATGGCTGAGAGGACAGCACTTGTTCTCACTAGTCACAAACAACTTTCCTTCAAGCCAAGGCTTACAATCAAAATAAACAATTAAAAATCAAATTCCTTTGATTATTAAATCAATTTAGGAAAGAACTGTGCTAATTTCTCATCTAAAATGACAAACACCTAATACATTTGTGATTCTGTAGTCCTCTCTCACTTCCATGAGGTTTAAAAAAAAAAAAAAAGGAAAAAAACACACAACCCCTTCCCCCCTTCAAATTGCATTAAAGGTAACGGATACAGTATAAGGTAAATCCTGCAACTGATGTTGCAGAGAAGACCTATAAACTAAAATCCAGGGGCACCCATTATATTTAAAAACAAACCCAAAGACTTATACCATGTACAATTCCCTACTTGAGAGACAGATTTCCATTGCAGCACTGGTAACAGACATCTGCAAAGTACTGTGATTGTGTTTGTTTATATACTGATGTACACAATGGTTAACTTAGGCAAATATTTACTGAAGGTAAAAAAACACTCATAGTCCTGAAACTATCAGCACAGCACTAATAAGTAGTTCGTTGCACAGAGAGAGTATTTTCAGTGACCTTTTGCTAGTATTTTTGGTAGATGTCAAGCAAATATGTACTTAATGCTAATGACCTTGTATGTTTGTATTCCAATATGATACTCTGGACATGTACCAAAAGTTGTTAAAATATTACTTTCAAACATCCAAAGATTGTATCTAGCAATACATTCTAGGGCACAGAATCCTATTTATGGTAGCTTTTAAAGGCAATGAGGTCAACAGTTACCAACATTGCTGTAGTAAAAATTATTAAACTACTTAATATTCAGTAACTGGCAAAGGAAAGAGCATAATTTGACTAACTGGGCTTAGCTGCTGTATCATTTACATTCTTAACTGGAAAATCATCATGCAGTAGTGAAATTTGAGCAGAAAAATATATCTGAGATGTCAGTAACAAAAACTCTTCCGTTTACTTTAGTGGGGGTTTTGCATGTAAGTTACAGTAATTCAAGTGAAAATAATAAAGCCATTTTACTGCAATAGTAGCTGAAGTACTTCCTGTATCAGCTTCCTTTTCTAATGTACTCTGAGGAGAACAGATCCTACAAAGTTGGCTAATCTATCAGCCAAGACGCTTTGTAATCTCAGCCTGGGCAAGGAACAAGTAGTCAGCTGGTGGTGTGACCCATCCCAGTGTTACAGCATTCTACGATCTGAGCCTTACATCTGTTCTGTAAATAGATTCTGCAAAAGTGAAAGACCATTTGATACTGCACACCCTGACCGCTCAGCTACTTGCCCTACCCTGACCCTGTCCACTTTGGAGAGGAGCACGGGACTTCCACCGTCAGTGTGTAAAACGCTGTAGGTGGGTGTTTTATTGCTCTTTGAGAAGTTTCGCAGAGGACCAATGCATTCATTAGCTTACACAATAAAATGTGCTCCCAGGGTCTGTCAGTTTGGTTTTCACAGTTTATCCAAACTGCTTTCTATACCACAGAAGCATGCTCCCTGTCAAATAACCAACATTATGGGTACTTCCATGAAAAAGATGGCCTAAGTGATCAATACACTTGCCCTTGATTTGGTAGTTCCTCTTGCTGCAGCTGATTCACAAATCTTTAAGCTGTAGTTCTAGGAAATACACTACCTAAGAAGTTAGACACAGCCTCCATGTGAAGGGACAAATGACCACTTAATATAGACAAACACTGAACTGCAGATGCAACTTCCCACAGAACACAAGATTAAACAAAGGTATCAGATTAATATCCCTACTAATATTTTCCATAACTACAAAAATGAAAAATACTTTCCTCTCTAATTTGTATATTTATATAAAAATGTGTTTCTAACTTTGAATGTCACGCTTTTGCCAAAGCATTCCTGGAAATTTTTGCACGTGAGCCAGGAAAATTTGCTTTCAAGTCTAGCTATATGTAAACATGTTAAATTAAACTCCAAATTATAGTTTCTAAAAGTTCCCAGAAGCAATAGCGAATAAATACATAAAACCTATTCAGTACAAACTGGTACTGAAATGTACCAAGCAATTTATTGTAAAGATGCACAACTTCTTCATAAGAAAAAGTCACTTTCACAGAAATAATACTAGAAGAAAGCTGCGTAAAGCAATGCCTGTGCTATACCATATTTTAACATACTGAAGATGCATGTAGCTTTACTTGCTGTATTAAGGAAAGCCAAATAGATGGCAGAAATAAAAACAAGAAACAAACACGTACTACAAATTTCCTGTTGAAAACTATGAGGGAAAGGCAGAAGTCAAAGGAAAAATATTTGGGTTAGATTAGCTAGATTCAAAAATAAATAAATGTATCCAACAGTACTCCCTTGTTTGCGTTTTCCTGAGAAGGGCTGTGTATCCTGTAAGCCAAAAATCTCCACAGACATGCACAGAAAATTGTTATTTCAGCCACAGTAATCATCTCTACAGTATTTACCATCCAGTCTATGATGTGAAAGAACTTGGGGTCATATTAGATGCAAACAAGTCTGAGATTTACAAGCCTCCTGTCATTTTGACAATAGGTGCTTGTGATGCACATATGTTTTGTTTTCCTTATTATAACTTCAGTTCATGTAAGAGGTTTTTATCAAGTTATCTAAGCCTCTAGAATTTCTGAACCAACCTACAAAGCAAGCTTGAACACTGATTTCATTTCAGCAGCAATCTGGAGCATCACAATGATGTTACTGAGATTTTCATTATAATTACTGGCAGTTTGTGTTACCCTTACTAAATACTCTGATCAAACCCGTTTGCATGCTTAGGATCTGACTCTGCATGAGCCAGCCCTCCTTGTTTTCACCTCTATCTTAGGTATGGCAACAACACTCGGAACTATGCTGTGCGAGTTGGAGACTATCACACCCTGGTACCAGAAGAGTACGAGGAAGAAATTGGAGTCCAGCAGATCGTGATGCACAAAGAGTACAGGCCTGACAGCAGCGACTACGACATTGCCCTGGTGAGGCTGCAGGGGCCAGAGGAACAGTGTGCCAGATTCAGTACCCACGTCTTACCTGCTTGCTTGCCATTAAGGAGAGAGAGGCCACAGAAAACTGCTCCCAACTGTTACATCACTGGATGGGGTGACACAGGTAAAAATGTTTTAATGCTTTCCACCCGCTGATCTCATTACTTGAGGCTGCTTATTAAAAGACAAAAAACCCCTCAAATACTTAAAATAAGAAAATGCTCAAAATGCAACAATTTTACTCTTTTTTATATAGGAGAATATCTTCTCTCTTGATCCTTACCAGAAATGACAACTCTTTGTTTACTTAATTTAGTTTGTGTTTGAAAAATGGCGATTAACCATGTCACTGTAAATTACACTGTAAACCAGCCAGTAAAATGACCTCATTAAGATTGACGAGCACGAATGAAAAGCTTATTTGTTGCCAGGCACACCCTGTGCAGCAGCTTATCACCCCCTGCCACAGAATGTAACTAACAGCTATATTATATTTGAGGCTTTTAAGGTAAGTACAATGAGTATTTTCGAAAGGTTCTTTAAATTACACCACCTCAACAGAAAAATGGATAGAAAAGATACACATAATAAGAGTTTCAAATTAACACTTTTAGTCTCCTTGTTACCACTGACACTGTCAATCAGCAGTGAGATTTAATTAAGAGAACACCTTGCCAAAATTTACAAGAGCCACAGTGCAATCTAGGCTGCTGGAAGAATCTAGGCACTTTTTAGGTCAGTACAAGATTCTTCCTCTTCAAAGGTCTTTTTAAATGTTTTACAAATTAATAACCGTGTTTTACTTTCATGTTTTTATGGTGTTGAATAAAACCTTTGTTCCAGTGACTCATTCAAACTGGCAAGAAGACAAGGCCAAGTATCAGTTGTTTCTCTTCATGTGCATTATTCTGTGTACACAGATGTCTTGGTCACTGTACTGTAATAAAGGAGATACACTTGGAGGGTGGTTTTTTGCTAAAAACAATTGCTAATTCATTGTCTAGCTTTGTCTAGCTTTTTAAACAATTCACTGAGAGTACTCCAATACTGTTTACTTAGGACATCTATTTAAGGAAACATTAACTATTGCAATAATTGACTTTAATTGCAGTAAGAAATTACATTATTACAGTACTTCAGTTGAAATTTCACACTTACTATATAAATCAGTTACAAGTATTAAGATTTTACTTAAAAAAAAAAAAGAAACCAAACACTGGCTTTAAATTTCCACGTTTCCAACTGAAAAAAGAGGTGCAAGCTACAGGAAAAAGCCAAATGATTTAGATCTTTACATTTTATAAGCAGAGCACTGCTGATAAAATGCAAGATCCACTACAGCTAAGGAAAACCAAAGGACAGGTTCTGGTCACCCCCACAAAAGGAAGATCCCTTTTGGTCAGGAGTCCCGTTAGTTCTCTGGTACACAGCAGTAGAGGATTGTAAACAATTCAAGTGATAGTGCTGGTCTCCACCAGAGTATGCTCAGGCTGAGGAACGTTAGCTCCTCAGCCGAGGTGACAAGCAAGCTTGTGTGGACTCATAGAGCGTAAGCGTGATGGTTGCCTGGATGCTCTACTTGGAAGCCAATAGAGGATGCAGCACCTGTCAGGCTGAGATAGACTAGATTGAATTGATGATCAATTATTTCTACAGCTTTAGTCTCAAAACTACCCAAAATAGCTTTCCCATTAAGTATTAAGTTATATATTCTTGTAGAAGACACACATTGTGTTTGGAACAAAATAAACTCCAGCCTTAGAAAGATCCAACACACACAAGGATAAAGATACATCTTACATTTTAAGCTTTTTTTCTTTAAAAAAAAAGCATCTATATTCTGGATTTACAATATCCATATCATATTTTGGTATTATATTTAATGCATAGTATATTTTTTCAGTATTTGTTATTTATTTAACAACAAAAGTGTGCAGGACTGACAGCAAAAACTGGATTAAATTACATTTATGTTTCCAAGACAAATCAACATAATGATCTAATAATTTGGGTCCCCTTTTCAGGAAGGGCTTATTCAAGAACATTACAACAGGCTGCCATTCCCTTACTTCCCAAGAGGGTATGTGAAGAGCGTTACAAAAGAAGATTCACAGGAAGAATGCTCTGTGCTGGCAACATCCAGGAACAGAAACGTGTTGATAGCTGTCAAGGAGACAGTGGTGGACCACTGATGTGTGAACGGCCAGGGGAAAGCTGGGTTGTGTATGGCGTGACCTCCTGGGGCTATGGCTGTGGAGTTAAAGATTCTCCAGGTGTCTATACAAAAGTATCATCTTTTGTGCCCTGGATAAAAAGTGTGACCAAACTATGAATGTCTGTAATGAAAACCAAACTTTGTTAATAAAGTTTGAGGCGGGACAACTTGAACAGCATAGACAGCGCACAGCTGGGGCCCACAGTGGGTGGAGACAGACACATTTTCCTGATTCCTGTGTTTTTCTTTTTGTTACATCCAAGCTGTATACACACAACCTTTCCAGTTAGGGATTACTATCCAAACAAAATCCCTCCATGTTAAGGAAGTTTATATACTGCATGAACAAGTTACCATGTATCTAAGATAAGGGGAAAAGTGATAGCCAGTTTAGAGCAACATTGGAACAGGACAGCTGGAGAGCTCACTGTGAGATTCACTGCCCACAGGAAGGCTGTACTAGCTCCAAGCTGTTTATGTTCCAAAATTCTCTTAAATTAATTACAGATCTCAAAATTAATCTTCAGCCTAGCTTATTTACTAAGTTCTTGACTGTTTTCCTATTATTCCCATGATCTTACACTCAGCCCTCTAATTTTGATTCACGTTTCATTTGCTGATGAGACCATTAGTAGGTTGATTCTTGGTAAGCAATTCTGAGTAGGTATTAAATGTTAGAAGGAAAAGAATTGTCAAATAATCAGATGCCCAGCTATTCTGATAAATGTCTTCACAGCTTAGTGTGCATAAAGTACATTCCCAAGTAAGATAGGTAGTACACTGAAACTTAAGTTTCCTGCTAACATCTTGCACAGCTACAAGAGCTAGAATGAAAACAAATGACCTCTTTCTTTCCTCTAGCTAAGCATCATTTGTCTTCTTTCTGAAATTCACAGGTTTTAGTACATACAGCATTTCAGAAAGAATTTACTTTTTCTATTTACCACTAGCTGTCAGTACAGCATCAGGCTAGCAGACAAATAACCCAATCCTCTCACTGCTGGTTGTAGAGGGACTTTATTCAAGTGACACTAAGAACCTCAGTCAGTCCTACAAGAGAAAGTTCTAAATACGTACAACGCAAAAGCTGGAGATGTTGAACCAAAACCCATCTATCTGAAAAGGCCTATAAAATCTTAAGCTACTATTGTCTACAAGGTAAGACAATTCTCTCCTGCTTAGTTGCAACACTGACAGTTCAAACTGATATTCTGAAAGGTGAGAGCTGGGTAGTTTTTAGTGACTTCTAAAGTATTTTCATAATTTGATTATATTTAATTCCTCCTACAGACACTGTTCCCCTCAGTACGGAAACCATGATTTATTATAAAAATGAACTGATAACAAGTTACTCTTGACGTACAAGACAAATATAAATCAACTTACTATCCTTTTAAAAAGGCCACTCCATTAAACTTACTACACAGAACACAGGGAGTAATCACCATCCTAGTGCAACACTAAGGGGTAATCAGTCTTAAAAACATCTGCAATAGTCAAGAGGGAGATGGGGAAGTTCAGTGCTACCCCTACAGTCCCTGTTGAAGGCCACTCTAACTGCAAGCATGCTCTATGGATTATACTAACAAACTTGCTTCTTAAAAAGATGAAACAAAAGCTCTGTGGGCCATGAAATACTTCAGGTGACAAGTGTGGCAGGTGTGTCACCACATAGCGATTGTGCAAACCGTGATCACCAGTGACTGTTTTCCTGTGCTTCCTATCCCCAGACACCGTGGCTGTGACAGTGTCGTGTGGCCTTTGTGAACAGTTGGATGCTTGTGTTCATGCTGTGAGCAGACAGTCATTCATCTCTGTAGGGTTCCATGTCTCTCCAGTGGTGTAACAAATATCCAAGACAACCCAATTTGCATACAGCGGTGGTGACAATACTGCAGAGGCCCGTGCAATTGAAGATTTTGCTCTTAAATTTCTCTCCGACCTCAAACTTAGTTTAAATATCTTGCTGGAACTGGTGCTAAACTAGTACACAAGGTGCTTTAATATATTCTAGTTTTCTGTCATTCCACACTATTTGAAATAGCATAAGATACTTTATTTAAAAACATGTCAAAAATCACAGTACTGTGACCACCTACTCTTAAACCTCCGTGAAAAGCTCTGCTACCAAACTTTAAAACCATTTTCATTTTTACTTATGCACAGCCCTTTCAATTAAAGTAGAATTATTTCTGTCAAAATGTACCTACTTGTACCATCAAAGCTTTGCTATACAAGATCCATTATTTTGAGACTTGGGGTGAAGTAGCCTATATAGTGCAATATGTGTTGTGTACAGGGAATAATTTTTGTTTAGAAGTTGCACCACTGAAATAGAAATCTTGGGGGGTGGGGGGAACAAGTCTGCATATTAACTGTAGCAAGCATTTAGATTTAGTACTGTGGTTAATTAGTTTTGCTCTTTTAATGGGATGCTTCATTAGATTTTAAAATGTTGCACTACCCTTTTCATGCAGTGAGCATGCTTTTCCAGTTTCTAACATAAAATGAAATTGTCCTTGTTACGCAATTCTGATTTTTGTTCAGTCTGATGATGTAGATGTATACAATAAAAACTGCCACACTGACTGCAACTTTTATATGCTAATCCTGTGGATAATGTACAAGCAGATGCTGCAGGAAGATCAGCTGAGTAAACTTCATATGAGCTTTCTTAAATGCTATTTTGATGGTATTTTTTTCAAAGCATACAAGCTTTGAGCCATTTCCTCAGAGATGGAAGTCTGCTCTGTACAATGCATTTCCTAGTGCTTTTTGTGCTTCAACAACCAGTTAGATTATCATAAGTTTATCCTACACTCTTAAAACTGCCTAAGAATTTTTTTGACTCTTGCTGCTCTCCAACATTTTTAATATATCTAAGGTTGTAGAAAAACCTGCCCTTCAGCCTGTGCTAAGGGGTTTTGTATTAAGCAGCTGGCCACAGTGTTAATGGTGGCATAAACTAAGAAAAGACTCAGTACTTCTATTACCAGATGAGATGATCATAAACGCTGATGTGTCACCTATCCAGGTTCCCCAACACTGTGAAGACTTGCAGTTAGATGCAGACCCCCCTGAACTTCCTGAGATTTTGTCCATTTTCCAGAAAACATACCGACAAAATAACAGAAGCATAACTGCAACTGACACACAAAGCCTACTTAGCATACATTTATCTCAATCCCAAACAACTTCCCAAACTAAAGGGGCACTTACCTGTAAAACACAGGCAAACCAAGATCCAATCTTATGATCAGTATATGCAGAATATCCATCATCTCAGTTTACTTCCAGAAAAATTCATGGCACTATAACAGCTTATATTTAACAAAAGGTCAGTCCTGAATCAATGTTCTCCGTCCTTTTCAATGTTATTGCAACTATTTCACATTTTCAGGTGCTAGAACATTCATATGGAAAGTTTTTAATGCTGCTACAATTTCAGTGGCAATTGCAGAATGTAACATACAAGGCGGCTACAACAATTAGGTTCAATTAGCAGATCCCAGTAGAAGAAACTACCCAGAAAACAAGAAGTCTGTGGTATCAGGAAAGAAAAATGTGGTTGGTTTGGGCTCCAAGCTGCAGTTAACCGAGTTAGAGACCAGAGCTACTTTATACACAAGATACCTGCTCACATGCAGTAGCTCCTATTCTATTTATTTAACAATGAGCACAGAAACTGACCATGTAACTTCCTGCAAATGCAACACCAGGCAACCACAAATGGGGAAAAGATGACTTAGGAGTTTGGAAACTAGTATTTACCTTTGTAGCAATGTAAAGGAAAAAAATGGCTGGATTGGGTGAAAGCTGGAGAGGTGTGAAACACTGGATGTAACTGCAGATGGAACATTGTGCAGAAAAAAAAGGAGCATCTATAAAGGCAAGAGCTAAGATGCAAAAGGAATAAATTAGAAAGATAGGAAAAGTTGCTTGGGAATTGGTAATTAAGAGAAATCATTAAAAACAAGCCATCCTAAGCCACATGGAAATGAAAAAGCCACATCTTTTAAGTACCTCTATTGTACTCAAGTAATAGGGGAAAGCAGATTTTGCTACCCTCTGTGTTTGTGACTGGATGCTCAGGGAAAGCTCCAGCGATAAGAAAGGCTACATCACCTCACTAAGCACTCAAAACTAAAAAATGCCCACAGCAAACACCATAACCGTGAAAGTTAGTTTTCCCTTCTCTTGATTCAAACCCACTTCTTTATCTTTGCAAGTTCAAAATATTTGATGAAGAACTCAGAATTGAATGTTCACAAATCTAACCTGCAAGCCAGATCAAACCATCAGGCCATTTATTCAGGTGGAAACACCAGTGACCTCATAAGCTCTCACACAGTGGACTAGCAGGACAGCTACACAGTCCTCCTCCAAGTTAAAATTTCACACAACAGGATCCTCCGTTCAAGGGGCGCAGAGACAAGACAGTCAGTTCTCAAAGGGCATGTCACTTACTACGTACTGAAATTGCTAGAAAAGATGAAAAAGGCAGCTACTGTCTGATAGAAGCAAAGGTTAAAATTCGAGGGAATTGGGGTAACACATTAGATGACCACATCAGTGCCACGCAGTAGATAAAAGCCAACACTAGAAAACTCAACTTTTCAGCATCATTTCAGTGACGAAAAAACACTTCTCTTCAGAACTTCATGTCCTATTAAGTTTTGTACTGTTAATACCATTTTAATGCATTCCTGATCTCTGAAGAAATTGATTGCCAACCCTACTCCTGCTTCTTCCTATTCATGTGCCTACACATGGTTTTCTTCATGACATCAAAGCCAGTGACAAAAAAAAAAAAAATTGATTTAAAAATCTCCAGAAGCTGCTTTGCATCAGGAAGGCTGCCCAAACAGCCACACCCACACACAGTGGTGGCACTCCCCCACCCACACCTTGTCCCTGGAAAGCAGCAGCAGATGCCTCCTGGCCACATGCCTCTCTAGCATTTTCCTGCATGAGATAAGCAAGTAACTTCCCTTGGAGATGTAACTTTTTGTTTCCTAAAAGCACCAGTTACTACAGAAATTCTCCCTTCTTGGGAAAGAGGAAATTCACAGTACACACTTCTGACTGTTGGCTACCAGGCTTGGCAGCCACAAACTTGGAATCCTAAGCAGTGAGGATGTCATATGATAGGGTTTTATGCAGCTGTTTAAAATGAAAAAGTAACCACACACCACCAATTAAACAGGTGTAGCATCACTTATTATAGGTCCCCACAGAATATCCATTCAGCTAGACTTTGGCAATGCCAGGAAAAAATACATGCTTAAAAAAAAAGATGGAGAAGTTTCCTGTGACAGCTCTCTAATCTCCCTACCAGTCCATTCCAAAGTGTGACTAATATGACCATCGGAAGTAACTTCCTCAGATCTAATCCATGTTGTAATTGAAGCCCACAACTCTGCCCCCCCCAACTTCAAATAGGAGCTCACGCCCCCTGCACCCACC
>VYZX01024681.1:96387-161046 GCA_013401335.1 Brachypteracias leptosomus
CCCCAACAGCCAAATACTCAGCAACTGCACTGCCTGCTGTCCTGCTTCACAATTTGGTTTCCCGGTCCTTTCAAAGCCCTCCTCTCCCCAACCTTTCCCTTAGAATGGTTTGCAAAACAAGAAATTGTGCCAGCAGGGCTTTCAGTAGCCAACATGGTAAATTTACTTATAAGTAAAACATGTATGTTGTTTGATTCCCCAATAACTCACTATATATAGGATATATAGAATATATATATATGGCTCCATACGTCTAGTTATACACTACATATATTCTCTCTATATATATATTCTATAGTGAGTAAATAAAATATATTCTAATGAATAACTATACGTATGGCGCCAGATACATTATTTTCTTAAACATGGAATAAATAAGAGATCCTTCAGTGAGTGAGTTTGAATGTAGCTGCTTTTTCAAACTCAGCTCCTGCCCAGCAGTAGTAACCTCCCACTGCAATCATGTGACTTCTGGAACAGCCCCCAGACAATGCACATGCCACTGTCACTGCCCTGAAATCAGAGTCACAAACATAAGTCCCAGCTACCAAAAGGTGTTTCCCCACAACAGGCAGACTTGGTGTGCATCAGTAACTCCAAAGAACACGTGAGGGCCTAGTCTTGGTAATCAGCTGTCTTGTAAGGAAGAAACGACACTTGCAGTGAAAGTCATGTTTCTTTATTGATTTGTTCATGTATTTGAATACATCAGCATATATTGTAAAATTATGACTGCAGATTTCAGATGCATCTCTAAACTTCACACTTACCTTTAGCTTATGCAGTAAATGCACTCCTCACCACAACCTTTCTAGCACACCTGAGCAGAAGAGCTACCACTGAAGGCACACGTGTCATTGGACTGAACAATAGTGCAGTGTGGTCAGTCACCTGAAAGCATGCAGCACAGCCCCTAAACTACTGAGCATGATTATAAGTGACAGCTCAAAGACAGAAGCAGCAGCAGATCCCTAAGAGCAGCACAAAAGGCAGTAGTCGTTGTATAGAAGCAGTCAAGGTTAATTTTAGGCAACGTTCCAGCCCCTGTTTGTAAAGGGCCCTGACTGCAGAACATCTCATTGAGGCTCCAAGTCTGAACGTTATTTAAAAAAAGCTCATTTCTGTTAAGTCTAAAGCGAGATTAAGGTCCAGCCTAAAATTAGATTTTGCTAGCTCTGCTTGATAACCAGAAATATTACTGCTTGCAAAAGGCATTAATTCCAGAAGATTCGACGGAACCACCCTACTCAGTAAAAATTAAAAGTTCTAGTCACAGTTACTTCTACATGTGGAATTTAGCCCCATCTTCTTCTGCCATCATAACTCAAGAGTGTTTCTCCCCTGTAAAAACAAGTTTGATGCAGTTTAATATTGCTACCAGAAACACGTACAAGACAGCAAACATCACTGAACAGTATGATGCTCTCCTAGTTGTAAACTGCTCTGAAACAAAGCTGTAAGTTTCAACTCGACATCTCCCCTTTGCTCCTGTAGTTGCAGATTGCTCTTAATACTCATTTCATTAAAACACAAACATGCTTGTTGAAAAAGGCATTCCCCTTGCACAGATACGCATGCAAAAGTACTGGTGACGTGCGTTTCACCATAATCCACTATTCCTAACACATCCGATACATCTACAACCAAGCCCAATTCTTAGTCACACTAAGTTATGGACCGGGTTATATTTTTTCCGTCAACAAAACACAACATACACAAATGAAACATGCCTTACAAACAAAACACTAAGCCTAAGCCTTGATTTCAACAGACAAGTCTCGGTAATTTAGTCGCTAAACGTAAACGATCAACTAAGCATTATTCCCACCCAAAACCTTACTTCTAAAAGCATTTTACATAATAACCAGCCATGTACCTTTTGAGGGAAGGTTCTTCAACGGCAACAGATGCGTCTCCATGTTTCAGCGCTCCTAAGGAAAAAAAAATAGGAGAAAAAGAATACATTTTAAAAGTGGGCTCTAACGGCTTATTAAAAAAAAAAAAAAGGTAAATAGAAAACCAATAAACCAAAAAAACAAAAGGGAGGAGACAGCCAGCCCCAGGGCACCTCACTGTCCGGCCAACTCGACCTGTTCCTTGCAACAGTCAACGACTTATACCCACAAGAAGGTAAAAGTTGTGCCAATCGGCAAGGTACTGCTCTTCCATGCCTAGGAAGGGAGACAGCCACGCACGGCAGCCCCCATGGAGTCATGGATCCCCTCCTCCCCACCCCGCCACGTGGCGGCCGCCATCTTCCCTCGCTCCGGCCCCGGCTCCACGGCCGCCGCTCGACCCCCACCCGCCTCCCGCCTCACCGCGGGGCCCACCTGCCGCTCGCCCCGCTCCTTTCCGCGGCGGCTCTGCTCGGGGCCCACCGCGCCTGCGAGACAGAACGCGCTGCCCTGGCTCACGGCTGCGCCCGGCCCGACACCGCCTCGCCCTCCTCATCCTCCTCCTCCCGCCGCCGCCTCATCGCCAACGGCCGCCCCGCGAGCCCTCTAACGGTCGCGCCGCGCGCCGATCAACGGTCGCCCCGCGCGCCGGCCAGCGGCCGCCAGCAGCTCAGAGATCGCGAGGCATGTGCTTACCGCCACGCGCCCAGCCAAGAACTGGGCGCTGCCAGCGCCAGTTCCCTACTCACCGTGCGGGGCGGAGCGGCCCCGCCCCCCGGGCGGGGCTCAGGGGAGCGCGTAGCCCGCTGGGCCAGCGCAGGGCGGGGCAGCTTCCAACGGGCGGGTCCCGGGTGCGCCGCGGAGGAGCGGCCGCGTTCAGCGCACGGCGTCCAGCACTCTGTATTGAAAACCACCTACCCGCTGTGTGTGTGTGATAAAAAGCTCGTGTTAAAAAGCGGAGCCTTTCTGTGCCAGGGCCTGTGAGGCGGGACGTGCTCTCCGCGCTGCTGCCCCTACCCGGGCCCTGGTCTCGCTGCTGGCGGCCCCGGTCTGGAGCGCACCAACAGCGGGGCAGGCTGGTGCGGGTCCATTGGCACGTGACAGGGCGATCACGTGGGGGGCGGGAGGGCGCATGCGCGCCAGGGGAGAGCGGCCGCTTGCGATAAAAGAGGGGGGCGGCCGCCGAGGGGTGGAGCGAGGTCGCTACCTCCTGGGGTGTGTGGTGGCAAGTGGCTGTCCGGGCCTCGGTGTTCGCCGCGGGGACGGGGTGGGTTGTAGATGCCTTCTGGGCGGTTCAGGAATCACCTCCTTGCGGAGGGGATCCGTAACCGCCTCCTGGGGGGAGTCCCTAATCACCTCCTGGGGAGCGGGGGCGCATCTGTAACCACCATCGCGGGGTGATATCTGTAATCTCCTTTGTGGGGGGATCTGTGACTGCCTCGGGGCAGGAGGGTGTCCCGGTTCAGCTCGGATAGTGTCAATTTCAGCAGGAGTTGGGAGGGAGCCGTAGCCAGGACAGACACCCGAACCATGGGCTGTGTTTTCTGCATGCCTGCCAAGTCCTCTTCAGGGTTATCCAGTTCTTCTCCAATACTACCACCCAGAGACCTGCCCCGAGGCTGGATAGTCATGAGTGGCAAGCTGTGTGGGAGCACGTGGTTAAGTGTCTAAGCCAGTGGTGACCATCAAGGTTTTGGAATTTCACTCCTGAACAAGTGCAGAGTCCGGATAAACCAGTAAAGCACTTTGAAAAGGTATGCTGGCAACCTGACAGCTCCCCAGAGACACCAGTCGCTGGTGTTGGGGGACTTCTTGCCCTCCTTAACACTCTTCATTGCCCTGAAGGGGAAGGAAAGGTCCCTGAACCTAAAACCAGACCAGCTGGCACTGCAGCTGAGCCAGAGACCCAGCCAGTGGCATCTCTACATGCCTGCATTTCAGCTGTCCAAGAATTGTCTCAAGAGGTCCAGCAAATCAAAGAAGACATGTCCCACTCTCCACTCTATTGGCCCATGTCTCAGCTATTAGAAGTAGATGCTCCCCTGGCCAAGAGAAAGACCATGGAAGGTACGCACCATGGGGCACCCTGTGACCATGGAGAAGACACGAGGAAGTGTGATGGAAAACCCACCTCAACCCTAAGTGCACAAGTACAGGAGTTGCAAGGGAAAACACTCATGAAAGCGGAGTCTTCCAAGAAAAATGTTGCTCCAGTTTCCAGTGGGAAATTCCCCAGACAGAAGGGCTGATCTTATATCTGATCCTCTTGAGGGGACCTCTAAGTTGTTCTTACAAGAACTCAGTGACTCCAATCCAGCCAAGTGGAGGAAAGGGATAAACTGGATTTACTGGACTCGGGATCCGATGGCCTGGCATGTCAGACCCAGAAGAATATAAGGCTTGGTAGATACTGGTGCACAGTGCACCCTGATGCCATGGAGCTGTAGTAGGGTTGAACCCATCCGTATCTCTGGGGTGACAGGGGGATCACAACAACTGACCCTTCTGGAAGCTGAAGTGAGTCTAACTGGGAAGAACTGGCATAAACACCCCACTGTGTCTGGCCCAGACACCCCACACATCCTGGGCATAGACTATCTTAGGAGAAGATACTTCAAGGACTCTATTTCTACTCTGTCACATGCATAAAAGAGATCGCTCTTGCCTTTGGCTTATAATGTTTTCCTTCCAGAGTCCTATAGCTGTACTGTGTATAAAAAGTTATATAAAAAAATCTTTTTTGCTTTTGTGTTGTGTGGTTTCTTTTGTACAGGAGTAAATTGGTTCCGAATTTAGCTGAAGAAAGGAGTTTTTCTGTGAGACTGAATGGGACAGGCAGCCTTCCTGAGATAATTGAGATAATAGTAAGATTTCAGTCAAGAAAGCCCATTTCTCTGATCTGAATAACACAGGTTATAGGATTTGAAGTAGTAATTCTGAACCAAGCCTCTGGATCATGGTTGAACTTGGTCACATCTATGTCATACCTTCTGGAAGAGATCTAATAGTGACCATGCTCTACTAGACTGACAACTCTCCTAGGCAGATAGACATCTGAGCAATTAAACTACACAAGCCTTATTTCCCATCTGAGTTTCTCCAGAGAAAGAAAGGATCATAACAGAAAAAGGGAAATGAAGAAAGAAAATACTGTATTAAAAGAGAAAGAAAGAAGTAACCTGACAGAAAACAGAGTCGTGAAGACTCAAACTCACCATATGCTTTTCAAATCTGTCAGCCATAATTTGTCTAAACTCCTCCTCCATACAGGTTTCCCTAGCCCCGGGTTTCAGCTGTTAATTACTTTCCTGCTCCTGTGATTTGTCCTCTGATGCTGACTGTTGGGCTTTCTTCATCCATGTGGTCCACAGAGACAAAAAGTGTCTTTTGCTTTTGAGCTCTAAGGATTTGGGGATTGAAAGAACTGAAAAGAAACATTAAATGAAAGTAGGTAAATTGAAGAGAGATCAGCCACGTGTCACTTGTAGCAAGGATCATTTCCCTTTGTTTAGTACCTTTCTGTTATTACTGTTTCATTTGTTATTCTTAGAGATTACAGAGATTAATATTATAAGAGAAATTTAGACTTCTGAATTATAGGTTGCATCATTTCTCTGTAACAAACGGACTATTTTGTTAACACAGGTTTCCTATTTTCTACACTTCTTTGAAGATACTAAGCAGTTTTTGCCCAGGTAGATAATACACCTTTCTATTCTGTTCTGAATTTATTTATAACAAATCAAGCCTTTGGACATTTGTACCATCTTTAGAGGTTTCTCCTAAGGAAGGTTTTCTCATGTCTGTGTAGGCTGGTGCTTTGGCACAACTACTGAATCCCCAAGGCAAATAATTTTAATAAAGTCTGCTTGTATCTTAAAAATAGCACGCTCTGGGAGTGTTTCTATAGCACATCAGCAATTTCTGGCACAAGAAATAAAAAGTAAGCAGGAAGCAAAAGCAGTAAAGCGAGCAGCTGCACAAAGCAGTAATATTCACTCACAGAGAGAGTAAGCAATGTTTTTCATTTCTGAAAACATTTCATGCTGCTCCTGAGCTCCTGGATTGTGTTGTAGCGCAGTGTCAATAGCTGCTAACAAACCTGGAAAAGGACAGCTTTTGTGAGCATAAAAATCACTTCCACACAGCACTACATTTTCTTATCAGAGTTTATTGTTGCACTTCAGATACCATGCCACTATCAGAATAATATCTATTTTTTTATTTTAAAAAACTTTGAGAAAAATGTTTCCAGCAATTTTCATTCAATGTGAATGACAAGAGTATTACATCTATAAACATTGAAATATCTATTTAATTTCTTCCTGAGGAAGTTTCACATTTTTAAGCAATGAAAAAGGATATTCTGTACAAGATAGTCTGCAAATCATTGAAACTAATTCTTTCTGCACAAGTAGAACTGGGAAAATATCACAGTATTTTCAGGAATGTTTGCTCAAATAATTAAGAGATTTCATGACAGGCTCTGTGTTTACACCCCCCCCAACAGTCACTTTCTGCTCATAATCACACGTTGATTTTTTAATGGCACAGATGTCTGCAGAAAGCAAATTTCAGCATCATATTTATGAAAATAAAGGTGAAGCTCACATAATCAAGCATGTGTTAAACAAATTGCTTGTGCAGTTATCTACCAAGGGAACAGAAACCACGGCTCTGTTACCAATCACAATAAATGATCTGAATTTGACTAGCAAATATAAACTTACTGTAATGAATCACTAATTTTTAGAGAGTGTTAATATTGATAGTCTGTTTCTGGAAGTCAAGCACTGACTGTAGATAAGCTGTGAATAGAAGAGGTTAAACTTTGTCAGATAATTCATGTTGTATGACTTGCCTACTCAGGTGCACTCATGTGCATCCTACGACTTGGGGGATAACACATCTAGCTGGTGTCTGCATGCTTTGCTCAGGCTCTTCATTCTTCACCAGGGTGACTGCACATTAAAAGTCATTCTGGTTTTTAAAGTCTCCTGTTAAATGTAAGAACATATTTAAATAGAATAGTTCTGGAGAAAAAAGAAGTGGCTTCATACCATCTTTGTATAAACAAGTAATAAGCAAACGTCAGAAATTGAGAACTGGAAAGAGCCCCAGCCTTTACTTCTCTATTGCTTTTGTGTCTGGGCTCCTTTACCAGATCACCTACAATGGTAGGGTGCAGAAAGGGAGTTCCTGAAGACAAAGAATGAGCTATTAATGTGGCTGCAGCCTGTTCCTCCTGCACGTAGGAGGCGCTCCTTTTGTGTCCAGAGGGTCCTCTCACCATAAAAACTTCAGGCACTTGATAGTGCCCGAGGTTTTTCCTATTTTCTTCTAACAGCTGCAGTAAAGAACATGGAGAAACTAAGGCAGCAGTGCACAAAACACAAGTTTTGTGCAATCACTGCGGATTTTTAAAAAATGTTTGAATGATGTTACATCAGGTTATATCAAGGGTAAAATCAATCATGCCAGGATGAAAACCCCAGGTATTTTCTCCAGTTATTCAATTTAGTTGTAACAAATCCATACAGATGCTTGCAGGACGCATGAGCTGTCCGTAGCATGCAGAGTATTTGTTTTTATAGATGTTCAGAATCCAGAGTGTTTCTTTTATCAAATAAGAAGTATTTTAAGACAAGTCAGCTTTTGGGATGAATCCATATGACAGTAAATATTTAAAGTGAAATGAAAATTCTCATTCTAATAAATAATAAAGATGTTCATCTTAAAAAATGTCTACTCTAGTAGGTCCTCATCATTAATCATGCATATTCCCTTAGCAAAAAATGTGCTGCATAAAGAATATTGTTATATACAGCAAATTTGTCTAGATTTTTTCTTTACAGGCCTATCAAAACCACATATTACATAGACAAAAATCAATAAATAATAAAGATTACCAGTGAGAGGTACAGTAAGGATCTCAAAATCTGTTTTCTATTTAGGGAATAACAGACTGGTTTCCATTCCATTACCTTGAAAGTTAAATTATATGATTACATAAATGTCATAAAACAGCACTGAGACATATAAAGTTTTCCCACCATTTGATGCCTGTTTTTAACTATTCACCCTAAAACAAATTATGATGACATTATAGAGCTACAGTAAAAAGCACTGCATTTTGTAGTGTAGTTCTCTTTTGTTTTCTCTACCTCTTCATGCCTTCAGAAACACTCAGAGCTGAAGTTCAGCAGAGAAGCATTAAGGCCATACTCAGCTGAAGTTTTCATTGATCTTCTTTCTCAACTTTAGAGTACTATTAATCAGACTTTATCTCACATCTAAACTGATACATTGTGAGGTGTATCATTGAAATGTGTCACTTAAATGTAAGGCTAGATATTTGTGTTTTCCATGATTATAGAGTGTAATTTTCTGCCATGGTTACACATTGTGTTTATTTTTCCCCCCTAAAGCTTATTCCCAATATATAATACCAATCATGTTTAAAATATCTGGAACCAGAACCAGTATTTTCATCTGGAAATCTCATAGATTTTTGCAGCTGACCTAAAATGAAGATTACTGAAAGATGCTACAATTTTGGTCAGGTTGTGGAATCTTGGAATACACAAAGCATAGACTGAAAGCAAATAAATTAAGGAAAAAATAGTGGTGCAAATTAAGGCAATCTAAGTATGGATCTGTTTCTGCTCTTTATGAGTTTTTCATTCCTTGAAGTGGAGTCAGTCCTGATGCACAACAACGTGAGCCCAGTGTGCAGGGTGTGGATCTGGTGCTCAGGGGAGCCAGGAGTGCAAGCCTGTTCACTGCACTGCTTCAGCGTGGTGTCTAACACTGCTCAGAAGCTTTACTCTGCAACTTCTGTGCTTCACACGCCCAGTTAAATTTCTGTTCAAACAATGCCTATATTCTGTATTTTGCCATTTCAGTCGGTACAAAATCAGATGTAGTAATTACGGACAAAGGCCTTTACCACATTGTAAGAGTTTGTTGTTATAGGTTATAATCACAGACAATGTTTTTTATGCATGTATTTTTTTCTACACTGCTTTTACCTGTGGCTTCCAGATTTAGCTGCATGTATTTTGTTGCTGTGCACAGCAAAATCATATATGATAACCGTACTTCTCACCCTTGCTAGTATATACTTAGGGTAATAGCAAGCTGATTCCAAAGGCAGAAGTACACCTGCCATTTTGTGCTACATTAAGTTTTCTTATTTTATGCAAGACAATAATCAAATAGTAAGAAAAACTATCAGCAGTCTAACATTGGGCTACAAAACCTTCATGAGACACGATACCTTTAAACTGATATATAAAAATGTAAATATTTACTGTGAAATTGGACAGGTCATGTATCTCTGAAGCTTATACCAGTTGCAAATAACTTCCACATATGTGCACAGTAGTCCACAAATCCACAGGCCCAGAAAGATTTGGCCCACCAGAGCTCTAAGAAACACATGTATTTTCACAATCCACATGCCAGCACATGGAAATAATTTCTATCTTTTACTCTTTTTTGAAGAGGTATATCTTACAAGACCTTCTGTAGCTACTGGAGACTTTAGGTATGATGCCTGAAGTGTGGAAAAGAGATTTCAAAAAGTTTTTTCAATGCTATCTTACTTTCTGTAGCTCCTGTCTCAGCCACGATGGCAGAGGTTGTCCCAATTTGTGTAGGAGTTTTGACAGTTCCACATTGTGATCTCTGTAGTAGCTTGACAGAAAAGCCCTGCACTGATGGATACAAAAGGAGATATTTTTACTTAATAAAATGCTGTACTACAGTTTCTGTGAAAGTTTGTTTTACCTGTGTCAAAACTTTACTTACTCTTATGCAATTTATATTGCTATTTGCTATCTACTGCATGCAAGTTTAAGCTCTTCAGTTAGAAGCTGAACTGTAAAAGGTAATGTCAAGAGAAACTAAGGTTGTCCAAAATGAACACTGAATTCAAAGCCAAGGATCTGATTCTACTCCCAGAAGCAATGTACATTAAGAATTGCACTGAAGCTGATGCAGTTACTTTGAGTTTATTGAAGTGTGATTGAAACCAAAGTTTCTAAAATATCTTTGTAGGTAGGCATGTATCAATTAGTAACCTCATTTTCAGAAGTATTTACAGTTGAAAAATACAACAGTAAACAAACACAGTCTTGTCTAATCTCTGTCCAAAAGCCATCTCAAAACCCAATGATTTTATATCAGAAAGATTCTATTGCTGTAAAGTTACTTATAGTTTAAGTACCATGAGAAAAAAAAATCCCAGCTTATTTGTCACATTAATACTTACTGCTGTTCAAACTGTGAGCTTTTATTTGTGTTTTAGTCAGGCTAAATAGAATGGGAATACAGAGCAGAAAAACCATGAAAATTACAGCTAGAATAGCAATCTAAACTGCCCTTGGGTACAGGCTGCAGTATTTGATCTGATGCAATTTTCTTCATTTGAACATTTGCAGGGGGAGAGTATTTTTCAAAATTACGGAAAAAGAACCTAGCCCCTCTTAAAACTGGATTAAATGAGACCCTGCATTACTTGTGATGGTCTAACTACTCTCAAAGACAAGGGACCAGACACAAATACACTGTCTGATCATGACTGAGAAAAAGACCTGCACTGTGGAGCCTCTGCTGCTTAAGTCACTTGGGTAAAGGGGACAGGTTTCCAAGCGAATTTCAGATGTAACAAGTTTATTTTTCTAAGGGAAAAAGTTTTAAAAGCTGTTTTTTTAATGTCTTGAATTCTTCACATTTGAAATACAGAACTGAAAAACTCTATGCACTCCACAGCTATCATAAATGTTTTACTTGTAGGGAAAGAAAGGTAGTCAACTAATAAATGTCTACTTAATTTTGTTTTCTCTCCCTTCTTATCAATTTGCCTGTGTGGTGTCCCATACGTGGCAACTGAATCCCTGCATAATGTCAATGAGCATAATGGTTTACCTCAGAATCCATAGGAGGGTATTTTCTACCTTTGCTTTTTCCAAGACACTTTGTTTTTCCTTCTTCCAGGAGCTGACACCAGAAACCTTTATGTGAATCAAACCTGAAACAAATATTTCGGAGTGTAAAGGCTGTGAGATACTGCAAGGAGGATACATCTCCCAGGTTTAGACTGAAGACTCAAAAGAATACGCCTAAGGTTATCAGCATTATTTTAATGGCAACAAAATTTAAATATCAGTATCCAAAGACCTTGTGTATATACGTATTTATGATGCACAGAGTGGATGTTACATTCCAGACTGATACTGTTGAATTTTTCTTGCAGCTAGTATCAAAAATAAAAAGAAACTAACTAACTATCTTTCCTTACTGTTTATGCATGTCAGCATTCCATGTTCCACTTCTGGAAATAAAATTCCTTTCCATTCTTCCAAAATTCACATGCAGTTCTCACAAAGGAATATTTACTTTGTCTATTTGTCAGAGGTCTACTTCTGTAACAGTCAAGCTGCACATTGAGTGGCTCAGGGGATGATTCACAAAAAATCTAACCCTGAATTGTGTTCTTTGCAGGCATTGAAGAATGCATCCTACTTACTTACAGACTAACTGGTGAAAATGATCATTAAATTAACTCACGTTAGGGCTTCAGAGTAATTATAATGAGGAGAGACTCCCAGAAATTTCTGCACTTCATCCATTACGGTAGATGGGTCAGTTCTCAGCTGCTGTCCATCAATAATTAGCAACTACAACAAATAAAATACACAGAAGTCTAATTTAAAATTCATTATTTCAAGCTTCAAAGTGAAACTTCCACCTCTGTCAAGCTCATTCATTATATGGAGAGTACTGCCCCAGAGAATGATAATTGGTCCAGTTTTAATTGTCATTATCGTTAATGACATAGGAGCAGGGTAAATGGCATGTTAATTAAATCTGAAATGGTATTAAATTAGAAGCTGTTTCTCTGACAACAGAGAAATAGCAGTGAAGGATCTAGAAAGATAAGAAATATTGGCAGGAAATTGAGTGAGATTTGTCCATTTCCTGTCATGCAAACACCTCTACTTCTTCCATCGTGCTTTAGTGAATGAAAAAGAGAGGGGAAATAGATTTGCAGATGGTTCAATCTCCTTCTGCAAGCAGTGCTGAAGCTTATTTTCACATTTCCATGCAAGCAGAGAGGGTATAATCATATGAATTGCTTCCAGGATTGGATGAAACACAGAGGTTTGCAAGACCATGAGGTTTCAGAGCATAATCAAAAGGGAGAAAATGTCTTTTCTTTTGAAAGATCCGCCTTTGGAATGGCCCACAGGTAGCATGTAGATTTAGAGATGTGGATTACTGGAAGTATCAGGCTGTTCAGAAAGCAGTAGCTCATTCCAGAAGTCTTTACATCAGATGTGTGATGACTGCTCGAGTTCAAAAATGAACTCGCTGCTTTCCTAAGACATAAGCTCTGAAACAGGCCTTAAGTGCTGTAACAGGCTTAAATACTGATTTGCAAATTCTTACCATGTAAGACTAGTGTGCTGTTACCACTTTTCTAATGAAAAGGGGAACTGTACCCATTCCTGTTGCTACTTCTCCCACTTACTGAGTGCCTGCTCACTTCATAATGGACATTAAGACTTAAATTCAGTCACACATTTAGAGATCTCAAAATTTATACAGCATTAAAAATTATAACTAGCCTCAGCCAGTCTGGGTGAGAGCTCTTTTGGTGAAGGAAGGCTCTCATTTTTTTGCATAAGGCTGTACTTTTAAGCTGAGATGATTTTAGGTCTCTCTTATGTAACTGTTCATGCTTCAGCAGTTCCTTGGATTTGCAAACTAGTTTGGGTATGGCCCTACTGCATGTCATTTTTGCTTTTGCAATGATAATCCCTAGTACTTCCACATAAAAAATATAAGCCTACCAGGGCTGGTTCTTTGCTATCACTGTGGGATGTAAAATCTGGCACAAATCTGTATGACAATGCATAGTGTTCAATATTCATGGGTTACTTTTGGAGAGAAGCTAATGAAAACATAATATAGAGAATTTCATATGAGTATCATGTTATTACAGCGTTCTGTATCTCATGAAGTCTGCAAGGCTGGCCCAAAAGAGAATATGTGGAGAAGAACACCAGCTAGATGCATCAGAGCTTCCTTGGCACACTCTAGGAAAACAGAAGGTGCAGACTCCAGCCAACTTGTTTCAGCTAAGTGAGTCCTGGATAAACAGAAGGTTCAGATTGCAGCCAACCTCCCTCAGCTGAAGTAATCTTTAAATGTTGGGTAGGGAGTAGTGCCAGACACGCTGCTAATGGCAGAAAAATCCATCCCAGAAATAAATCTACCAAGGAGATACTGATCATGTGATGTTGTCTGCCTGGTCTTGTGTATCACATGGTGTTCAGGGCTGGGGACGTGCATATTTTGAGGCTTGATCTGACACAGGGCCAGAAGGAAGCTAATGTTTTGTATGTTACATGACAACAGAAGCTTGAAGGGAGAGCCAGTTATCAGGTTGCGTATTGTGTCACCTGTACTGAAACCCACGGGTCCCTAAACACACACCCTTTGAGGCTCAACGACATGCAGAGAAATTGGTCTTAACATGTTAAGGATTCAGGATCAGTGACAGATACAAAGGTAGATCTTTAGGAAAACCAACACGCTCAACTATTTCAGTGCACGAGAGTCCCAACAGAGGCTCTTGATATGTGGATGCTCTGCCCTGGGCAGGAGTGTGCGAGGAACTTCCAAAAACAAAATGTGCAAAAGAGACCCATTGTTTGACAGTTACAGAAAAGTCATGTTAGGCAAAACATGAATTCACCTCAAAAGCTGGTGATGTCTGAGATGCCAAACATGCTGATCTACACAAAGGCTTCATCTATATTGCTAACTAAAACAAACCAGAGGCAGCTCTCTGGTCTTGAAGCCAAATAGCACAGCATGGCCTGGATCCATGTTGCTGAATTCTCTCACCCAGAAAACCAAGCTGGTTGTCTCCACACTCCTGGATGGTAATGGTTCTTGTTAGCTTTCTAACCGTGCTCTGGAACTAGCTGGTCAGATGCTTTTTTCTATGGGTCCAAACTGTGCCAGAGGTGTGTCAAAAGACAAGCAGTATGGACAGCAGTGGGACAGTGCATGAACTCTGGCACAGGTACAGGTTTATTTACTACTACAGTCACAGCCTAAGGAGGTTGACACAGTGGGAGACTACTGTGGTAAGGACCAAGAAGTGGGTGAAGACACTGATGCATTTAAATATTAAGGTGTTACAAAAGCACTAGATCTCATCCATTTCCATGTGGTAATCCCTATTTCAGACAGAAAAGATACTTTTTACTCTCCAGCGTTCAGACACAAAACTTCTCAACCGATGCAGAGAAGTCAATACCCCAGCTGACTTCCCTTGATGCTTGCTACCACACAGAGTACACAGAACTATTATTGAGCAGCTTCCCTTTATTTTCCTTCAATTTTTCTTTTGGAAACCTTGCTGGACTATCTGATAGTAAAGAGACCACAAAGCACTGCATACCTGATTCTCTTTTCCTTAACATTACTGACAAAGACCCAGAAGACATAGAGTGATGAAGCATCAGCAAGTGAAAACTGGCTGCAAGTTAAAAGCAGTTCAGGGTACAAGAGAGTTCAGAGGAGCAGCAGCCACATTTCTTGAGCTTCCAGATTATTACTCTGATTTGTTTTGCAGAAGCAGCTCCCAGCTGTAAGGTGCTAAGACATGATGTTCCTAGCAATGTCAACCACCTCCTTAGAACATGGCTATGAAGAATCACGTCTTAAAACATGCTCTACTGTATCTAGGATATCCCTGAGGATCAGTATTCAGTAGGCAAGACTTTTAACACAGGTAATCTTTTAGGATAACAAGTACATAAGATTAGGATGTCAAATGACAGTCTTATTCACCTGATAAGGTGGGAAGTAAGTTAGCCACCTTTCAATATGGGTAGCGTACCATCCAGGTGCTAGGCATCTCTTTTGCAGAGCTCTAAGCTCAGATGGGGCTCGAGGTCCAGCTGTGATCACCTGATAGAAGCTGAATTTTAGAGCTGCAGGATCTTCATGTGATCGCTGATGCTGTAAAAGAAGTTACATTGTTGGAACTTTACACACCTCAAAAGTTGGGAAAATGAGACAAAACTGGTTGGTCTTACTGACCTTGCCATGAGTGATTATTTACACTAAAAGTCACCTAAAGCTAAGAAGTCCTCATCTCTATTAACTCATTGGAAATGCTGGGATAAACATTGATTGTACCAATAAATATTGTCGGTATCAAAAGAAATCAGAAGCTAGACTAATAATAGCAATAACAAAACAGACTGTATAAATGTTTATTTTTAACTGAGTGGCAGGTTTTGCCAAATGAATTGGGCATAAAACCCACAAATACCAAGAAGCTCTGCTTCTAGTAGTTTCATGTTTTCTTTTTCCAGCTTACACGAGGTCAATACTCAGAAAGGCAAATTTGAACATGGGTATTTATGAGGATTATTGGATATTTCAGGTCAGAAAGGATCTCAATAGGTCTGAAGTCAAGCTTCTTGTTCAAAGTAGGGTAGACCATAGGATCAGACTCAGGGCTGTGATTACTTCTCATCAAAAAATAAAATAAAACATGTCATAGGAGTTCTAAGAACTTTGTTCTATTTGGAAATATAGTTTTAAAAAATATCTTTATTTTGCCAAATTCGTGTTGAAATCTGCAGACCAGAAGAACAAACATTTTTGATCTTGTATTTTCAGTATGAACTAGATAACTATGCCTATAAACTTATTTTTGTATGTGCTGATTACATAAATTGAGTAAGTAAGCATTTTTACATGCTTGTGTTACAAGCAGACTTTTGAAAAGGTGGTATTTTAACCCTTGAAAGATTTGCAGGTTTACATTGGCAGATACCTCAGCCCATGTGTGATCACATATGGTGCACTGATTGCCAAATAAATCTTGTATTATCCAAACCCTCTATATCCGTATATACTAAAAGGACATACAGAGAGATTCAAGGTGGAAACCTTGATTTGTGCCTGCTTGTGTTCTTCAAAGTGCATACCTGGTACCAGGAATACGCCCGATCAGATGGGTCAATGAGGATGGTGATGATCTTGGCCTTGGGGATGAGGGAAGCAGCTCGCTTAGGGGCTTCCTCTGAATGGAAATAGTTGGCACTTTTCTCAAAGAGGAAGTCAGTGGTGACATTAGAAGGAGTGGGGAAAAAATCCATGTACCTAGGAAAGCAACATCATCCTCAGAATTACTTAAAAGACACACAAAGTTTGACAAATATGTTAATTATATTTTATTCTAGAAAAATAAATGTCAATAATAGCCTAATGGTCAAATAAAAGCAAACAGAAGTTTACATTATATTTCTGATCATATTTTGACTAGCTCTCTTCTTCTCACTACATGTAACTAGACATTACAGCTATTTTTTTGTAACTGGATGAAAATGTTACAATATTCACATATCTTCTTAAAATTAGTGAATTCTCACTTTCCTGTCAGAAAGTCACATTCAGTCAGTCTTCCAAATTATAATTGTAGTCAAAAAATCTGCTACAAACTGCATGGCTATGGCTAGTCTCTCATGCAGACTATATGTAAAATAACTGAAATAAGAGAACAACCAAACAAAACAGAATGAAAGGCTGCCAATGCCCTGCTGGTTTATTAAGTGCTGATATCTGCTTGATGCTAGCGCAAATATCTGAGAAGATGATACTATTTCATTGAAAAATGGAATCCATTTCCCCAAAATATTAGGGCTGATTTGATGAAAATGATGAAGCTATATCAATTTCTGCTAACAAATAACATTATTAGAAACTAATGCCCCAGCCTGACTGTGTGACCTTGGAATGTTTTACTTGAATATCAATAGTAAAGAAAAAGGCCAGGATTGAAAGAGGCAATAGACACTACAGGGAAATCTGCTCTAGATCCTGTCTGGTGTCATTGTGCTGTTGTACTGAACTCCTGGTAGCAGATTTGGTAAATACAAGGCAATGAGGACCACAATCTTATAAGGAAACACGATATTAAACATGGCACTATACTGAATTTTGGAAAATTTAATTGATTCTTTAGATACCATGGCAAATTTGAAAACAGAAGTAGATAGTGAAAAATGGTAAAGAGATTGGAACAGGTGAGATATCAAAAAGTTACAAAGTGTAGGTGGCTGAACACAGGCTGCGGAACTCTCAGTACTTCATTCATGAGAATTATTAAAACTCCACAAGGGCAAAGCTGAGAAGACTTTAGAGAAACGTCTCTATGTGGACTTCTCCATTTCAAGAACAGAAGGATCAGTTCTCTCAGCTTACTGTTCTGCCACCTCTACGGGGAGACTACAACATGCATCTAGACCTCTTTCAGGCAGCAGTACTGAGGTTGCCAAGGGCTGAAGAAACCCTTTCCTGCTTCTGTAGGTAGCCTTGGTCTGAATGTAAGCTCAGATAAAGACCAAGTCAGAATCAGCTCTGGGAAAAAGCTCTATCTCCACAACCATAAAAGAAATTGAACTGATTGTTATTTGTGAATATTCTTTCCTTGAAAGAATCCTAGCCAATTAGCAGAATAATGAGGAGAGCTCTTGTATCTAAAAAAAAATGCCCCTCCCTAATATTACCATTTTTTCTCCTAAAAAACAAGATTTCCAACAGAATATAGTTTTTGCCTCCATATATCCAACTAACAACCATTACTGTCCCAACTTCAAAGGCATGTGTAATGAGAAATACATATTTTGTTACTATTTTGCATATATTAATATATGGATATTTACAAGAAAGCCTCAAAAAGTTAGTGCATTTATGATATTCTGTAGTAAGATTGTTATTCACTTGCATTTATTTATCATTTCAGAAGGACACTGAAGGTTATTTTTATTCTCACTCTACATAGAGACAGTTACCATTACCAACACTAATGTCATTTTTGTACTGTTCACAATATATAAACTTTATATTTATACTAATAACCCATCTTACCAATCAATCCCCCTGTGGTAGTTATTTCTATTAAAGAACTGTACCTCCTCAAAGGTTTTTGGGCTGGGGGAGTTACTAATGATGGAAGGATGCATGATCAGGAACAAATACAAGGCTGTGGTACCTGCAAAAAGGATAAAAGCCCAGGATTAAAAAGAAAAAAACCCACACACATAAAAATACACATTTTTGGGGGGGTCATACTCTCTGATGGACTAAACTAGCTTTATTCCATTCTGTTTAAGTGCAGGGATGCTGATTTACATTGCCTAAGAATCTGTGCTTTCTGTGCTTTTAAATTGAAAACATTTTAAAAACTATAAATAGTTAACACAGAAACTGGAGTGCCAAAGCTGAAATCTGTTTTTCACACTTTTAATAACTGTGTTTTAAAAATAATTATTGTTTTTTTATGAGACTGTCACAAAAATCTTGCACTCAGTAGCTACTGGGGTTGGTGAAGATGAAAGGAAGCACATATGCAATTTTCTGATTACAGAAGAAGAAAATTAACCATTAAGTTCATTTATAAAGTACTGCAACCTTGCAATTCAAACTGTCCAGTAGAAACTTCTTGACTTGGAATAAATGCCATGAAATAACAAGTTTCTATAAACGAGTCACTTGCAGGAGAGAGAACTTATGGTCAAGAACCTACACCATTTGAGAAATGGCTGTTCTGCCATTTGACAACATCGTGTCTCTCTTGTTGATCTCTTTATCAAAGTGTTACTCATTCTGACAGAAAGCCAAAAAAATCCCCCCCACACCAGAACCCTGCATTTTCAACATGTGTGTTGTCTGTTCTTGTAACTTATGTTATTAAACTATTTGAAAATGATACCTGAAAATTAAAAAATGTTATTAGATGATCAAGATCTCTACACAGCAGCCTGAATAAAAGGTGATTAACTGGTATAATTACTTGAACTTACACATAGCCTATCTTGTTGAAATACAATAAAATCTCACCAGTTTTCTGGGGTCCTACAACCAGGAATTTTGGTAATCGATCACAGGTTTTTTCTTTAGACCAGATATCTCTGTGCCGTTTGTCATCACAGGGATTCTAAAACAGAGAAGAACTACTAAGAATTTCATTGGGAATCACGTCTGATAAAGTTCTAATCATCTAAATGATGTTTATATAAATTACCAATTTTTCACCAATGTGCAAATATTCTTACCAGAAAATATTCTTTTCCTTTATGACAGAAAACCATGTTATGTGTTAAAGAACTATTCCAGTGATTCAACCTTGTCTTTTCTAAGCAATTCTAATTTTTCAAGTCATTTAGCTACAGGCTAATTTCCATTTTTAAAATTAATTCTTTCTTAACATTATGCAGAATTCTTGACATTTTTTCCCTCCTAGTTCAATGTTTTATTCAATAACAGCATGAATTTCAAGATGCGTATTTAAGTCCAATTTGCAATCTCATGCTCAGACTTTTAAGTTGGCAATTCAGCATCCAGTGCTAGAAAACATTTGAGTAAGCAAGCTTAAACACATTTGTATGTTTGATTTAGTAAAGTTTGTTCCGTTGAGTATTTCTACCAAGTCACCTCAACAGGATGATATTTGGGGTACATATTATCACTGTAGGGACACGTGTACATTCCACTGAATAGGTTGACCAGTTGCCGAGCACATGCAAGAACATGACTGTTCACTGCTTGGGGGAGTAGTTTCTCCTTAGGGACTGTGATCCTAGTGCTGGGTGGTGGGCTGAACACCTGTCAACTCCAAGGCCAGTGCAGGCTTCAGCCTTAGCAGGTCTTCACATTCCTGATTTTTTCAATTTGCTCACTTACAAGAGTGGGATAATCAAGCAGCAGAGTTGGTATCATCAATGTATTAAGTGCTGCTAAACTTGTTTGGGTAGTTCTCAGCTGTTTGTTAATAATTTTCTAATCTATCTAATCTGTTTCTACTCGACTAGTCAGTTTTTAGTGTTAAGGTAGCCATGGTCTTGATGTGCTTTTCTCTTTTGGATGCTCTCATGCACTTGTAAAAAAGTTCATGTGTTTAATGGCCAATTGCTAAAACACACATATACACTGTCAAACACTTCATTCCTGCTAGTTCCAAAAGGAGAAGTAACACAATATGTCTTTCCTGCACTTCCCACATTTCTAAAAGCAAGTAAAGATAGTTTTAACTACGTATCTTAATACAAATTAATTTCACAACCTTTCTATGGAGATGTAAGTGACAGGAAAAACAATCACATGCACTGACCACTTTTCTCTACAAGAAACAAAGTGCTTCACAAAACCCACCATCAACACAATTACTTTTTTTAAAGTCTTCATCAGCAAGGCCACCTACCTGCCAGAGCGGGTCCTTCTGCTCAGGGAACAGTTCAAAATACTTGTGAGCCAGCTGAACTGGAGGAAGAGTTTGCAGCTTCAAGTTTGTCCAGGTATGAACAAAGTTGGCCAGATTCACAAAGGTGTACAAGCCCAGGCGGTCATTTCCGTAATTGGACAAATGTGTCATGAAGATGCTGATCTTTAGAAAACAAAATAAAGCCAGCAGACATTGATTCTTCATATCACTAGGTGGCAGTGCAACCACAGAGAATATAAATATCATTTGCATTTTGCTCTTATTTAGAGGTGCAAGACTTTGATCACATTCGCATAGATCTTACTATCCTTGCTCATCATTGAATTACATCCCCCTTCTTCAGTTGACTCAATGCAATCATTGAAGAAAATTATGTAATAGGTACTATGAGCTCTGTGTGAACTACGAAATGCAATCCTACCCTGGGGTTGGACAATACTTATGTAATATTTATGGAAGTTTACTTAATGGAGAATGGAGCAAAAACAATACCCACAAGTTTTACTTCAAGTGCAATACAAATGCAATATTAAAAATGTGAATTGTGTTTTCATGGAAGAGTAAAGAAGCCAGAGACCAAGAGGAGAGTTGACCTCTGTTGTTGATTTAAATCTTGTTGCTCCAGATGGAAGTTTTATAGGATAAGTAGCTCATCTGTTCTACAAAGCAAGCACTGGGCAGAATGCCCACGCAGAAACAAAGAAAATCTGAAACCTGATTACTTTCAAATAATTGTGCATAAAATAGTCCCAGATAAGAATAAATTTTAAAACGCTCAGAATGCTCAATATCCCATCAGTTGTAAAGCTGCTTGTAGTTTGCTCCTCCAACACTTTACTGTGGAATTGCTACTCAGATAAATCCTGCCCGCTACGTCCCTTGCTCCAGCTGCTCTGGAGGCACCTAAACTGCTGGTGAGAGGAGCAGGGATACTCAGGCTGCAAGGGTGGTCTCTCAGGGACTGAGGAAGGGCTGAAGACTGAAACCTCTGTTTTGCAAAATGATCCATTTTCAAAGTCAATTTTCACGGATGGAACAGTCTGTTCTGACACTACAATCTGCAAACCCTTGCCTCTCTAGCCAGTGACATTTTTTTTTGAAGTTTTTTTTTAAATAGAAGAACTCTCCCAAGATATATTCTCCAGACTAATTTCCATTAAAATATTAGAAACATGACTCTTTTTATAAATAAATCTGCTAATGCCATGAATGGGCAAGTTCTATTTAAAGTAAAACTTGGTGTAAGCCACTTTAAAAAGAAAAAGGCTTATCATGGCTATAATTCTGAAATTAGTTCAGGAACTGAAGTTCATCTTTTGTAAAGGAATTCCAGCCTTCAGTTTAAGAAAGAAAAAAGCAAAGAATGAAAATCTGGAATCCACAGCTGTATTCTTTTGTTTCAGAGTATTTAAAACACTGGCTTCCTTTGATATAAGATGTTCAATGATGAACTTCTATTTTTGAACACCTCACCATAATGCTACAGAGTACTTGCAGTGAATGGACACAGAAAATGTCTTTTATTAATAGTATCATTCGGTGACGCCTCTTGGCTTACAAAGCAAGCTGAGGGCTTCAGTTTGTCTGACTCAAGTAAAATTAGAAGATATACACTGATAAATCATTAGGATACAATCTTTCTTTGCAGATAGGAGTGAGAAAAAAACCACAACAACCAACCCTCCCTTTTAGGCAACCAATAATAAGCATTTTGCTGAATGTATATAACCTTTTCAGGTTTCCTTTTTTATTTCAGTTCTCAAAGCAGGAACGGAGCAGCCATGGGACTACGTTGTTCTCAACAAAGACACAGTCAGACAATTCCCATAAAAAAAATTAACTTGTTTTCTTGACAGCCTCTTTCTTTCTTACATGTGGGGTGACCTCTGACCTTTATAATGTCAGTTCACCTCCTGGCAACTCCTTACCTGCCAACAACTACAGCACTGCACTGGAAAAAAAAGCAAGAGAACTTGAAGAGAGATTGCTAGTCTGGGGAAAATATGTATTATTCTTTCCCTGAAGGGAATATCACTGTAATTTTAAGAATGTCAGAGTGAAGGCTGAAAAACTGATCGGACGTATCATCATAAATCATTTTCAGCATATGAAACTATGTCAATGAAGGGGAAAAATACATCAGAGACCTTAGTTCCCATTTTACAGTTATTTTTTCTGTCAAATACTTTATGATTAACTATTTAAAACAAAAAGAAAGATGATCAAATGCTGGTTTAAAGCATAAATGACTAAATCTTGTCAAGAAGTCCATACTTAGTGTAACCAAATCCATGATCTAATGTACAACTTTACATCATAGAAAAAGTCTCCTTTACTTCTATATGGCACCAAAAATACCGTACTAACAAATTCCTAGTAAAATCACTACCACTACCTGTGTGAAATGAGCAAACTACAACCCTGTGCTTCATCAAACAAGGAAATGTTGCTGACCCAGGGCCTAATTCACCTGATTTGACCCAAGAACTACTTCCCCTGGTGTTCAGCTGCCAAGTGTGATTGCAGGCTGAGCTAGCAGGCTGTGTAACGGACAGGAGCATGATGCTGCCGTGGCCACATCCACATTTCTCTGGGAAGGATCCTGGCTCACTCTGCACACCAGGGACCCTTGTAAGAAGTGGCTTACACCACCAGCCTGCCCACCACTCTCCCCTGCTCCAGGGGCGTTCCTGCGAGTGTTTCGACAGCAGCTACTCAGCCACAGCACTGGAGAGATGTACAAGCTGATTCCCTGGCTACACGGAGAAAACGACCCCTCCAAGTGCCATTTCTCCCTGGTGCTGGCCCAGCCGCAGGGGATGGAGGGTTGCCACTCACTTCCCTGCTTTCCCAAGCCGTGCAAAAGGGCAGGAACTGGTGCTGTTACCCTTCCATTCACAGGTGTGCAGCTGCACACCAAGACTAAACAGAATTAGTACTTTATGCCTTCCATATTGAGTTGTGATGCTTTGTTTTCCCCTATCATACCACACTCTGTTTCAATCAAACAATTCTAACTAATGAGAACGATAATTCTTTCTATGCCAACTAATAGTTAGCATGCTATGCTAATAAAGACTTATTCTCTTAAAACCACAGATCAGGAGACATAAAAGGAATCCTTTGTGGGCATCTCAGAAGACTAAATCTAGTAAATAACACTATTTGTTCAATAATCTGGCACCTCGGGGAAATGCTGTAAAATATAAATAGAGCTTCATCTATTTCTTTATTCCTTCTTCAAAAGGGAAGCAGCTGTGAATGGATTTATACTTACTCTAACAAGCATTTTAGCCTCCCTTTCATTTAAAAAGAGCTTATTTAATTTTATTATTTCCAGCTCCCTTGTAAAATAATTTTTCAGAGCATCTCAGGATTTTATTTATCTCAGTGCAAGAAGGATCACCGTTTTTAGCTGTTCCTCATAAACAAACTATCATCTTGGTTGCACTTCAATGCACATTCTCCACAGGGTTTAATATCTTTCATGAGGTGATGGAAACAGAATGCAGAAAATTTTTAAAATGATTGTTTGGGACTAAATCTGGCCCCTGGGCAGCAGTTCCTTTCTTGCTCCCACCCATCTCTAGATCAGAGTAGCAAAGGTGCTTTGCCTTCTCACAGAGCCTTACAGGCAGCTCTATGAGCTGCTCCTCTCACCTTCTCCTCAGCATTTCTGTCCTCCTTCCCCAGAACGAAAGGGTAGAGGGCTATTTCTGTTTTGCTCTCCTTCCCAATCTCTGATTTTATTTGGGATTCTGATGAGTACTGCAAAGATGTAGGGAAATGAGGACAAGCGCTCAGGAAAAACAGCTTTTATCTTTTTGAATGCTCTTTCTGTGCTGCACATCTCCTTACTACAACATTTCCCAATTAGAGGCAATAGCTTCTAGGTCAACAAATTAGAGTTGAGACCAAGGCTGAGTTGCTGCTATTAAATCACACATATCAGGAAAAGATGAACCAGCATGATCTAATTTTATGCATCAAAACCAGAGAAAACAATAGATTTTTGACAAACAGTTTACACAAAATGAAAAAAATGCATCAAGTTACCCAGCTTCTAGTGAAGGATGGTATTTTAGCTGGCTGAATACTTTAAAAAATATTGATTGATACAAAATCAACATTACTAGGATGCTGTACCTATTAAAATGATACAGTAAGGACACTGCTACGCTTCTACAGTCTTGATAGCTGTTGTTGTTTTCCTGACAAAAAGAGGTGCCTGCCTCCCAAGGGAATGACAAAACAAATGTACCTCACCTCATATTCAAACTCCATTTTACACAAAAATCTTGCAGACAAGTTGCACTTACATCTCACTCACTCTTCTTCATACTCCCTTTCTGTTTATACCTCCTTAATGGTGTACTGAATCAGGAGAAAAAAATTGGTAATAACCACTTCTTACAGTCTGGGCACACCTTTCATTTTTTGACCATATATAAATCTATTACAGGCAATCCAACTTAAAAAAATTCATACTATTAAATTAGTCATCAAGATACTTTTGCCATGGGTACTGTGTCACCTTCCAATCTGTGCAACAATGTTCAAAGGCAGCATTGAGGCCTCCCAACTCAATGAAGTTAAGCACAGCACTTTAAAATGAAGCTAAATTATGATTGACAATTAATTATGTGATCTCTGCTAGGCACTAGCAGCAGATGCATTACCAATTTAGTATATTGCTGATATTTTAGCTACTGAACAAATGTTTACAGGCCACAAGAGTGTGTCTAACTCGCAGAACACCTATATTCCAATTAATTTGGCGTTGTGCACGCTCTGTTTGCAGTCCTGATATTGTCTCCACGTTACTCAACAGTTTTGTTTCAGGTATTCAGAGACATGGTAACAGCTGGTTTTGCTCCATTAGACTAACAAAGTGATAGAATAATGAATTAGACTGCAGTCTGTGCTTGAATGTGTATCTTTTATAGTTGAAAGATATTCCTTTTAGACCTGTTTGCTACCAGAAAAGCTGTGTTCAGTTCCACCACAGAGAGGTTCCAGCTTGCGTCTCCTTTTTTAGTTCTGAGGCTGTCCTGCTGCTTTCACAGCTGCCATGGATCTGTCCACTTGCAAAGACAGCAGCCAACTAGTTGAATTCAATTTATGTAGCAGCGTGTCCACTAGAAATATAATGGAGCCAGGGAAGATTTATAAGATGAACCAAAAATACCTATTTGGTGTAGTTCTGAATTATTAATCTGACAGACAGGAAACCAGAATTTATTTCCAGCTGTTGCACAAACTGTTTTTTGCCTTTCTCTGTAAATCCCTCAGTACCCTTGTGACTCAATTTCCCAACTGGTAGTACTGTCCAAAAGACTTGATTCACTAACAGCTGTAAACCACTTGTATAAGGCTTTCCAGTTGAGAATTTTGAAGAATCATAGAAAGGTGACATTTTCTTATTATCCACAATTTCAAGGCATTTATTGTATACTGTTACAAGGAATCACCTCAGAGATGGTTAGTCCTGTCTGTTCAGCCTTTCCATGCTGTCTCTTCATTTAGGATTTTTTTATATTTTGTCTACCCCACCCACAAAATCCCAGAGTCTATCTGGCTTTTATGGGTTTGGAAGAACAGACAGGAAGGGCAAGGAACACTTGTATTTTGCAGCCACTCAAAATGCTAGGCAAAGCTGACTTCCCCCCTGCCCCAGTTTATGGCAACTCCTCAGACTATTGTTGGAGTTCCCAAGAGTTCCTAGAATGGGCATGAGAGGACAGGGAGGAGATGGAACTGTGGCCTTTCTCACTCACCCATGAAGTGGGCCAGGCCTACTGAACTAACCTGCCAGAAAGCCAGGCTGGGAGATGCCTGGGGATGCTTCTCACACTCCGTACTATCAAATATGAGGTTATGCAAAGCAGGACAAACAAAAAGGAAAGATTTGAGCCAGAATGACTTTGGGTTTGTATTTTCCTCTGCAGTCCCAAAGCCTGATTATTCATCTTGTTCAGGGTCACATTAAGATACCGTAGGGTCTGCAGATGCTCATATAAATCCTCTCATTTTCAGTGCTAAAGGAGATAATTTCTCCCTTGCTGCAAGTCAATTAGCTTAATAACAGCTCTACTCACTGCAACTTGGGAGAGGTAAAAATTATAGGAAAATAATACTTAGAACTGAATGCATACAAAGATTACAATTATTTTAAGATCAATCAGAGGCAGGGCCTAAACCCTTAACAGTCTCCCTCTTGATCAGTACTGCTGCAACCACACAGAGAACACGCAGCTGGCTACACATTCGTTTCATTGTTGGGCTGTCAACCATGTGAAGGCTTTCACCAAATTCCTCTCCACAGGGCATTTTCCCTTTTCTTTAGATCTGCAGACACACAGTACTTCGCAAGGAAGTGCCCATAAGTGCATGTAATGCAATTACTGTATTCTCTTCTGTTTGTTATTCCCGAGGGCAGAAGAGGTATAGATTTTAATGAAGCGTTGTTTTCCCTGAAACATTCCTCTTGTAGTTCTGCAACTCTGCTGGCCTGTGTCTCCAGAAGTTCAAAGGATATTTTAGGACTGGGTAAGTGCTTTCTGCAAAGTTAAACTGAGACACCTTGACTTCTACTGATGCTATTGGAAAAGGAGAAGCATACAGTATTAGTTGAGATCATGACTCTCATCAAAGTTGCAGTCTTATATTAACATTTGGTTTACTGGATTACTTGGATTTTAGAATCAAAACATATCTTCTGCATCATCAATTGAACACTAAACCAGATTAACAAATTGGAATAAATTTAGGAATAAGATCTCAAGAACTGGTAGAAAGTAGATGAGATATACTCCATTTCATATTGTTGTTCTGCTCCATGAATTTTATTTTTATTATTGAAACTTTGCACTTTGAAGACAGTAGTAAGATTCTCCATGTTTAAAAAAATGAATAAACCTAGTAGGTCTGTCCTGTGTTTGGCCTGTTTCTCTGGTGCAGCACGCTGTCTACAGAAGCAGATGGCATCAGAGTTATGTATGACGAAAGTACAGGATACTCTACAGCTGGGAGATGTGTGAAAAACAATCCTCTGTGAAAGTCTCCTCTGCTTTCAAGGGTTACATAAAGCATGGAAGTTTATATGGAATCCATGTCTTTCCAACTAATAGAGGCACGGATATCCAATCAAATTTAATTCTGTATTTCAAATCTTGGTAAGTTCTTGATGTCAAAAACACAACTTTGGAGGAAGAATTTGATACAATTCTCAGTAAAATTCTCATGCTCACTTAATTGGCTAGCCTCTGGTCTTCTATTACAAGACAGGTAAGAGGAGTTCATTGTCTAGGTTCTCTATGCAATTTTGTAGTTGTTTCTGGTTTTAATCTCTTTTCAAATATGATATCGATCATTTTGACTTCTCTTCAGTTTGGAGTCTTTCTCAGTCCTTCATAGTCCTCTTCAGTCAACTGCTTCCAGTTTTGCACTTAAGATTGAGTCTGCAGAGTGTTCTGGATGAACTTGTACCATGGATTTCCACAACTTTATTAGATAACACTCTGCATTATTTTCAACTCTATTCCTTCCACTGTGTGTCAATGCCTTAAAGAGTAAGGAACATGCTATACCCAGGTACTATCCCACTAATGGGAAGGAAAAGGGAAAAATCCCACCGATTTCACCCTGCAAAATGTGCAGATCCATGCGTTGAGATTTTTAATTTGTGTATGTTCCACGGGATCCAAATACACAAACTCACAGATGGGAGCCTTTCTCTTCTGTTACTGGGATGTAACCTGCTGTTTGCAGTAACACTTTTGTAAATTGGCTGAACTGTAAGCCAGTTATTCCATTTTTGCTGTTCTCTGTGCAGCACAGAGCAAGGTGACACACCACTTGCGTCAGCTCCGGTTGCTGGCCGTGCAGCCTCGAGGAGAACAAGAGCTGTTCAATATGTTTGCCTCTTACTCCATAGCCTCCACCAGCCCCATGGGACAGGCAAGTGAATTTCAAGTGTTCATCTGACAATAGCTGCTCTAATAGCTCATCTCTAATAGCTGATCTCATGGGAGAACACGCACATCATTAGAGCAAATGCTGCAATATGCAGTGCTGGCCTTAGCAGAATCCTGTTCCACTCACAATTTTCACTTTTCCTGGAGAGATGGAGGGTGCAGAGCCTTTATGTATTATCAAAACATGTATAGCTGGTCACCAAGACAGTCAGATGCGCTATGTTCCTGTTAATGATTGAACAGTACTGTTATATATCAAACAAGTAATTCTGCAATAGATAGCCTTAGTTACTCAGTTAATCAAGCTTTGGTACTTAAATCCATTGCAACACACGTGCAAGCTAAAAGAAGCTAATTTGTAATTTAGGTCTCTGGAAAACTTATTATATCAGTGCTTTTTGAACTGTTCTGGTCTCCTTTCTTGATTAGCTTATTTTATTGTATGTATTCCACGCCATTACCTACAGAAACAATGGCTGTGGCACAGACTGGTAACTAGTACAGAGATCTTTTCATAAAGGAGCAATATTTATGTATATTCCTAGTTGCAGGTGAGGAAAAATATTCAGTGGCAGACAGAAAAAATCATTCAAATTGTTTTTATAAAGTTCAGCTATATTTAGTTTGGCTTGGTTCTTAGGTCTAATTATTTTCAGAGTGGTTCAGAAGTGCTGATAGAGTCCTGTTAATATTGATAGAGATTTACTAGCATACCTGAGAAGAAATGATACAGTTGATGGCAGTGTCTACCTACCTCATCATTATATATAGCTCAAAATCTAATTGCTCACTTCCTTCATCATTTATAAAACATATTTAAGAGATTGGTACAATTTCATTCTAAGAGGCATTTAACAGAAATCTGTTTTATTAACCCAAGAACTTCACTGAATATTGCAGACAGAGATAGATGAATCTGCAGCCACTGAAGATCCTAATAAGTTTATCAGGTAAAAGACTTGCTAAAAAGTTTTTTAAGTCAGTACAGTGCTAGCAAAAAAGTAGCAATGTGAAATAATACAACAAAGACAGATTGCTGCCTGATTGGATAAGATACTCATCACTAAAGACTTGTACAATGCATGGCTTCCTTGTGGCTTTGCTACAGAATTCCCTGGCTAAAGTAGTGCAAGTCACACAATCCAACTGATAATATGGGGAAAATAACACCAGCATACTAATAATACAGGGCTGCTGCAGGCTTCATTTTTTTCTTTTTTTTTTCTCCTGTAAACCATTTTGTGCAAGATCCTGATATAGTATGATCTTGCCTAAGGGCTGCTGAAGTCAGCAAGACCTTTAACAGAAGACAGATGTACAAAATATTATTGGAAGAGTAGACAGCATGTTCTATTACTTGGGCTCCTTCTCAGCTTGGTGGCACTTCAGCACTCTGGATGCCTCATGAACAGAGCAGGCATTGCTGTCAAGACCACTTTACAGCCACCATCAGATTGCACTCGAACCAGCAGCATGAGGATATCAACGTGCACCACAAATACAGCTTGCCAACAACAAGATTAGCTACTCCAACAATCCAACCTGTAGTTCCCAGATAAAGCAGAACTAGCAGAGATCACGTCATGATGCTTTTCATACCTGCAGGACTCTGACTGTACAACGCCCTGGGAACAGGGTAATAATGCTGACTCTAATGTCAAAAGCTTCCAGCAACACATATGGCCCTGTGTTTTGTTGTGGTTTATTCTGCACATTGTGGTGGATCTAGCTTACTATAAGGAAGCAGAACCTCTATTGGGAATAACTACCACGACACAGCCAAACCACAAAGAAATGTTGGGCTTTATTCTTAGGGGCATTTATTTCAGTGTAGGGTACTTGGTTTATAAAGCCTCAGCCTAGTAACTTACACCTCAGAAACGATACTCACTTAAGACCAGTTGTTCGAATTAAACCAGGAAATGTCATGAAGGTCTTTGCTAAGATTTACATTTAACTTACAGGCACAGTTACAATTTTTGGAAACTAAATATTTATGCACTCATTGTTGAGAATATTACTTAGCTGACACTGTTAGGATTCCCAGGTAATGTTTCTTCTTCATGGTTTTACATGTGTGAAAAATAACACCTAGGAAATGCCTGATGACAGAATTTTTGCATCCTCTGAAAAGCTGGGTGCTTCACATTAACAAATCCCAGCAACCTTAATGAATGCACAGGAAAGCTTATGAAATCCAAGATGTTCTTCATAATTAGACAAATTCCTACAGCTACTTAGTTTTCATTGTAATGCCTAGTCTTTGCCCAACTCTGATTTGCAAGTTGTAGTATAAATACATGTAATACTCAAAAACCACAAAGATGCAAACCCTAATCTTTAAATTGATTACATGCCAGGCTAATGCTTAGAACTTTAGAAACTGTTTATAAGCAGAAATTTAAAACCAGAAGCATTATCTTTTCAAAGGCACTCCTTAAAAGGATTGCAACAATTTGTGTAGGGCAAATTTTGGCCTGAAATTAATTTACGGTTGTATTTAGAAAATAGTGCATTTAATGTCTATACTTTTAGGCTATTATTGGGGATATATTTCTCAGAAGTAGGTAATCATACAGTCCACATTGCAATGCATAAATCAAAGATCTAATTATAATATATAAAAAGACACTACTGTCCTCACATTCAAGGATGTTAGGCGGGCATGATCAAACTTCTGTGATTAACACCAATAATCATGATTATTTCACTGCTTATCTTGTCTTACCCTTCATTCTCTTCATTCTTTTAATTTGAAAGGCTTATGCCTCGAGCAACCATATTAAATTTTGCCATTTCCCTACTGTTCTAAGATGGTAAAATAGTTTTGTGCTAAGTTGTGGCTGTGTTTCAGTATGGAATACAATTTGTCCCAACTCAAAATGAACATGAAAAAGGAAAACAAGACACAGTAACTGCTTTCAGAGAACCAAAACTATAGCCTGAAAGAATTTGAGACTTGAAAAACAGACCTGCTTATCAATTGCTGAAGTAGCTGACAGAAAATTTTTTTCCTTTGGACTTCCATTAAATTATGGAAGATTAAGAACTGGAACAAAAATATTTAGGCTATTACTCCAAAGGATTTGAGTGGAAATATATTTTTGGTGTTCAGAAAAAATAAGTCCTTGTATAAAATGGGTAAATTTTATTTGTATGTTTCACTTGGACCTCAGATGAAAAAGTCACCTAAAAGCTTGTCTAGCAGGTCAGTTTTGATGCAGCTGACCTAATCCCATGCCATTTTCAAGCACTCTTACTAGAATATGTCAGTTTTCTGTAGTTTCATGGCCTTGTTTGTTATTTATTCTTCCATTACAGATAAAAGAAAGGTTAAGCAGAGGTATTAACTACATGGTTAATTTACTCGGATCTTTTCTGTGAAGCTATCATGAATCAGCAACTGAAAATTCTCAAAACAGATTTAAGCATAAGTACTCCTTGCCTGCAACTTTCTCAAATCAATGAGTGTTCTCAACATTTCTGATTATGAATTTGGCAGAGCAGGAAAATGGACTCCACCTGAGGTACTCCTCTCATAGTCATTTCAGTTCTTAATGCCTGAATTCTTTTAAGAATTAAATCTCAGAGTTCTTTATTTCTTATTGCAAAAGTAAAGAACAAGAAAGGTTGCTACTACTGCATTACTACCAAGACAATTGTAAAAAAAAGAGTAGATATTATCTTTGTAGAACTAGCAACATAAATAATACCTTAAATTAATTAACTGAAAAAGCAGAAGAGCTCACTGTGACCAAGCATCACTATTTGGGAGATCCAGCTGATTGATTAGTCTTGAAATCTTTAGTAACTTCTCCTTTAATTTTTCAAAAACATTTCAAAATTACACTGTACTTACTGGATTGAGAACCACCGTGAAGAACAACTCTCCTCCTTGAATACTTTTGTCTAGTTCCTTTGGGCCTCCAGGATACTCCTTGTAGAAAATTGTGTGAGTGAATAAGCCACAAGTTTGCCTAGGAAGCACCTGGGAGAAATTCATAAAACAAAACTGTTTATAATTATAATGATATAAATGCCAGATAAGTAACTCAAGTCATCATGTTCCTCTGTGATAATTGCTGGCTAGATTTGGCATCACAACTTTGTCAGAAATCAATAACAATCTAGTTGAATTAATACACGTATCAATAAATAGTGCTTACTGAAAGAAACAACATTTCTATTAACAGTGAAATCATAATGTCCAAAAATTCATCACATTTTGTTTGAAACTGGAAATTAATGTCAATCACTAAGTTACAACTCAGCAATCTCCTCAATCTAATTTTGTCTGTTAATACCTGATCCTAAACTTAAGTATTTGAAGTCTGGTCATCAAAGATTTCTAAAATTTTAAAATAAACATGAAATATAATCTGAAATATTATCAGTCTGTATTAATCAGTTCCACTTTTTATTTCCATGATAGCTTTGTGGTAAATTTAAACTGGAATCTGAAAGTAATTTTTTTTTTTTGCTTAGGCATCACCACCAATAATAATTCTGACACATGATGAATTTTGCTGATAATGCTCATATTAGAAGAAAGATTTGCTTCTCATTTAACTGTGCTAGTTTTGTAAGACCAGTTGCAACAAAAAACAAAAGTATTTTTAAAAACGTGCAAGGAACGAGTCTTTTGAATGGGAAGAACTAATAAATACAGTTAGGTTTTCCAGTAGAGCTTAGAAGTATTTTCTATCAACTTCAGAAAATAATTCACTGGGAAGTATTTCAAATATATCTAATTTTTATGGAAAATCAACAGCTGACTATTGATACTGATTGTTCTCAAGCATTTTTAGTCCAATGTAGAGCACTTGTTATATGGTAACTTAAACTTTTAAAGCATACAAATCCCTTACTTGACACAGACTGTGGTTTTGTAGATACTCTTTATTTCTTGTTTCATTTCTCGACATTTATTTTGCAATGTGCAGGATACTGTGACCACAGATGGTAAATTCTGTGTTCTCAGAAAATCTATGGAATTTGTGTGTTTGCTATAAACTTGCATATACTTCTTAAAAACCATCGGATTTCACTGATGAAATATGAGAACAATTCTTCACAGGGGCAGGGAAGGAAGCTGTACTGGATGGGAAATGCTCTGGCAAATCTTACACAACAATTTTATTACTGAATGTATTCATCACTATAAGCCTGCAGATGTAAAATATTAATGCATTTGCCCTGGAGAACTGAAAGCTTGAGACGCCCAAAACAGGTGGTTTTATATGACTGTTCTTGGAAATAAGATTTTTGGCCCCAGTGTCCCTGTGTTAAATCTCATTATGTGTCTTCAAATGACATGTTTTTACAAAAATTTATGAAAGAGATTTCTGGAGATTCTGAGTCAATCAGTTTCCCTCAAATGCTTCACGCCCCCTGAGCATATCCACAAACCCATTATTTTCTGTGCAGCTATTGCTATGAGGAGAACAAAATGTAGCTCAAATCTGTAAGGTGTCAATTGCTTTTTTCTGGATGTCTGGAGATTATTTTAGTTTGCTTCATCCAAAAATTGATCAAAAATTTTGTATCTTATTATTCTGCTTAGAAAAGTGGTATCCACAGTAACTCAAGGACAACACCAGAACTGTGTTACAAGCAAAGCAACAGCCTGGCACTAGGGTACTTGACCCTCCAAAACTGCTTGTTGCAACCAGAGGTACAACCCAGGATCTTTCCCATTCACCCCTCTCCTATGTGCTCCAAAAGAAAGTTACTTGAGAACACACCATCAAGTATTTTGGAAAGTTGCTCTGAAACACTTCTCAGATAATAATGACAACGTGAATGAGAAAAAGCACAGTTCACATTTCTGTGTGGCAGGAGGTGAAATGGAGGCAGCTGTGCACAATTCAAATGGAATTAAAAAAAAATATTTATGCACCAAGATCCAGATTCTGAGATGGAATAAACCAGCAAAACTCTTTTGCAGTTAATGGTACTATGCAAATTTAAAACTTGCTAAAAATCTAACCCATAATATTCTGTTAAACGATGCAAAGCTGACTTTTTGCTTGAGATCTCTGAACCAGTATTAACAGTAGGCCTGGAACAGTTAACAGGCTGTTAACTGCTAGCAGCAGAGTGCCTGGAGGCCACCTTCATCAGCAGTAACATCATCAGCAACAGACAGATTTTAATTAACAAGATACTGTCAAATATATCTTGCTACTTATGCATAGCAATATGTGCCTCTCACAATGTGAACGTTCAGGATACCAAGCTTTTCCCTTTAAATTGTTCATAAGATGGTAGAATGGTTGTAATATGAACATAAGAAGTACTACTCACCATGATATTTTTGTGGATGAAGCCTCGTCTATACCTCGCAGGCTTCAGATGTGGGTATTCTTCTGTGCTGGTAACTCTGATATTCCAGACCTTTTTCCAGGCATCATAAAGTTGAACGTGTACTGGATAGACTCCAGAATGGTGTGGAGCCACTGCATAGCCCAAATCAGTCGGAATCCCATGTTCCTAAAACATAAAGGAACAATGACTGCTTTCAAAAATGTAAGAAACTCAATGTTTCTGGCATTTCTCAAATCCTTTGTTTGTGGGAGATCAAGAACAGGTCTGAAATGCAAATAATGGTGAGATTGAAATATGCTAATATGTAAGGAGGGGGTGGAAGGCAGCATGGTAAAGATGAAACACAGAATTTTAATACAAAAGCATTTTTAATAAGTATTTTTAGGAGTATGTAGGGAAGAGTGATATAGATGTATTTTACATTGATTTCTTCAATCTACATGAAACAGAAAGCTGCACTCTAAAGTTTTTGCAAGGAATCTGTCCACAAACTAGGAATTCAGAGAGAAAATTACTGGCAGATATTCAACACAACAGGTAGCATTTGGCAGTTACAATAACAAAAGTGCTATTTCCACTACATGTCCCTACACAATTACTTGGATTGTTAGCTGAATTTCACAGAGAATCTCTGCATTTCCCCTCTACTCCACTTGAAACATAAAACTGTGTTCAAAAACCAGCTTAACCATTTCAGTGTCATGTTAAAAAATGAGAAAGGATAACCACTTGTAAAATTCTGAGGATAATAGGCAGAGGTTGTAGACTAACCCCTGTTGTAATACATCTTTTATTTTTGCAGACTCCTGTCACTTATCTTGTTTACATCCTGATCTTGCTGGTATTACCTTCTCTTGACATTTAAGATATTTTCTTTCCAGTTTCTGGTTTTCAACATACTCTAATGAATCTTGACACCTTTTCTCCTTTCTTCCAAGTTACTTTTCAAAGGAAGAGTACATAGCAGATATTTCTTTGATGGTCTGATTAGCAGAGTACACTGTCCATGAGATGTTGTTGTGTGGCAATGATTTAGGAAAACTGCCTTTGCACAACCTTTGATTCCATTTAAGTTTTTTATATTGTTTGTATTTGTATGGTCATCTTCACCATAATTTCTAATCATATTTTGTGTGCAAAGGTAAGAGTTGGTTGATACTCGGGTCTCTTCCTTTGAATAAAGTAGTTACTAAGGAATATGAAAAACTCTGCAAGTCTTATCTCAAAGCAAAATGGATGTGTGACCTTAGTAAAATCATGTTTTCTTGAGGAGGACAGGACTACTGCAGGAAAGCTAATGTACTGAAAGAGCTTCAATAGTCAGGATTCAGCATTAGATACAGCTGTTATAAACATGACAAATTTACTAACAAAGCAAAGGCAAAAAAAGCAGCATTTGCTTCTGCTCTGGAAGAACGTGAGAAGACAGACTTTAAAGATGTGAAGCCTACCAGGGAAGAAAGCTATTTTTCCCTCATTAAAGGGCTACTTTGAACCTAGTGTAATGGCATGTGTAACACACAGGCATGGTTCAGTCACAGCTGAGAACCCTAATGTTTCTGGGTTTAAAACAACTGGTGAAGTTATGCCATAAATTGGCAAGGGGAAAATAATAAAGGGGCATAAGATTTTACCACCCTGAGGCTGGTGCAGCTTTTGGCATTCTCGTAAGGCTGCCCTGCTCCTGGGTAAGATGCAAACAGCCCATCAGCAACCCTGCTGCACCCAGGGAGCCTGTCATCTGCTGGTTTACAGCTGAGGTGCACTGTGTGCCAGCTGCCAAAGCAGCAATGAGTGAGCCCTGGCCTATTGGTTTTACTGCACAGGGAGATAAAGAATGGATACACCATCAGTTACACAGCTTTACACTACTTCATCCCATTGCAGATGTTTCAATTCCTCTTCTTTTTATCTTTTCTCCTTCCCTTCTGATGCATAAACACCAAGAAGAAAAACCTTTACAGGACATGTAAGAAATTGCATTCTCTAATGTCCCATTTAATTGCCTTCATTCAGCTATAAACAAATGTCTGATTTTTTTAAGGGTTCTTCCCTCAAGTTTTACAATAAGCAGTAATAAATATGTAATTAAAATCATTCATTTTAATTATGAGCCTATCATCTTCAATGTACTAGTGTCTCCATTATTTCTTAGTGACTGTAATTCCCAAGCTGAGCATTTCATCACACACAAAATACACATTCAGTTTGGTAATGCACAAGACATCAGCAATTTCTGCCTCTTTCAAAAAAGCAGGATACTGATCTTTGTCATTAATTTAAATACTTTAAGCAAATGAAACATAATAAATAGCTTCATGTCTATGCCTATACATAGCTTCAGACAGGGAAAGCATTTATAGAAGGTATCTGTACTAACAGCATTGAAAGTAGTGAAGAAAATAGAAATGGATGAAGTTACCTAAAACAGGGTTGATCATGAATTATTCTAATAAAATACTTTAATGGTTGCATACTGGAGTCTAATCCCAGGGGATGTCTTAGGTCACACCAGAACTACAAGAACCAATTTAATTTCCAGTGGAGCTTGCAACAGTACACAGAATCATAGAAAAAAAAGGAAGTTTCCAACACTGTTGGAAGAGGAGATGTATTTCAGCAAACAAGTTATGTCTGCTGAGAAATTCTGATATGACACTTCTTCATGCCTTTGCACTGGACCATTTCTCCAGGCAAATATATGTTCTATGTGTGGCACTTTGGTTTAGTTTTATTATATGAAAATCACTGTAGAGAAAAGGAAAGTCTGTTTCTCTAGTATCTTCAGATCTGAAGACCCAGGTTTGGTTTTTTCTTTTATTCTCACTAAAACATTTTTTTCAGAGCTTTGCTGTGAATAAATAATTTGTAAGGGCAAAGGTTTTCAAAACAAGTTTTCATAAAGGTAAACCAAAGGGAATATATAAGATACTACTAGGTATCACTGTAGAAAAGCACCTTTGAAAATGTGGCACATTTCATTGATCCTAACATATAATGCTTTCATAAAGTCATTTGACACATTTTGATGGAGTATTTATTCTTCTAGAAAATTGGAATTTTTTTCTAATCTAAATAATGGATTCTTTGGAGAATGTTTTACTTAGGAAAATACTGAAATAGAAGAATTTTTGTCTATATTGACATTTCCAAGATGGGAACATATTAATCCTTCATTCTGAAAGAATTCAAAATTTTCCATAGAGTAACACAAAAAAATCAAACTTCAATTGAGAAGGAAATCCAAACTGTAGAGAAACAGAATTTTCATAGCACAAGTAGAGTGATTGCAAAAATTACTGCACAAAGCACTTTATCAAAATTTTCTTTTTTCAATTCACTGAGACAACTTCTACAAGGACTTATTTTCCTATGAAATAGAAATAATGGTTTCTGAATACCTAAATTAAATATAAAATGCAAAAATATAACTCACTAAGGCAAATTTTTTGTTAAGGATCATCTGTTCCACCAGTGATGACTCGTTGTGGAAGAGGTGAGGTTGCATGTGACTCCACATATGGGGAAACCACCAAAACTCATCCACAGACCTCAACAACAGGTCATCGCCTTCATCTTCTTCTTCAGTCCCTGCAAAAAACCCAAACAACTAAATAAATAACTAAAAACCCCAAATAAGTAACTAAATAAAATAATATCTCTGAAGTCTCTACTTGTATTATATACTTACAAAACATCCGAAAATATAAGAAAGAAATTAGCACATTAAAATGTGACCAGTTAAATACTGAGGATTTTAGATATTTCCAAGTACATATTCCTTTTCCTGAAGTAATTATAGCCAAGTAAGAGACAGCATCTTGAATGCATGGTACAACACTATCCCTCACATGCATGTGCTGTATCTACATCAGTTATATGTGCATGTTACTACATCAGTAGCTAAGGGATAGAATTGGGGAAATTGTATAAAAGGCAATTTAATACAGAGTATAACTGAAAATGTTGACAACTCTTCCCTGGTATTCCTTATCCAAAGTAAATTCGCTCCCCAATCAAACTTGCTTTCCTGTTGTTACCTATGATACACGGAAATTGTTTTTCCAGCAGCCTTTTCAAAATATTCTGCATAATACATTGATTTTCTCTTCCCTGATAATTCTTACTTTTCTGACCATGGCCGGAGTTCAGGAGTTCCCAGAAATCTGCATCTTTGAAGGGACTTAGAGGGTGGCTGGAGCTCACTGAGATATTTCTCAGGCCTCAGGCCTGTTTTTTCAGGTGCTCTCCTGCCCACTGCTAAGGATGGGGTGTGGCGAGCAGGCCCTGCAGCCATCTCTAATGAAGAGGAGTCACTTGGGCAGCAGTGTATGGCCCTGCTGTTCCCCCACACCTCTTGTGCTCCAGCTAGAGCAGTAAATAGGTGAATAAAGTGAATAAAAGACCCTGAGCTGGCTGGCTGCTTGAACACTCCAGCCACACAGCCTGCCAGCGGCTGGGAGACATGTTGCTGCAAAGAGGTGTTCACAGACTCTACCCACATGGTTATTTCCAGCCAGACTACATCTTCAACAAAAGGTTAATCCAGTATTTAACTTTAGGAGATAAATTTGTTTCAGTAAATCACACAAATACATGTCTCAAAGCAACCTGGAAGAAAGAACAATTTGATTTTTTAATTATCTTCTTATGAAGGAAACTCTTCTCTCTACTTAGATCTTTAGTCTCTACTCCCTCATACTAGAAAGAACACCATCAAAATGAAAGTTATTTTAGTATTTCATTCTTACCTGTGTGATAAAATTTCCCTGAAAATCCCAGGTTGAAAGTAAAATTTGTAATCTGAGCTCTCAAAAGATTCTGAGTGTCAAGCAGGGCCTGAAAAAAAACAACCCACCATATAAACATACCTATAGAAAACACATCTGACACAGAAATTTAATATAATAATATAAATATTTTTACAGGTATATGTCTTTTCAAATGCTTTTGCTGTTCAAAACCAGCTCTTTATATATGACAAAGAAGTAATAGATATTTTCATTACTATTTGAAGATTAAAGAGAGCACGGCAACCCCTTCATTTTCCTCATAAAGATGATCAGCTATTAAATACTGCTTAATCCCTGAATCATGAGATAGAAAAACAAAAGCACACACCAGAAAGAAGACCTTACACTGATTACTCAGTAAACCTGGGACACAGCCAGGAATGACATTCAGATGTCTTGTGCCCCCCATCACTGCCCCATTCACTGGGGTGAGCACTGTCAACCAGAATTGCGTTTCTCTAGATCAGGTCAAGTACGTATAAAGCATTTTAGTCATGTTTCAAAATCACGGACAATGAAAAAAATCCAGAAAGACAGAAAGCTAGATGACGCCTATTCCACATCAAAGAAATTAATCCTAAATTCCCCCAAATTCTGACTCATTTCTCAGACAGTTAGCACACTCAGGCTGTCAGCATACGTGTACTCACACCAAATTAGCACAAACAAAAAAAATCAGCATGCAGGAAGAAAGGGGGAAGCTGTTATTCCTCAGATACAGCTTCACTCTTTGATTTCAATGTGCTCTTGATTTGCTACTCCTAAGATTTACATATTACTTCCAGAAGTTATCTCCTAAACTCTTGCACTTTGTTGTTGTTCACTCTTACAGTTTCCCAGGTGTAACAATGAAACCTGGCTTTCCACACAAAATAGAACTTTGCAAAGCAGGAACAGAAGAGCAAAAAGCCTCCTCTAAAATGAGACTTGAAGTGTGCATTCCTCCAAATAGTCTGTCTTCAACTGAGCACTTGATAGTTGGTAATTTATGAACACCTTGGAGCCTCCAGAAATTTGTGACATTGCAGACAGCCCATTAGGCCAGCTACAGCACACATCTCCCTCTGAGACAGGCACTCCTGCAGTGCCTTTGAAAGAAAGGAAAATATTTATATGTCAAATATCATCAGAGACTTCAAACTCAACATACATGATAGCACGATTTTAATAAAGTGATTAAAAGCATGACTATTGTCAAAAATTAATATCTCTAAGCATGTTATGCAAGAAGAATATTTAAAAGCACAAAAAGATTAAAATCCCTGGATATTTTTGAAGATTTAAAGGTCTAGTAGACTCCCCACTCTTGAAATTCCTGAAAAATATGAGCCATTAATTTTAATTATAGTTTCTTTGGAAACTTCCATTATATGAGTAATTTGCCTACAATTATTTTTTTAACTGAAATGCTAATGTTAGCAAAGTTAAGTCCAGCTTTAGATACAGGCACAGCATAGTCAAGTTACAGGTCCTTAAAATACGACCCATTTTACAGATGGAGGCAATATCCACATTATCAGAGAAACTTTTGGGCATATCAGCCCTTCCTCAGGTCTTTTCCAGGACTCGTTTATATCGGTCCTAATAAAAGTATCTTCTCCATGTGCAAATTCTGTCAAGCCTGTTTCCTTAGACCATTGTACCTTCACCATTACAGTGACAAAATCAGGCAAAAGGTAACAATAGCAGGGGCTCCCCGGCCTCAAGGCAGCAGGCCCAGGAGAGCTCCCACTCCCAGTAAGAGGTGGCCACACACCACAGCTGGTGCATCTGTCCCTGCTCTCTGCTTTCTGCCTCTCCCCTTCCAGAGCAGAGTATTCTCAGATGTTCCCCTGGCTGGCTCAGGGAATCTGGAGCTTGAGGGAGCTCACCTGCAGCACCAGGAGAGAGTCATTTGTCCCTGTCCTGGGGGTTGCAAATTTGAGTTTTGCTGACATGGCTGATGAAACATGAGTGGTTTCAATTCTGAGTCATCAGTAGTACTTGCTTTTTTCACCATTTCAGCAGACCAGAAGGTTATGCCTAAGCATATTCCTTAAACGTATATTAACTCCAGAACTAACTCTGTGAAAGAACCCATCACTTTCCTGCCTTCTATTTCTTAAGGTCCTCTCAGATCTGGAAGTAACTTGCCTCTCCCACTGTCTTCTTCAGCAGCGTAGCTTCAGCAACAACAGTATAAAGCAGCTTCAAAGAACAGCACTAGTAAGGTAAAGATCATCTTCTTTCACTGGAAAGCCTGAAAAATGCCCTGCGAACAAGAGACTTTCCTAAAAGAATGAGTAAAATAAAACACAGAATGGAGATAATTGAAAACAAGCTTGAGACTTCTGAAGTGGAATACTGAGAGAAAAATCTTGCAACCCTGTAATGAGGGCTTTCCCACAGGCTGAGTGCAAAGATCACCGAGGAGACTTCTTATTCTAATGAAAGGTAGCAAATCTGCAGAGGATTTATTATGAAAACCATCCTTGAGCTGCTGGGAACTTATGCAATGAAGTAATTCTTTTCACAGTTAAAAATGTAGGTGGCAAATGATATGGCTACACACTTCTTATGTTAACAGTACATATTGTCGAATGAAAGAAATCCCGAGTGCAGCTTGACAGCAAGGTGGCATGAACGGGCTGCACTGTTCTTTCCCTTCAAACTAAGTAAAGAACCTTGACCTGAAGGTCTTATCTTGTACCTAACATCTTCTCAGCTTGTCGGTGCCAGTCTAGTCTCAGCATGATGGAAAAACAGAATGGGAAAAACGAAGAGCAGGTGGAAACACCAAAGAAACACAACCTGGAAGGAGATCTTTGCTGCACCTCCCTGGCACGCTGAAGCTACGGGGCTGACAGGAGGGCTGCAAACCCAGGCTTTCAAATGGGAGAAGGAAGAAGGGCAGCAAAAAGCCCAGGACATTTCTGTGATAACACACCAGAGAGTTTAGTTCTTTGCTGGCAATTAATTATGCTCATGCAGTTACCACCTCCTCGCCTCAATGAGTGCCTGGTGGCTGCAGTTTCTCTAGGCCAACAGTCACACCAAATAACACTCAAATAACATGAAACTCTAAAGGAAATCTGAAGTTCAGCTCCTACAGAACAAACTTTGAAAGCGATGCCGTTGGTTTTTAGGTCACATTACTCTCATTAAAACCAACAGGAGATCTTCTGCTAAAGCCCTGGGGTGGTGTTTGAAAATGCATCAGCTAATGCCAACTGTGTACCTGCTTGCCTGCTCCGCCTGCAAAGAGGGAGGGCACAGACCTGCTGTGAACCACTTCTTGTTCAGACAAGCTGAGATAACATTTGAGTTGTCATGCCTATGATTATTTTCTGCGTGACTTGACATTTTACTCATCTTTCAGGTTCTAAAAACAAAATGTTAAAACTCATGAAAAATATATAGTAGCAGATGGCAGGGCCTATTACTGTGAGTTTCTATCAGAAAGACAGAAAAAGAGAAAAGTAGGGGGACAAAAAGCCTGAAATTTCATTTCTAAATGCTGCTTTATATGCTGAAGGTAAGCTGGTGATATTTTCTGTGTATTTTATGATTGGTTTATGAACAGCCCCCCTGGGTATCTGTGTGAGATGTTATATAAATACACTAGTATTTAAGATTACATTAAAAAATCTATTTATAAACATATGAAGGCTTTACTAAATAATTATTTAGTACATATGTTACACTTCCACTGGTACTATAAGGAAAATAAATTGCTGGCTGCATAATCACTTTCATGTACAGAGCTACAACAGAACACTTTCTTTTCAACTTTTCCTAAGCTCACATACTAGGTTTGGGAAATTCTGTGTGCCAGAAATCAAACGTGAGAATTCAATATCTGATGAAAGCCTCCCTTCTTCACCAACAGTCCAAAATAATCTCAGAAAAAGGCCCTGCTACAATCCAAAGAACAGACAAAAGTTATCCTGACAGCAAAACAACAGAGTTCTTTCAATCCTTGCATCTGATGAGTTTATAGTATAATGAAAGGAATATAAGAAATCGTGTGTTGTAAATAAAGCCATATTCTCAGGTGATTAATCAGCACTATCCCATTTAAGTTATTTCAATTTCATTTCTGATGAAACATCTCAGCAAATATAATCTGCTATAATTGCCAATGGAATCTCAACTGACTGCAAATCTAGAAAAAAAAAAGGAGTCTAAGATCACAAATGGAACAGAAGGAACCACAAGAATTATTCTTTATTTGAAATACACATGCAATGGAAATGTATGAAAATTCCTGCCTTGTAGAGATGGGCCCTTTCTTTCTTGTAAACCATGTTAGTTCTTAACACTTCTCATTAAGAAATATCAACTTTGTTTACAAAGAAAACAGTTTTATTTCTTTTTTCCTCATCTTACAGACAGGACAAACAGAGGCACAGACAAATGACATGGGTTGTAGAAAGTCTTGCTCAAGCAAATCCGCTGCAAAGGCAAAAAAACAACTCATTTTTCCAAACTTGCTTCCCATTTTCATAGCCAGGAAACCATCCTGCCTCCTGTCCTCAGATATCTCTTCACATTATCTCATTTTATAGTCTGTCACTGAGAAGTCACAAGTGTCAATTTGTCTTTGGTAAACAGACAATAGCAATTTCTTCACCATCAGCAAAAATATTCAGACCTAAACATCTTTGCTGATCAAACAAATCAATCAAGAATGCCTTGCTGAACTCTGCTTCACCAAAGAGGAACTATGACTTCTTTCTGTAGTCACAGCAACATATTTACGACTACGTTCCTACTCAAAAGCTGCTGAAGAACTTACCCACTTGAAAAGCAAAATAGTTCAAAACACTGTTAATTTTACTTGTAATGACATTTTTAGCTAAATTGGCAAGCAGATAGACATAGCCTCACAATGCTGCAGCCTTAATATCTTAAGCTTCAAGTCAGTTCATGCTTTCATGTCAGTAACAAAAGCAAGAAAGGTCAGCTTCATAATTTCTCCAGAAGCCTATCACCTCCTTTCTTCAGGAAGCAGATCTCATCTCTCAACCCTGCTTTACTATTTTGTGTCTAACAATACTATCAAAGGAGCCATTACACTGGGAATTACTTTGCTTTTGTGGAAAACTTCTAATGCTATACTGGGCTCTTTAATAAAGGTAAGGACCTTCTGAAAAGGTAAAACAAATTATTAGAAAGTGTAATGTGAAAGCACACAAGTTGAGCACACAAAGCCCCTTTATGGCAGCTCTTGTGCAGAAGTAGCTTTAATTTTCCGTACCATATTTCCTCTTTAGTTTAACCCCTGCAGGAGAGAGAAGGGACAGAACTAAACCCATTTAAACTTCTGAGTAGAGTTCTTAATATAGGGGTTTAACGAGCTATAACTGATATGATGTCCTTTAACTTTGCACTTTTTGTGGCATCATTTCGCCTTTCCTGAACATGTCCATGCTCTGAGAAAAGAGTCCTGAAGGACTCCTCTGAAGGAGCCTGCACAGGTACCTGCACACCACCTGCCTCCCCCCAACTTTCCCTCCAGCAAACCTGACCTTTTCTGAAGTTTCTATCCACATTACAAATTCACTTGCTTAGAAGGGAAAAAAGACCTTTAAGATCACCAAGTCCAATCCTCAACCCAGCATTGCCAAGTCCACCACTAAACCATGTCACTAAGCAGCGTGTTTCAGATTTGCTTTATCATGTTTTATATACCAGTCCCTAGTGAAGTGTCCAGCACATGGCACAATGTGGCCCAGAGCAGAGGCCAGGCTAACAAGCTGTGCCCAGCTGTCAGTCCCAGGTTTGTCCTGGCACTGCTGAGGCTGAAGGCAGAAAAGGGAGGAGTGGGGTGACACTGCCTGGGGAACAGAGAGATGAGGGGGAGGCAGCAGTGGGGATCCACCAGAAATGTTGCAGCAGCAGCATGACAGGGGCCTGAAAGTGAGAAGCACGAAGATGGTGATGGCAGGCGTTCAATGAACTGGGGCGGTGTCTGGGGATGGGAAGGCAGTGGGCAAGAATTTGGGGTGTTTGGAGGCAGCACGGCAAGAAGAAACAGAAGGCAGCCTCAATGAAGGTCCATCTCAAATGGCTGGGAATCATTATTTTATTAGACAGACCATCTTGCTTCTGAGGAAAAATGTTTCCCTCTTGATAAATTATGTATTTTGGAACATCATTAAAATTCAATGTCTATTCTTTCTGCATTTCCAAGATTAGCATTTTGACACCCATTAACCATAAACATTTAATCTATGCAGGCAAAGGAATAATTGCTTTGGGTGTACTGGGTGTATCTCAAAAAATATTTTGAATATCCTTCAGACAAAAGGAGAAGAATGTTTAAATTTTCTTTGACTGTGCACTCTTAACAGAGCTGACACTACAGAGGGGGCAAGAGAAGAAAACAAAGAAAATCTTCAGCTTTCTGCGCAGTGTTTAGCTGGCAGAGACCATAAATTATAAATGAACCCTAAACTGTGTAAGCGGGGAAAGGACGCTGCTCTACAGTGTGGTGGAAGCAAGGTGGCCAAGAGGACACAATACAGCAAAAATAGAAAGACTGAAAAAATGGGGAAGGAAAAGCTGAACTGCTGGCAAGACATACATTCAATTTCTATAATATCAGATTCCACGTGAGTTGAAGACGGCTGCTATTCCTGCTATTTTGTACAACACAATTAAAATGGGAGACAGAAACTGTTTAGTAAGACACAGAAGCTTCAAGAAACAGATTATTCTTTCAATTAAAAATATCCTTCAAAAGATACAACAGCTCAAAAACACCACATGCCAGCAGGATGCCTGTTTACAAACTACCCTGTTTGGAAGAATTTGAAACAGAAAGCATGTGCAAAAGTAAGTACCTGATTTCAGTTACTTAAAAATTGTTGTGGTTTACTGACAGCGAGATTCTACCTTGGAGCCTGACTCCTTAATATACAGGACAGGCAAAGCTCCCATTGATGGCTTGGGCTAATTTTGTTTGTCAGATCCATTTGCCCTGTAATATTAAGGCCTATATTCAATAGTTGAAGTCAGTGTGAGTCTTTTCAGTAGATTTATTAAGCATCATTAACTGGATAACCCAGCTTCCCTTCAAAGTGTTAATAAGAAGAGATATTAGGCTAGATCCCAACTACGTGCATCTTGTTTTTTCAGTGTCCGATGTAAGACACACTGGACTTGATTTTCAACAAATTCAGAATTTTATGTGCACAGATGCTGTAACTAGGTATCTGAATTTGAGGTCTGCTAAAGGATAGTAAAAATATAAATAGCCACTTTGGAAAATGCTGTCTCAAATGATTTTGACCAAAAGGTGTTTTTTTCATCAGAACACATTGTTTTAATGTAACTGAGTTTTCCTTTGGAGGTTTCCTATTTCACATGCAATAATGATCTTGATGATGGTCCAATTACACATTTTCAAGTAATTAGGCTCTTTCATCTAGGAAAATCATTTGTACAACCAAGAGATTTAATAAATATTTCTAACTTCCTTCACCAGCCTCACACTTCTTAGAGGTTGAGATAGCAGCTAATGAGAATAAGCTAATTATGGCAAGGTAAGCTGAAGGTTTTAAATACTTGGTGCCAATACTATTTAACACAGTAATTGGCATGCTATTTTCAGGATTCTATATGAAATCCTGCATTATTAGTTCTTAATTAAACTGTACTTTGATGAAAGAGGTTATGATTACTAAACAACTAAATGATCTCGTTATTCTGCAGTTAATAGAAATAAAATCCTGCATTTCTTTTAATCAAAGGTCAAAAAAACCCCAGGTCAATGAAAATAGAACTAATAAACACCCTACAGGTGCACAACATATTTTCCCCTGGACTTTGTTCAGAGAAGATTCAATGGAAAACTTGGTGGTTCCTGCATTTTTGCCTAACATTTTATCTGCTTATGAAACACCAAGTATGAAGAGGTAAGTTCTCAGAGTATAACGGCACCCAAAGTAAGAACAAAGTGGGTCTAAAATGCAGTTCAAATCTCTTCACATTTATCTAGTTAGGTTCTTGCCGTCTGGTGATGGCTGACGAGCCAGTCCAGCAGGGAACTGGGGTTTGTGAGCGTTCAGGCTGCACTGCAAAGCCACACACAGCCCCCACAGCTGCCTCAGCTCTGAGTGTGACAGCCTATCTCTCAGGGTGACAGAGCAGTTTGCAGCCCGTTCCAGTTCACTACCAGGGCCACTTTGCTGTGCCTGCTTAGTCTGGCCTGTCTGCATTGCATCCCATCAGCAGGAGATGAATTGTCAGAGTTGTTGACTGATTCATGTAGACACTTGTCCAGCTACCGGTAAATGTTAGGCCTCAAGAACTCAGGCTCAAACAGTAACTGCAGATGTAAATCTTTTTTACCTCTGCACCCCCTCATTAGACAACCCACACTTCTACAGCCCCAGATCTTGTTTGGTAGGATGCACAATGTTTTGTCACAGAAGTCAGAACAATGGCATGGCTATTCAGTCCAAGGGTGCCTCTATTTTATAGACACCCAGCTCAGGAAGAACAGAGCTATTATCCAAGCTCCTAGTACCCCATTCATTATCAACAGCATGTTTGCTTCCTATTTAATGCTTCCTCACATCAATTCCAGCTTTAGCTTTCACTAGAGCCAACAGGCACAGCAAGAAGGGTTTGGCTGGAGGACAAGGGCTGCTCTCCAAGCAAGACTGTCCTCTGCTACACGGGCTGGCCACAAGCTCCTACTGCAGCAAAGCCTGTGCTCCCTTGCCCACCACACACAGCCTGGCTCTGCTGTTTTGGGACCTTCCAACCGCTGTTGGCAACATGTGGCTCTGGTACAGACACCAGATGCTGAAAATATCTAGAAGGTTCAACCCAGGAAGAATTTCTAGGCCTAATCTCTCCGCAGCAGAGACCATAGTGGTGTCACCTGACTGCACAGGAAGCTGCAGCTGGGTCACCACATCTGCTCCACTCTGATGAGTTTGTCAGTGGCCCCATTACTCTATTCAAAACATTTTTGGAGATGCAAATTAGATTTCAAAGTTTCATCTACATCACTATATAGATGCTTACAACTCAATAGTGGGTGGTATTTATCTATCTAGATTTCCAGAGCATACAAAACTCAAAGCATTTAAATTTTTACAATATTTTCTTAGCATTTAGAAAGCAATCACTGAATAATACTGGCTACAATTACAATGTAAATCTATTTTTCTGTGATCACAGGAAAACTCAAGTCCACAGACTAGATATAACAAGCTGCTATCTAGGTTGCTCAAAAGAAATATTGGACACTACAAGCTATGTCTAAGGTGTTGGTACCAATCAAAGACAAAGACTTTGGGGTTTGTGCACTTCTTGGCTGATACTTTTCCCCCCCAGTAAGACTAAAGCTCCCAGACAAGCACAATAATTGTGTTAATTCTTAGTTTTACATATTGGAGAACAAATAAAGTGCAAATAAAGGAAGACTCAAACCTTCTCATTTATATAAAACCACAACAGAGCCAGTTGCTCTCCCTGTTTAGTAAAGCACAACAGAGTTACCACATCCCTGGGATGTTTAGTAAATTGCCTACTCCACAGGCTGGGCAACACGCTGATGACACAATCCATTCACAAATGTTTCTTAGTTTGGGTTGGTTTTTTTTTTCCCTAACAGAGCCAAAAAGATTCCTGTGCTTCTCTTAAAACCGTAGCTGATTAAAAATATCTACCTTTGGCCTTGTGTTTGGGGTGAGCTGAGGCATACTGAGATCTCTTTTTTTCTCTATGCTCCACCTTTACTGACATTAAAAAAACAAATCTGTGACCAAGAAGATTTTCATTTGCTCTTTCTGCCTGAAAGCTCCATGTCAGAAACAACTGGGAATTCACTTATCAGCTTGCTCACCAGCCAAGGGTCACAAATACATTTTTTTTCCTTCTCTTTATGAGTAGCTCTAAAGTTGCTGAATGAAATTCCTCTGCTACATCAGCATTGGTATCAAAAAAATGACAGAAAAAGAAGAAACAAGGAAGACAAGCTTGCATAAAATAATTGATATAACTCTTTTCTCAAGCCGTATTTTTTATGATTACATGTAGTCAACACAAAAGAGACATGAGAAGAACTTACTCAACTAATAAAAATGTGGACAGTTTCACTGACTCCGACCTAGCACCAAGTCTAAGGGATACAATAATTCAGCAGAAAAAAACCCCTAAGACTTCAGTGAAACATGGGACTTTAATAAGAAAAATGCAGGGGGGGGTGGTGGTGGGGATTTTGTTAGAAGTCTTAACAGACACCTGTACTGTGTTACAGAAACTAGGTCTACGTAGATAAATACCCCACTGGCCACATTCTACACTTGCAGACTCAAATGGACACACAGGAACCCAAACTGGACTCTGCATTTGATTATACTGTAAGAGATTGAGAATACATCTTAGCACAAATTCCCTGCCAATATTCTATTCCTCCCAACAGCATATTTCATACCCTTTTGCCAAATATAATTTTTAAAGACTTACATAATCCTTCTACTTCCTTTTGGATATTAGCCTCTGTTCTGCTACTTTTATTGGCTATTCAGCCCACACTTAAATTTCTCTGTGCCTTACATTAAATATTTTTATCCATCCTCAACGTTTATACCCTGCAGACATCTGCAGCCTATTGCTTTCTGCTTTGGTCATCGTTACTTAAACTCTTTAGCCTTTATTTTTACATTTTTTGCAGACATTTTACAGGCATTTCCTGACTATTCTGGTGTCTCAGAGCACTTTCAAAATATTTCTGATTAAGTGGTGCAGAACTGAGCACAATATTCTAGAAACCTCCTCAGCCAGTAAGATGAAGTACTTTCCTGATGTAAAATGATATTTTTTGTAATCAGCTTAAATTTCAAACCAGCTTACACTACAAATTCAGGTACATTTTAGTATTCAACTTGGGTTTAGTACCATTTTCAACATTTCTATTACTTTTAATGAGGGCAGTGAGAAAGGACAAAGGATAAGTGTTTTGCACCATAAAACCCCCCACTTTCTAAACAAACGCAGAATTATTTTTCAGCCTCCTTTCCAGCTCCATTAGAGTTCTATCAAAGGCAACTCTGAGTTATCTTTAGCCCAAGTTCACTTTAAAATGGGAGCAGAGACAGTTGGGTTATTCCCAGGAGTGCTAATGCTGAAAGGGCAAGCGAACGGGAGTTTGATGTAGAGCTGTGTGGCTTATTAGCTCCACAAAAATGCAACTGGTGTTCCCAGATCTAACCCCATAGTTACTTCTGTACAGCATGGCGAGGTCTTTGTCGCATGAATTGACTGATCTGGGTCGGAACGAATCCATGGGGCCTAACTCGGCACAGTCACCGAATTTTTATTTGTCCTCTCTGCTATTTCTATCTTCAAACGTGTTGTAGTACAATTTTTGCAAAATAAAATGGGGTTTAATTTCTGATTTCTTCCAGATACGAAACTATATTTTAAGGAGCAATACTAACTCATCTCCAGGACTGCACAGATGAATGAGGTGGACAGTTGAGGCATCTGGTAAGAGTGAGCAAATGCAGTTCCCTGCACAGCTACAGAGGAGTACATCAGCACTGCTATTTGACATATGTGCTCTCTTCACAGATTTCCTGCACTGGGCTATGAAAGGCTTTTGTGCTAGTAGCAGCTCATAAAATACATAAAACTATTTTTATAACTTGTTTTAAAGTTGTATTTTAGTTCTGAGATCCAATTCTCACTCTCTACTGCCTCATAGTGCATAATATTCCACACTACTATACCTGAAATAATATGGCCAAAAAGTTAAATCAGGCTTCCTAGGGCATCAGACAGCTACAGAAATACCACAGTTAATAATATGCCTTTTCTTTGGCTCTTTTCAAGGGTAGAATATCCTTTTTACTTATTATTTCAGCCAAGTCAATATAAAATACCTCAGGAGCTTCAGGTCAAATCAAGAATGAATGTATTTACAGAGTAAGAACATTGAACAATAGCATAAGGGTACTATGGCTAATGGATTGGAAATGTAAAATGATTCAGCAGAAGAAAAGTTTTTAATAGTCCTTATGTCACTTAAAGAGGTGATTAAAAAGGGTTTTTGAATCTCTGCAAAGGAAGGATTCACAGCTCAGAGCAACCAAAGAGACCTGAGTATCTCTAGTGGTTCTCTAAGGGATGCATTTGATGATGCATCTATCATTTCTTTACTGATAACCTTCTATGTGATCCTATAGATAAAGCAGCAATTAACTTACAGAATTAGTCTTCCTCCTGTGACAGGAACCATCCTTGGCAGCTCAGGCTTTCTGCTCCTTTTAGCCATTCTGCCTTAACACAAAGTATATCTCTTTTCTGAGGCAAATATTTAGGTCATTCCTACGCAAGAATAACTGAAAAGATATCTCAGTGTATTTTTAAAATTTATATCCAGGTGGTGTGCTTTACCACAGGAACTTCTGATTTCTTTCCACATATGCTACACGGAGTGAAAAGACACTGGATGGGGTTTTAAACAACCGTAGTAATTTAAGCTGTGCCGAATAACGTGGATGAATTCCTAATATCGTGAATAAACAATTAGCTCTTAGGGGAAAATCTGTTATTAAACAAAATTATATTATAGTAAATGAAAGATCAGGCTACCAATGTACTAAGGAAATGACAAAAAAAGTCACAGCACTGGATTTGGAAAATGGAATAGGTTGATCTGACCAAATGCAAATGCTCGTATTTCATCTTAGTCACTCTAGAAGCATTTTATGAACAACAGAAACAAATACATACTTTTAAGGTGCAATTCACCTAACCATTGCCTGCCTAAAGATGAGCTATTTTTCTGTGTTGTCTACTATGGAAAATTAGAGGACTAGTTCTCATAGAGATGTCTACATTATAAACCTTAAAATCCAGGCAAGACAAGAGGCAGTGCAAGTGATGGAGACTAAAATGCTACAAATAGATTCTTTCTGGCTAAATCCTTTCCATTATCAGAATGCTGTTTGGAGCAGGTGATACACTAAGAGGACAGCTCTTGTCCAACTCTTCAATTACTCTAAAGCCAAAAGACTGCAGATTCAAGCTTGTATTGCCCATTTCAATGTACTATACTAACTGCATTGCCTAGGTGCTCACAAAAGAGAACAAGAAAAAAAGATCTATCATCCCCCTCCCAATGATGGATATGGTTAATATGAAGCTTTTTCCTTGGCAATTATAAGAGAACAATTACAAATGTAGAAAAAGATTAGGCTTACATGAAGAAAGTGAAGAGATCTCCATCCTGACTTCAACTCAGTATGTCTCTTTTGAGAAGCACACAAAGAACAAGGCAGTCAAGAGAAGATCACACAGCTAAAAAAAGTTTCAGTGTTCTAATTTTTCATTTTGAAAAGGCGATCAACTCACAAGGAAATAGAGAAAGTGCACGTATTGAGGAACTGAAGGAAAAGGTAGAGCAACTTACAGCCTAGACCACCAGCACTGCACAAACTGTCTATAGGAAACACATCTTGTTTAAGTTCCCCCCTAACATCATCTGCTTTTCCCTTGGAAAAATCTCAATGACTTTACAGTCATAAAAATTTCACAAAGAGTAACTGTAACAAAAAAATTAAATTAGTAGACCGTCAGCCAGGACAATCATGGTCTATTAAGATAAACTTACTCTGTGGATATCTAGGTAGATATTCTCTGTATGTCCATTTAAATGAATTACTTGCACTGCAAAGGCTCTTAGTCTTCTAAAACACAAGTAAAATAAAATATAACATTGTCACAGCATAATGGTCCCTCCTGCCTGACAGACATTAGGAGAAAAAAAGGTACTGAAAAATGAATGTTGAGATGACATTACCAAGCCTATTTTCAAAGTGGGAGGCAATTAGACTATGAAAATGGTCTCTTCCATTATTTCTATTATACCAGAGGAAGACAAAGTAAACAAATATGAAGATGGATGGTTGTTGTTGATGCAGTGACAGCTCTTCTGTATGTTACATTGAAGAACTATCTTCTATCAGTCCAGATTTTATACAGTGACAGGCAAATCTGTAACAATCAGGGAGTCTAAAAATCTGAAGTATGGTTTTAAGGTAGTTTGAATATCTATTTATTTATTTATTTTTATTGGAGAAGTTGTGGTGAAACTAGAATAAACTTCAGCTGTTGTTTAATGAAACATTTTATTAGTTTTACAGGATTTAGATTGATAAGCTGTGTCTAAAGATTTTCAGAAGGGCTCTTCACACTTGTGTCCCTGACACTATAGATACTCAAGCTACAGTACCAACACTTTGTCTCATCTTTAAAGGTGCAGAAGACACACATCTTGGAGGGTTTACTTTTGACCTGACCTCCTCTGAAGTCAATACATAATACTGACAAAAAATTACCACTTAACCTTTTGATAGCAACTTTCCTAATAGCACAACTCCAATCCACAAACTTTAAAGTGGGCAGTTTGGCCTAACGCTCAAACACTATTCTGGCCACTTGGCAAATCTCATTTAGACATCTGAAGAAGAGATTCCCTCGAAAACCTGATCCTACATGCAATTAGGATCTCCCTCCTGGATATGGCCCTTCCTGAGCTGGGGGGCTGGACCAGATGACTTCCAGAGAGGCCTTCCAACCTCAGCTGTTCTGAGATTCCATGAACTGCATGTAACAACCATCCTGTACTTCTGCAATCCCACAGGGTATCTTTCGTGACGATGGCCCTCTATTTTATCTCTTACAAAGAAAGAACAGTAAAGACATAGCTTTCAACTTGCTCACCTAACTTGTGCCTGAACTTTAGGGGCTCAATGAATCAGTCCCCCTAACACAAATCTACGTTCTCTATGTGCTCAGCAGAGAGAAGCCTTCTTCTCAGAAGACCCAAGACAAATGCTGCCTTCTTGGGTTATGTAATGAATCATGAGTGATTATTTTTGCTACCAGTTCTGCATTAACTCTTCAGATTCTGAACTCTGTCCTATCCAGAGGAACAGGTAGAACCAGTCCTAGAGGTTGTCTGGATGTTGGGAGCTTTCGGAAGTGTTTTAGGTTCCTTTGTGTTAATAGAGCATGTGTAGAAACATTTCCTTTACTCTCAGCAAGCTCATAGTCCTATCAGATGTGAGCATACCCAGAAAATATTAAATAGCAGATACGTCAAATAAAATTAAAACACAAAAAAGCATTATATCCAATTCTATATCGCTAGTATTAAAAATGTAAGCTTAGTAGAAAATAGTTAATCTGGAGTACTGCAATTATACAAAGTCTACATTTAGCAACCTATTTTCACACTTGCAGCACACAATTCTCTGTCACAGTCAATACAGTAAAACACTCCTGTTTAATGGGATGTCATTTATCCGCAAATATACTTTACAATAACGGATTTTCAACTACCTCAAATTGATTTTATTTCATTCCTTCCACATGTCACTGTGCCACAGAGGATAACTCCTTTGATATTAATAGTACTGAAGATGCATTGCATCTGACAGCCCTAACAATACATTTAATAGCACTTTTTAACTTTAAGTAGATGAAGAATCAGAAGGGAACACTTTCAGATTCCACTGTTTCAGAACACAATTCTGTATAAATGAAATTATCCTACTTAAAAGTTATTTCCACTTTGATATTCTTTCTATTTAATTTGACAGTCTTATTTTGGGAAGATAACATTCTGACATGCTGCAAATTATTCTCCCAAAACAATACTGTTTATCCTTTGTATCTGCTTTAATTAAACTTACCTCAACAGCCTCCTGTTTCTGGTAAGTAATTCTGGCAATTAATCATCCTAACTTATCCTAAAATGACAATTCTAAGGTGTCACTCACAGAGAGAAACAGCACAAACCACACCATTTTAAACTGCTACTGCACAGCCAGAGATTTATTCAGGCTTTATTTTACATATTTTGTTCCCAGAAACTGCTGCTTCTGCAGAACAGGAGTTTTGCCAGTGATGTGGGTCAGACCTTATTTCTTTCCTGCAGTTTGAGTTTGCACTTAGGAGATTCTGGAAGGATGATCACCCACCTAACTCAAATGCTTCTTCCATCATGTTCTACATGGAAACTCCATTTATTGAGGTTCACCTTTATTCCAGCTCTCTCACGTGCAATTTGTTTCCAAAAGGAAAACACTTACTTATCTAGGAGGTATTATTTTATTTATAACTGCATCTGCAGAGAATGTTTTGGAAAAGAGTGTATGCTGCAATTTCAAAGCAAATTAAAGTGCAACTACGAGTTCAAACCATTTGGTTAAGGAAGCAATACATGCAGGGTTACTGCAGCTTGACAAATATATTAACACTGAAAAGAAACAAAAACATAGTTAAAAATGAAACAAAAATGACCATCAAATGCACACAGTGCTGTCATTGCCTTTTCTTTTCCCAGTTCCTTTTCTTACTGTGAAAGTTCTAACAAAACATTCTCCCTTCTTTTTAACACAAACAGGGCAACAATCAGGATCTTACAGATTTTTAGCTTCTAGACCAAGTACAGTTGTGCAAGGTGACCTCTGACTACCTGCTTTGTAACAACACTCTTCACAAAAAGAAAAGTGAGATATAGAGCAAGAAATAATGTTAAGATGTTACTCCTGCTGACCCATAAGTACCACCTCACTTCAACAGCACAATAGAGTGAAAAATGACCTTTAGGAATGTACAACTTCAAACGTTAAAATAGAAATGGTCAAGTCATTTAGTGACAGAATAAGCTTTTAAGACCAATATTAACACAAACCTTGCTTGCAAGCAAGAGCCATAAAACAGATAAGAAAGGCAAAATGTTGCAACCAACTCCTGACATCTGAAACCTATTTCAAACAGATACAAATCCACTCTATTCTTGAAAATTTATGCTGACATTTACTTCTGCTCACCACATTCACCTCCTACTTGTCAGACTAGCAACACGCACGCTACACATGAACAGCTCTTGAGACCAGCCCTGAGGTCCTGTGCTGTTTTCAAATGCCTCTCAAGTATGCACTTAGATGGCAGCTATCATCAGACTGGAGTGTTAAACACCCTGCAATTATGGTTAGAATTTTGCATGTGGGGTGGGTTGCGGTGTGTGTGAAAACACTACCACTCTTACCCCCTTTTCTTCATCAGTTACTTAGCAACTAGTTGTCTTTAATTTTCTTTTGTGGGAGACTATTTCCCATATAGAGTAAAAGGAACGGAATCCAGAGGTGTCCACCAACCCATTTATAGAACTTAATTCAGCAGAGACTTGCACATCACTTCAGAGAAAACAAGTGATAGTAACCAGTGAGTTGTCATGGACTCTCCTCCAGCTTGGAGGTTGAAAGAACTGCTATAGTGACTACTCAAAGCGAGACAGACTGGCTTCTCTCTCAAGACCCAGTTTGCATAGGTACTTACTGACTTGCACCCTCTATGAGTTCCAACTATTAGTAACTATTCACTTCAAGGTAAGAAAAATGGCACTTTACTGTAACAACCGTTAGTCTGTGCACATACTTTACCTGTACATCGTTGGTGTTCATTCTTGTTCCCTCCTTCCCAACGAAGATGTCATCTATGTCAACCAGAATGTACCTATCCAAGGACAGTCTGAGCTTCTTTCCAGTCAGGAAAGAGATGGCATCTATGAAAATCAGCTTGTGCAGCCAAAAATTCAAGTTATTGCCAAAAAGGACTCGTTGAATCCCATCGTGGAGCCCCAGGTCATGAATTACTGTGGCATAGAGAGCACTTATAGCAGCAGGTGGCGAAAGGTTTTCTGGTGTCTTTAATTTTGCAAATATCACCGGTTGATAAGCTGTATGATTAATCTGGAAAACAGCCCAGTCATTTCCAAGCAAGGGACCTTTCTCAAGCTTAGAAGATTTAGTCACATGGAGCAGTGGGGAATGAGGGTTAATGCAACAGTCTTTAATACCCAGATTGCTGTGGACATGGAAAGGAAAGCCCTTCAACTGAAAGCTCTGCAAGCTGTTCTCATTGCCTTTGTGAAATCCAATAACACCTACACCGTATTCTATACAGTACTTATCTAGAAGGCCTCTGTTCCAAGAGTCCATGTTCACATACTTTAGAATATTTTCATATACTATGAGAGCATATTTGCCTTTGTTTTTGTCTATAAGCACCGGGAGGTCCCCTTTCCCAGGTGCAATCTCAATGTGAAACTGAAATCTGCTAGATTCTAAAATGGTTATGATATCTTGGCCTAATGTCGAGTACTGACTTTCCACAAACACCAGCACTACAAGATCTGTCCTCAGGGGATCAATAGACTTCATGGTCTTCATCTCCATCAGCTTGTATGGCAACAGTTGAGGATCACCACATTCCACTTCAGAAGAGATTTCAGAAAGTTCATTTTCCTGTTTGTAGCCATTATACAAGTAGTATGCAGAAATAACTATGCTCACCATACAAAAAGTGGCCAGCAAAATAACTGTTCTTTGAAAATGTCTGTGAAGTTTCATGATAAAACTCATGTTGTTTACTTGCCTTAGATTGCTCTTGACAGCAGCATTAAAAACAAACACAGATTCTCAATAATTTGTTCCAGTCCTCTGAAATATTTATGTCACCATTGCAGCGCACACATCTATCTTCCACAGGGCTTTACAGAAGGTATAGTCTAGAAGAAAAGAAAACCAGAGATTTAATTGAGGCATCACACTTGTGAAGTATCATCACACTTAAACTAATGGTGAGCAAAGAAATCATTGCCAAACAGAGCCTTGGGAACAAACAGCTCAAAACTTCGATCGTTTCTTTTTGAAATTTCATATTAGCAGTGTTACTTCTTCCTGCTCCCACTAGTTGTCATGTGCATTTGAATGTCTCTAAATCTCACAGGCTCCTTACCCAAGTTAAAGAGGGTATACACAGGAGGCACTGAAGAGCAAGATATTTCTGAAAATTTTACCCAAAGATAAGAGTTAACTCTAAGTAGACAACTGCTGACAACCTAAACATTGAAGAAAGTGTATAGCCTTCCTCCTTCCAGCCCCAAAAAGGTGGGGGGACATCAGTCTATAGGATTAAACACATTCTGTCTTACTGATTTTTGCAGAACCAAGAAGTCCTTAACAAAACATGCATGTTTTAACTGCTGTATACATACATACTGATATACTCTGTATTACATGTTATTATAGGAGTATTTTTAAAACAAAAATACACTTTCTCCTGCAACATTAGAAGTAAACAAATAGTATCTTACTGGACTATGTACTGTTTTGCAAACTGCTGGAAGCACTTTGTATTTCTTTGTATTAAAAAAAGTATAACATAATCCAGCTCTTAAATTTGAGAAAAGAATAATAGAGCAAAAAGTAAATAAAGATCACCTAAGAATAGGCTTATGCCTTAACTTGTACCTAAAGGAAGCAGTACAAGTTGGCTTTTTCAGTACAATTGCTGTCAAAAGTTTCTAGTAAAACAACTGAATGATATGACAAGCATAAAAGAATTAAGTACCATAAATTATAAAGGAAGGTTAAAAGCAGATTTTGGAAAATACTAAGAGTATGAAGATCTAGAACATGCTATTGTAGCTTCATGATGTGAAGGGATGTAGAATACATCCCTTCTCTTTTGTAAACAGGACCAGGTTAAGCTGTGTAATGTTAACTTGGTTATTTCCCAACTGAGTGATTCACCCTTTCATGCTCCATTTTCTAAAAAACAAAGTAAGGGCTTAAGAAGTGAATACCAAGAAGCTCCAGAAGTATAACCAATACCAAATATGAACTTTTCTGTACAGACTGATGGAAACAATTACATTTTCTTGAGAGACCATGGTAACAAATGATATCTACTCAAGCTCTAGCCCAGGTTTTGTAGTTTCTAAGATTCACTCGGTTTTTGTTAGAAATTTTGATTCCTAGAATAGCTAACAACCTTCAGTACTGAATCAGGGAGCAGGTAACAGAAGAAATACAGTCAGCCTCTGATCCAAAAGAAATTTGAGTATATAAAAGATTAATTACATATTAATAAAGGGGAAAAAATGAGTTGTAAAAAAACCCCAACCAAACAACAGACAAAATTAAACAACATATCATGTACTTGGGCAACTTAACCACTTGACAAGATCTCTTCATCCTGCATTGTAAACAAGGTGGCCTTTGACTCCACGTTTTAAAAAAAGTTTTAAAATATTATGTACTTAACAGAACCTATGTGACTTCCACACCTTTAATTAAATCCCAAAGATTGATCCTCCTGGTGTCAGGCACACGGTGAGCACAAAGTAAAAATAAATGAGTAGGAAAATGAGATAAGGGGAAAGACAGAAATGACATGGCAACCTATTTATCAAAACAGCAAAATTAAGCGCCAAGAGTAAATGTACGTAAGATGTCTCCTTCATAATTCGAGATTCCCTCACATCTCACCAGAGAAGCCCACTTTCTGGATATATTTGTCTCTCTTCACCTTCTACTCACAGATAGCAGTATATTAACCCTTTCTGCTCTGGGTGGACTCATAGCCTGAAACCTTACTTGCAGCTGCTGCACATAGCTTTTAAGACAGGAGACTTGCCTTTCACCCAAGCATATGTGCTCATTAATCAGTGCTACACAAAAATAACATAATCCCAGTTTCTCAGTTTCTAGAGGCATGTGTCTAAAAAGTTAAAGAACACATAAAGACCAAATGACAACCTCAAAGTACCTTTACAAGAACTCAAAAAACATTTTAAGTATTGAAGCAAGCGTGACAAGGATCAGACATCTCAAGAATATCAGTTTAGATAGCAGGAAAGAGGTATTTAATATGGTAAGAAGTCAGGTGACAAAGAAGCTCCATCCTGAATGAGTAAAACCAGAGAGATGTTTCCAGACAGATGATTTTTAATTACATGTAGAAAGGATTCTCTTCATTTTACATTTCCAATTCAGCTCTGTCATTTCATACTTAGCTCCTAACTGCAGGTACCTCCTGGGGCTACAGAATGCAGCTGTAAGGAGGAGTGGATGGAAATGCCAAGACAGATGTGAGGTTTGACTCTGAGGAATGAGGAATTCTCCGAGACCAACCAGGACACAGCCAGACTGTCCTCTCACCACTGAAGACAGGAAGGAAGGGGAATGGAACGGAATAAGGCATGAGTTTTAAATGTGAACTCTCTTGAATTGGCTTGATGCTTATGTAATTTTCATTTATTTAAGGACTGTTTTGCATGGCAAGAATTCAAAAGAACATAGAAAGAAAAACATAAAAACCACGAGAATGTGCATTTAATAACATCAAAATAGTTTCAAAGCCTTGACACGGTACAGTTGCTTTCCTAGAGTAACAGCATCATTTTACTCCTTCCACTGTCATCAAGCTAAAATAAGGCATCATTCACCAGACTTGATAGTATAGAGACCTTTGGGGTGCATCACCCACAACACACTGTGGGACCTAACAAGACCACCATAGTGACTTTTAGCTCAACTTTATAGACATGGCTTCAGAGAAAATGGTCCTTGTCAGCTATCACTTCCCACAGTAAAAACACAAAAAGCCTAATCCAGAACCTATCAATAGTGGGTATGCTGTTAGAAACAGCATTTCAGAACAGGTCAGCACTAATGGAGTCTTACTTTCATGACAAAATAACACAATATTTTACAAAAGAATAAAGAAGTCACAATAGCTTGAACGGCAATACAAACTAAAAAATTCAGGTATAAGAAGTCTCAAAGAAAAAATAAAATCAAAGAGTCTAAAAACTCTTCACAACAGTTCAAGCTCATTTGTATTGTTTCAGTGAAAACCCATGAAACAGACCTATAGCTAACATAAGCAGTCTTAGCCCATTGATTTCAATAGTCACGTGGAATCCATGAAAGGACATGGTCCCACCTAAATCTCAAAGCACTTGAAAATGGGTATCAGACATTACGCAAATCCAACATTCCACAAAAGTGATGCTGAAACAAGTTTTACCTCTAAAATTATTTGCATGGTATTTTTCCACCATCTGAAGCAATAGAAGCTGCCTCATTGTTCTTTATCTAGAACCTTATTATTTCAGAAGAATCTGCATCTGATCTCCTACAGAATTGTGCATTTTCATGTCACCATCTGAATATTCAGACCAGAATCTTTTATCTGTGTTGTTCCAAGTATGAGGTATCAAAATGCCTCTTTAACGTGAAAATTACCATCTTTGAATATTTACGATTTTGTTTTTAACCTGTGGACTCACTAGAGAAGAAGAGATCTTGCTAAGGGAAAGCTGCGTCATGGAAATAATTTTTTCATTTTATTCTGAATACAGCAAGGCTCAATATCATTCTCATCTACTGTAGAAGTGATTTCACAGCCCAGGACTAGTTCACATGAAAGTCTTGTGGGTAATAAGTATCACCTTATTAACTGGAAAATTTACAATTCTAAGCACCACTGCTGGGTAGTCACAATTACTAGTACCTTCAGAGAGCTGGCATGAAGCAGATGCATTCGAGATCTTCAACTGTGGGTTTGTTTGTTATTGTGGTGTTTGGGTTTTTTAAAAATTTGTTTTGCTGGTTTGTTTTCTAATTCACTAAAAGGTAGTACTGATGAGGGAATAAATATGGTGATGAACTCAAAAGAGCTGAGTTGCACCATAAGGAGTCTGGTGAATTCCTACCATTTGCAGCTTTCTTTAGTTTGTTGTTTCTTTGCTAAGCAGAAAAGATCAAACTCTCAGCTTCTATAAATCATTTCAGCACACTAACCCTAATGGAAACACATGAGATAAGGCTGGCTGGGGACTTAGCCTATTAGTGATGCAGTAAGGGAACATAAAAAACTCCTGATTTCTGTGTTTTCTGACAGTAAAATGTATATAATAACTACAGCAGCAGCCTCCCCAGAAGTCTCTGCAGCCAGCCTGGAACCCAGTCCCCAGGCTCAGGCTCACGGGCAGGCACTGACAGTCTCTGCTCTGCAAGTGCCATGGCAACTCCACAAACACTGTACCCTCCTTGGTGTGGTTTCTGCACTAAGACTTTCCTGGTGCACACAGCTCCTTTCCACGGGCTTTGCACGACTGGCTTCTCCGTGCAGCAGAAATATGCTATTTTCTGGACTCAGTAGTTGAAAAGAAACATGGTTTTGACCATTCAGTTTCATAATCGGTATAGGAAAAACCCTTCAATCATATCAGTTTTGGGTTCACATCATCACACAGTAATGAACAGATGCTCAAATAGGAAACCAGGTACCCACGTGTCCTACTTACAGACAGAAAAATAATATTGTTAAAGAGTAACAAAAATTCTTTTCATCAAGAACTGCCAAAAAGCAGAGCTAGTTCAGCATTGATTAGTCACCAATATTATTCAGCTATATTATATTTGGCTGGTTACATGCCCCTAAACGTGTTTTGAAATACTTTTCTCCTCTTCTAATAATCCCCATCATTATATTCTGGTTCTGTTCTTCAATGCTACTACAGTGCTAGCGACATACATCCTGATATATTAAATGAAGGATAACTTTTAAATGATAAGTAGGCAAAAAATAATTGTTCAGCACATTACTACGGGCATTTAAATCTCCACTGATAAGAAGAGTATTTAATTGCTTTGAACGTGAAAGCCTGCTTTGGCCAGCAACCATGAAGTATGGCCTTCAAGGAAGTATTCTGAAGTCATTATACTAGTGTTACTAAAATGGAAGTCTTTAGATATATAAATAACATGGTAGGAAGCATCAAAGTGTATTGGGAAAACAACCAAATCTGGGATGGGCAGTAGTGCTCAGATTTTTAAACTAATTTTGAAGATACAAAACTGGTCTCCAAACACTGTGTACCCTGACTTACATCAGCCTACTGACTGAAGTGATCAGGTAGCACTATCTTAGACAACAGGCTGAGCATGAGATCTTATGACTGTATGTTACAACGATATTCTCAACTTGAGAAGATGGTGATATGAGAGATGAACTGTCAAGGGAAGCCATCGAGACCCTTTAGTACCACATAACAAACCCTGTAATGTGTGAATACTGAAGGGCTTACATTCTCTCACAAACATTAAAAAAAAAAAAAGAGGGGAATGACTTCAGTAGAAGAAAAATTCTGGCATATAGAAAGGCTTTTTCAGGTCCTTGGGCAAGCAGTTTTCAGCTTCTTTGTACCTGTATTATACTTAGCTCCATGCAGTTACTGCTTCACACATCATTAGAGAGCCTTGCAGGATAGGAATTCATGCATCAGAATTGGTCGTGAAATGGTATTTACAAAGATTAAATATATACCATTTTAAAATACTTGAAAAGAAGGCTTGGAAGACTTTACCAGAGTACAGAAGTTGGGTTTGGTCTTCAAATTACTACTTTACCTTCAAACAATACTTTCTACTGAAAGATCTTAAAGCACATCCAATTTTTCTAAGACAAACCCTACCATTTTTCAGCACTTGCAGAAACATCACTATTGCAAGACGACATGATTTGCCCAAGGTCTTTAAGATAAATGTAAGGCACATTCTCTTGCTTATGAATTACTTCCCCCTTTCTTTCTCCCCCAACTGCCAAGCATGAGCCAAATGTAAAGGGTTAATAAGGCAGAGTTCATCACCAGTCCTTCCCAGACACCGGAGTGGTGATGCTGACAGTCAGAGAAACCCTATTTCTTCCACTTTCCATTTTATTAAAAAGAAAAAAAAAAATTCCTACCACACCAAAACCTGCAGCAATTCTCCAGCACATCAAGTAGTGAATTAAATGGTATCAAAGTTTTCTGCCATTTCCCAAAGGTTGCATATGACAGGTAAAACGAGCAGTAACACACGCCAATTTCTGCACGGGATTTGGGGAATCCAAGTAGCTATGAGCACCTGAAATTATTAATAATTACTGCACTACGATGGCTAGTTTTGTTCCTCAACGCAGCAATCGACCAACATCCGCAAACACTAGAGGGCAACAGCGCCTCACAGAAAACGTCCAGGAGGCGAGGAGAAAGAGGAATAAAAACCCGAGGCAGCCGAAGGCTCGGTGCGGGTACCACACCAGGCAGACAGATGCCAAGTGAGCCAGGAAAGAGGGAAAACAAAACAAAACCCAAAGAAACACCACCAAACACACCCGAAAACGCTCCCCCCGCAGCGGGACTCTCGGGACGCGCCCGTGCGTTGGGTTCGGAGCTCCGGCAGCGCTGCCGCCACCCGCCCCAGCACCGGGCAGCCACTGCGCTCCCGGGCCGGGCCGGGCGGTGCCCGCGGCGAGGCAAGAGCCCCCGGAGCGGCTCGGGCAGCGCCTTACTGGCGTCGGACAACTTTGCGGGGAGCGGGGGACACGGCGGGGCGGACACAGGGAGTCCAGCGCACACCGCCCGCCCGCCGAGTTGGGAGACTTGGCCCCGGGGCACCGCACGGAGGAGCCGCCCGCCCCGCCCGTTACCTCCA
>VYZX01024682.1:5497-26112 GCA_013401335.1 Brachypteracias leptosomus
AGCTATTGTTATGTCCAAAAGAGGCAAGAACTTCTTACATTAATTTAGAGCTACAGACTGCAGCAATGGCATCTCACAACAGCTCAAGGAAGAGAACACAGATACCCTATAGACATGCCAACTACACATTCCTTTGAGGTGAACAGTAAAACTTTCTTCTGTAATGCACAAGAAAGGATTAGTGAGGAAATAGTGTTGTATAGTTCTGGGTAAGAGCAAAGATGACTCGACATCAAGGCTAAAAGCCTCCGAATAAAGCAGACTTCAGGATCTAGCAGGGAAAAAAAAACAAAACAAAAACCCCACAACTTTTATTATCTGTTTAAAATATTAGACCTTTTCTTTATAGGTTTTTCTTCTCAAATAAAACTGTCCTGTCTCTAGTTGATCAGTACGAAGATCAGTGATCAAAATATTTTAGTCACTCTTCCTCCCTTACGGGAAGAATATCTGTAAGATCAACAGACCAAGTGTTTACTGCTCACAGATGTAACATATATGCTGTGTATAGGTAAAATTGTATAGCTTCCTTCAAAATAAGCATACATCAAAGACTGACTGTAAGTTAGAGTTGTACCAAGCTAAGCACATTTAAAACACTTGTCACTTTGACAGTTCTCCTGATCTAAGAGAAGACAAACTGAATTTCACAAGGAACATTTATGCTCACAGCTGGAATTGAAGTTTGAGGGAAGTTGGGAGGTCAAATCCCTGCATAGATCTAGATCTTAGCATAAGATTTGGCATAGAGCCAAAGAAACTTAAGAGATGTAGTCCAGTGTAGATAAGATACTAAATCTTTCTACCTTCAATTTGAAGAGAAGACTTGCTATAACATGAAAGAACACTGGCACAGATAACAGAAAAGAGGTTGCTACAGACACTTCAGTCTCTGCACAGTACAGGACTAAGTAGATCATAATTAAATCTAATACTTACTCATACAATAATTTGTTGACCTATAAAACTTGCCTTCTAAATTAAGATACAGATAAGATATAATGTGTTCAAAACAACAACATTTTTAACGTCTAATGGCTCATCCATACAGGAAAGACATGAATTACATAGACTGGGAACTGGAAGAGCAATACCTGGCCTCTACTAGTTTCCCCAGGTGGACATATAAGCCTACAGTCAGATAAGCTTCTGACAGTGGCTGAGCCAAGGGTAAGATGTTACAAGCCACAGGGATCCATAACATCTTCTCCCATCCAGGCTACTGCCCCATGATGCCTGCTTGCAGATATATTCATCATCTAACCTGTTCTGTCAAATCCAGACGATCTTGATATGAGACTGGAAGCAACTACATATGCAGATGTACTGGTAGGTTGAGGTACAAAGGGGGAAATACAGACAGCAGCAAGAAAGATTAAAAAAAACAAACCAAAAAACACGACAACTCAAAAAAAGGGTAAACAGAAGCAATAATGTTCTTTATGTCCAGACCAGGTCATCTGACCACATCTTTCCTCTGATCTAAGGGTACCCTATTACAGTTTAGTTGATTCCTAAAAGAGGTGCAAGTTAGTAATTCAAATATTAATTAGTCTCCAATACCTATCCATTCTTCTACCCTGTGTAGAGAAGAAGTTTCTATCAGTAACCTGTTCTTAAAAAAACCCAAACCAACATAATGAAAACAAAACGGAATGCAAATAAGCTGATCAGCACTAAATGTTTCAAGATATCAACTTGCAAAGAGATAAAGACAGTCCAAAATACAATGAAGTAGTTGTGTAGGCTTTTATACAACTAACAAAAACTTAATGGAATGATTTTATGCTTTACTTTGTTCTCAGCAAAAAGTATAATCAGAAGTCAGACACAATGATTTCCAGTTTTGAAGGCAAGAAGCAGGGAAGTATTACCAGGAAGAGAGAACACACCTGAGCAGAAAAATTGTTAGTTTGACAAGTTTTACTCTTCCTCTGTAACTAGAAATATGCTGAGTTTTTCGGGGAAAAAAAGGGAGACATTTCTGAGTCAGGGATGATCAAGGAGATTAATGATAACATCAATGACAGAAGCCATTGAGCAGGTCATTTTACAAAGAGATACGGACATAGGCTGTGCTGAGGGAGAAGACAAAGCTTCATATTAGATACAGTTGCCTATAATGAACTTAACTTCTGTTTTCTTTAAACATATTAACACTGAAAACAGTGCCAAAAGAAGAAAAAAAGGAAAGCTGCTATTTTTCCACCAGGTTTTCTGACATTGACTGCTCATTCAGATCAATTCAGACCACAGAAAGGGGATAGGAGAAGTGATTAGGCCATAGCTTTCATGGACTGTAGAGAGCACAGTGGTAATCTACTAAGAGAACCTGGATTGCTGTAAGAGATGGAATTATTGCTTATGTTCAGTAACACGGCAAAAAACGAGCACTGCTGAGTGGAGGAAGAAGATATGTTGTGCTCTGTTTGTTCCCAGAGTATTACTCACATCTTAAACCTTGCTTCTGAAAAGGGGTCAAAAGCACTGACCCCAAAGTATTTCTCAACTGCCTCTTGCAACAGACAGATCAAAATTAAGATATATTTTGCCAATGCAATCTTACTCATACTTCATGTACTGTTCCCAATTGCTCTTATTTTTTACTATTTCTCATTCATGTAAAAAGTGATTTATTGCCTTGACTATGAAGGTAGCTCTATCATCAACTAATCCCACTAGATGACCATCAACTGATGGTATAACCCACTTGATCCAACTGATACATAATCCACTTGCTTTTTCTACTTGCCTATCATATATTCCCTGAAAAACTCTTCCCTGAGAAAAGGGTGCCATTCACATTCGAAAGCCCTTTTGCTGATCTCTCCCCACAAAGGCTACATCAGTGAAACAAGACAGTAAGAGCTTTCCTCATCCAGACCATTTATTTGTGGTGAAGTTACTGTTCTCAGGGACTACCATAGACTCAAACAAAAACTTACGCCTGAAGGGACCTCTCTGAGCATCACCTAGTTCAACCTCCTGCTCACAGCAGGGCTCACTTCGAAGCTGGGCTGTATGCTGTTTTGGACCTTGCCAAGGTTTAAACATCTACAAGGATTGGTGATTCCACAAGCCTTGTAAGCAATCTGTTCCAACACAACTACTCTCTTGGTTAGCAGTTTTCTTCATATACAACTCCAATTTCCTTAGCTGTGACCTGAGACAACTGACTCTTGTCCTTTTACTGTGCACCTCTGAAAAGCACCTGGGTTCACTTTCTCTACAGTCTCCTTAAGGTGGTCGAAGACAGCAGGTAGATCCTTCAGCCTTTACCATACTAAATAAATACAGTTCCTCAGCCTCTCCTTGAACAATGTATTCTCTGACCCCATAACCACCTTAGTGCCTCTCCACTGGACTCCCTCCAGCTTACCAGCATCTTTCTTGTACTGGGCTGTCCTAAGCTGGGCATGGGATTTCAGATGTGGTCTTCCCAGTCCCAAGCACAGGGGTTTTATCACTTCCCTCAGCCTGCTGTCTATGCTTTTGCTAATACCACCACTTTGAGTCTATCCTTCATTGCCCTAGGATGCACTACCGACTTCTGTTCAGCTTGCTGTCCACAAGGACTCCTTGCTTCTTTCCCACAGTTACTACACAGACACTCAGCGCTCAGTTTGTACTGAGGCACAAGACTATTACTTCCAGATGTAGGATCTGACATTTGTCTTTGCACAGCATCTTGGGGGATCCTGTTGGCCAATTTCTACAGAATGCTGAGGTTCACCTGAAGAAGAGCCCAGCCTTGCCCTCTAGCATATCAACAATTCCCACCAACTCAATGTCATCTCCCAACTTTGTCCTACTATCTTCTGTCCTACTATCCTGATCACTGATGAAGATGTTAAACAGTATGAAACTCTGTGAGCTATTTTCAGGAAAACAGTCCTTCTTGGCTTCACTGTCATGAAAATATCTTCATAAGTTTCTGGACTATGTTGTCAGCACAAGGGTCAGATCATGAACACTGCAAACAAGACAATTTAAGGATGTACCTCAAGAGCTTTCCCAACTAAAGTATTCAAGAGATAACTCAAAGACTTTCTAATATAAACATTTCACATAATCTTTTCATCAAGTCTTATATTTAAAGTGTTAATACAAATAGGACTTTCAAGGACATAGGAACTGGAAAGTATGCACAAAACTCCTGGAGAATGACTGGCATTTAGGATTAAAATCTTCTACAGTAAAACCACCAACCATTCTACAATGCTCTGGTAACCAAATTAAATGTCTCCTGCTCCTATTTTCTTGCTAACTCTTTGAAAAAGTGACTGTGGAACAAATCCAAGGAAATAAGTTTGACTTGTACTCAAGTTTCTCTCTAATGAAGGGGTAAAAAACAATCCAATTAAAAAAAAAGGAAAACTAAGTTTATTCCCATCTTAGCCCTAATACAAGCATTCTCTACACAGTAAAGCTATTAGTTTCTTTCTGCATCAGCATTAGAGAACTGCTATTGCTACCATTTTATCATCAAGCTTGTAAATATTTTCTTAAAGGAAGAATGAAATGTCAGCTTGAGGGACAGGACATCGGAATATCACCGTGCATCGTGATTAAAGACCACCTATATCTCAACTACAGTGACAAATACACCAAGGATTGATATGGGTCTTCATTTGTATTTATTCTTACGTAAAGACATAAGCACAGACACCATTGCTGTGTAAAGACTTTTATGGGTTCAAACAAATGCTAAGTAGATCTTCACTTTGTGTTAGTTTCTCTAACTGCAGCAGTAGCACAACTGCCCACAACCCTCGTGTTGAGCTGCCATCTCAGTATCATTCATTCCAGACTTACTTTGCAAAGCTTAACTTCATCCAGAGATACCATGGGATTTTGTCTTTACACTGGGCTTTGAGGAAAACTAAGGTACAAGACAGGCACAAATCTGTAAAAATACCAAAACAAGCAAAAAAAACCCCAACCCTTCCAACAAAAACAAAACAAAACAAGAAACCCCAGAAACATCCTTGGGAACTCTGTGTAAGATCTGGGAGTACTTGACAAACTAAACTTGCCAGACCGGTGTCATCATGCTCTCCCTACAAAGTAACATGCAACATTACACCCTTAAAGAAAGCAAATCACTTCAAGTCCCAAACAAGCAACCGTGTAAAAGACTGGCACTTTTACACAGCTTACATTTTTTCATATGCATGACCTGAATGTGAAAAGACAACCGCTGCTTAACAAAGGGGCTTTCTCCAGCTTTAAAGATCATGTTTTTAAAAATGTCCTCTCACACCGACTCCCACCCCCATCCCCCGAGCCCTGGGAATACTCCAAAGTGACTAAAGTTCTGCAACTGGGGCTACACTTTTACAGTAAAAATGGCAGCTCTGATTCTGATAATTCTCCCTTTCATCATTTCTAGTATGACAGGATGAAGCTTATAACTAATAAAGCCGCACCAATGAGGGCTAACTTTTCTGCTAAAGCTATACTCCTACCAATGCATGTGCATTGCAAGTTCTACAACGAGCTTTAGGGTAAATACACAGCATAAGCTTGCTGTGCTACAGTATTCCACATTTAGTATAAACCTTCTACACTATGAACACATTTCTGGTTGAATGTATTTACTGATACCTGCCAAAAATTGGTACAAGTAGGCAATGCTGCCTACCCTTCTCTTCCATCCCTGAAAAACTGACTCCAAGTTCTGTACACCAGAATTCCAGAATGTACACAGAACAAATGGTTGGGCAGCAAACCCAGCAACTGAGCAAAACAACTCAACAAGGACAGAGAACCTGAAAAAGAGAAGCTGAAGGTACCATCTTTTAGTCAAAACTACACGCTACTTCAAATCTATTCTACTCAGGAACTAACACTGAAGATGACCTACCCTTCCCTCAAATTAAAAAACCAAAACAACCAAACCCAACAACCACCAAACAACAACAACAAAACCCCAAAGCACACAACACAAAGACTTGTAAGACCAGTGTAACTGAACACCAATTAATTAATTTATACTTCCATAAATTCTTACATGACACAGTCACTCTTCCATAAGAGTGCTCTCACAGGGAGTTACAGTGGTGTAACTGAAGAGACATAACAACACAGAAAACTTACAGGTTGAATAAGAACCTTAACATCATTTTTCTGTAACATCCATCAGTGAAGGCATAAAGCCTTCCTGTGTTCCTGTGTGACCTGCCCTAGATTCTATGGTCCTGCTCTGGCAGGGGGGTTGGACTCGATCTCTAGACGTCCCTTCCAACCCCTAACATTCTGTGATAAAGGGTATTTTTAGAAGTCCTTTAGCGATCTTGTAGTTTCATAGGTATCATATGGGAATGGACAGGTATGTGAAGATAAGCATGTAAGAGATAAATGGACTGTGTATAAAAACATGACTTTACTTTCTAGGGCAATTACTATCTGGGAAAAAAGTTTTTTAAAGGAAGTTGTATTCTACTCTTCATCATAGTTTAAAAACACCAAATCAAAAACAAAACTAAAAAAAACCCAACAGCACAACACAACAGTAATACACAGAATATTGCCTAAAGTTGCAAGGTCAGGGGTTGACCATACCATGTAAGGGTCTACTTGTCTGGGGTCATCCCCATGAACAGTAAATTTAATGAATGAAGAAGTAGTTGACTCTCAGATGTTATATTCTCTTTAGATGACTTCTAAAAAAACCTATGAGGCCTTCAATACCAGGATACACAGGGAATGAAATGAAGAGGTTAAAGGTCCACTAAGTCATTTAAATCTTTCAATCATGGTATTGACTGGAGATCTGAGAAAGATCCAACTGAGAGTCATAGTAGCATAGAAGAGTAGGGAAGGGGAAAAAACCCACAAACATTTAATTTTCTTATACTACCTTTTTAAAAAAAATTTGTAACTCTTAGAGGTGGGTTTAGACCCAGGAGAAATATCTACATGTCCAAATGAATCCATCAATCTTTATTTCTTGAATTACAAAGTTATCCTTCTTTATTCTGAATTCCTGATCAAGTTGCATTATGCTTCTCCCTCAGGTCATCAAGAAAACTGTAACCAGCGCTACACTTTTTGTAAGCAGGTTTAGCTGCTGCGTGTTTCCTTTTGAAAAGTAGTTACTTCCACAAGCAAGCTGAATTCAATTCCTTAGTTCCTGAACTAAATTCTTAGTTCCTAAGAACTCCCTACAGCTTCATCCTGAAAAACTGAGGTGATTAGTAGCAACCAACATGGCTTCACCAAGGGCAAATCGTGCCTGATAAATTTGGTGGCCTTCTATGATGGAGTTACAGCATCACTGAATAAGGGAAGAGCAACGGATGTCATCTACCTGGACTTGTGCAAAGCATTCAACACTGTCCCACATGGCATCCTAGTCTCTAAATTGAAAAGATGTGGTTTTGATGGAGGGACAATTCAGTGGATAAAGAATTGGCTGTATGGTCAGACTTTGAGTTGTGACGAACAGCTCAATGTCCAAGCGGAGACCAGTGTTCCTCAGGGATTTATACTGGGACCGCTGCTGTTTAACATCTTGGTTGGTGACACGGACAGTGGGATTGAGTGCACCTTCAGCAAGTTTGTGGAAGGCACCAAGGTGTGTGGCGTGGTTGACATGCTGGAGAGAAGGGATGCCATCCCAAGCCTTGACAGGCTTGAGAGGTGGGCCCATGCCAACCTCATGAAGTTCAACAAGTCCAAGTGCAGGGTCCTGCACCTGGGTCATGGCAATCCCAAGCACAAATAATGAGTGGACTGAGAGCAGGCCTGAGGAGAAAGACTTGGGGGTGGTGCTTGATGAAAAGCTCAACATGAGCCAGCAATGTGTTAGTGCAGTCAAGAAAGCCAACCATATTCTGCATCGAAAGAGGCACGACAAGCAGGCGATTCTGCTCCTCTACTCTGCTCTTGTGAGACTCCACCTGGAGCACTGCATCCAGTTCTGGAGCCCCCAGCACAAGAGGGTCACAGATCTGTTGGAGAGGGTACAGAGGAGGGCCATGAAGATGATCAGTGGGCTGGAACATCTCTTCTACAAGGACAGGGTGAGAGCTGGGGTCATTCAGCCTGGAGAAGAGAAGACTCCAGGGAGACTCCATTGCAGCCTTCCAGCATCTGAAGGTGGCCTACAAGAAAGCTGGGAAGGGACTTTTTACAAGAGCTTGTAGTGATAGGATGAGGGGTAATGACTTTAAACTGGAGGAGAGATTTAGACTGGATGTAAGAAAGAAATTCTTCACTATGAGGGTGGTGAGACACTGGAACAGGTTGCCCAGGGGGGTTGTGGATGCTCCATCCCTGGAGGTGTTCAAGGCCAGGATGGACAGGGCCTTGAGCAACCTGGTCTAGTGGGAGGAGTCCTTGCCTGTGACAGGGGGATTGGAACTAGATGATCTTTAAGGTCCCTTCCAACCCAAACCATCCTATGATTATATAACCCTCTTGTTCCAAAAAGGGCTGTTTCCATCCTGCCTTTGCTATCCTTTCCCTTGCCCCCAACATGATATATGACACAGCATTATCTAGCTTGAAAATCACGGTAACAAATAATCTGGTGGTAGCTTCACAGAGCTATTGGGATATTACATACATGTCTCCTTAAGAACCAGCACAGCCAGCTCTAGAAAGCATAAGCAATACTTCACAGTTGTCCTCTAAAACCTGAGGATAGGACACAACTGTATCTCAGAAAACAAGCCCAAGTGAAAAAACAAATTCAAGAAGTGATAAAAATTCATAAAAGAAACTCTTAGCAGACATTAAGAATATGATGAATTAGAATCCCTGAGCTTTTGTGAACTGGAAACTGACTGAGACACGCTGACTGATTGCACTGTTATTTCCACCACGGTAAATGGTTAATCATAGGATACACCAGGACCCTAAACAGTCAAGACTTTTTTAGCAGATTATCAACTAGAAGATAAAACAGTAAGATGGGCAGTGACATTGAGTGTGAAGAAACATGGCTATTTTCACTAATGTTGCTAAAACTGGAGAAGGCCTGTAAGCTTCAGTAGAAGTAGGTAAATTAAGATGGTACATGCAATTTAAAATCCATCCCAATTTCATGGAGCTTTCTGAAGCTCACTAAAGTGCTACTTTTATAGGGAAAGTGTTAAAATATAAACTCACTGGCAACACAAGGTGAAAGGAAGAGGCTGAGATATCCTTATGGACACCTGTAGGACAACTCACATTCAGCAAGAAGTCATTTAACATGTTTGCTTTACTGGGACAAAAGAGGTAGCAGACAGTTCAGAAAGCTTTTATTGTTCATTATTTAATACTTATCCAGCAGCACCCAACTGGAAAGTCCATTTACTATGGAATCCGAGTTGTTTTGGGGGTATATTTTTGTAGTAAGGGGATTGTTCTTACTTGCACCATATCTATGGTATTTCCTTCCCCTCACAAAACCACCAGACAATCCAGAACCATAGTCAAGGACACAGCAATGTACTTTGTGTGTAACTGGACATGCCATAACCACAGCTGGTGTTGGTTATTCTCATCAGCACATAGCAAAGAGTAATAGTAGAAGCTCATTCCTTCCCTTCTAGTAACCAAAGGAACAGTGTACTCCTTAGCTTTCATCATGAGAATTTACTATTTTTTTTTCTTCTCACAGCATAGTCTTATATCTATTAAAAAAGACATTTTCTTATGCATTTTTAACTCCCAGCGTCTAATACTTCAGGTAGCTTTTCATCTCCACAAGAAATTTAATCCACAACTAAAAAGTTACCGTATAACCTGCAGGTTACTCTACAACTCATTCTTGTCATTCTTCCAATTCCCGACTTCTCCCTCTTCCACCTTTTCTTGGGCATAGAGGGAACAATTGAAAGAAGACTGTTTAAGAGTGGAATCTACCCATAGAGCAGAGAAAAAGCTAGCCAGCAGTAGAGAAGAAAGAACACCAAATGCCAAAGCACAGACTATAGGTCAAAGTAAGCTATACCATGCCCTACTTCAAATATCTCTTCTTGTTTCAAGCAATATGCATGCACAGAAGAACTTCATAGAAGTAAAGGTCTTATTATAAAGCTATTAGAAATGGCTTCCAAAATATTTTTTTCCACTGAGAGAAAGTGTAATTATTTACATGGGGCCACTTATGTTGTGCTATGAAAATACCAAGGAGGTCATTAGTTGATACTATTTTACAGTTCAATAAAATAAACTCCTCTCTGCAATCGCAGTTCTTCCAATGATTTTGGACACACATCACAGCACAAATTCAGTGTGTCCCTGGCTTCTAATATGGATCTTTCCAAGTTGTTCCATGGATTTCTTTTGTAATTTAATTCTTTAACACAACAAGTTACTGGAAACCCTGGTGCTTCTGTCCAAAAGAAAAAATTGAGCATTTAGCAGACAGTCTCTGTGCTATCTCCAACAGTAAAAGAGGCTTAATAGCTACCTCATAAAAATCAGAAATAAAATAACATGCTTAAATTTGTCAAAAATTTGATGTTTGTGCAATTAATATACAGATCCTCAGCTCCTTCTCCAGACTCCCTACTGCCTTTTTCTATACCACTGCAACTAAGTATGTAATAGCAAGAAGTGGAGCCCATCACAGGCAGATTTGTTGTGTCAGTGCTGAGGACTCAACATCCTCTCTACACACATCTACAGGTGCTTTACCTAAGACTATATCTAACCTGTTGCTGCAGACCCAAGGCCTGTTAGCAGCTGGCACACAATCGGCATGTTTCTGAAACATAGCTTCTATTTTTATTTCAGACAGAAAAAACCCTGTGCAGTCTAAGAAAGTTTAGACAGTGAAAGAACACCAGGAAATTCACTTTGCAAGTGCACACTCCCAAGCCGCACAGCAAAGCTAAAGTAGACCTACCCACTGAGTCCAAAGATGAAGACCAGAAACAAGCAAACCCCCTGAAGCATTTACAGAACAAATGTTAGCTCCTCAGCACAGCTGCTTCTTCAGAGCCACTCCTGTTGTGCCACACTACCTGCTGACTATATGGACATATCTTGTACTGGCTGCTCCTGCTCATGTGCCAGGTGTTTGTGCCCATAGTTCTAGTCCACATCCCTCTGTACTGTCACATGCCATTGTGATGCTCACGCACACATACTGGTAGGCACAGCACAGAGTCACCATGTGTCCTCTACTGGGCTGCTGCTCACTCAACTGTTGCCTTCTCACCTCAGCAGCCGCCAGTCATGCCAACAGGCATCTGCAACACTTCGGGTAGAGGCACTGCAATGCCCCAGGAAAAATGGCCTGCTCCTGCCACTACTGGAAGGATTTACTTTAGCTTTTTTTTTTTTTTTTAACAAGTCTGGGGGTACAGGAAGATACTAAGGCCATCCTTTCTTCCATCAAAATAAATACAGGTTCCTAGACGCTACCAGAACTCAGGATGCTTTCAAATCTCTGTTTTGTCACTGGAATACAAAATATCCAGAAATACTGTGTACCCACGGCCGTGACTGCTGTTTTTTTTCTCCACCTCTCAATTCTACCAGTTGAATCTGAGAAGCAGAGGATATCCATAGTCCCTTGATGTTTGAAGGGGGCATGAATTTTAAATGCTTTAGAAACAGGTATCTAAAGAACTTTGTTCTCAAATCCACCTTTAACTGACTCCTAAATTGTGGTAAGTTTTCAAAACTGCTAATTCATCTAAAAGTGATACAGGTAAATGGCAGTACTACAATATATACTTCAACTACTCATACAGCATAATTATTTAAAAAAATAAAAACCAGAACTTAATTACATTGCCCTAAAGCCCAATTACATTGTGAACAGTCCACTTAGAATTCTATGTGTGACCACATTTGTTTAGCAAAAGATATTTAACCTTATTCTAGTGTTTGCATTAACCACAGATCCTTAAGGAAAAAAAATCCTATGAATTCACTCACTCTAAGAATTTGTTTAAAGAATAATTCAACAAAAAGATATTTCCTCTACTATGTGTCATTGTGACATCTCCTTCCAATCTGTTTCACAAATCTGCTTTAAGAGTTTCTACCATACCATCCAGAATTACTCTTTTTTGTAGCTTCCCAGACACTCCTACAATAAACAGCAGCAGAAAACTGACTTGTTTCTGGGTGACATTCAGATGAGGGAGATTACAAGAAAAATCTTTTGCTAGTGTAAGGGAGGAAATCATGAAGGACCTTTCTTTCTCTCTGTGCAACCAGGTTATCACTCATTAGCTACCAGTTATCACTCCTTGATTTTGTACGTAGTAGCATCTACAGATTAAATGTAAGAACTTTAGTTTCTACCAGCTGAGGAGGATCCCAACACAAGCATGAAATGCAAGCAGCACGTCACACAGTGCCCGGCACAGCACTGACGTTCCTTCCTCTAGCTGAGGATACACCACTGTGCCCCAAGGTGGGGAATCACATTGCCAATTTAGTAACCCGACTACTGTAAGATCCTATCCTATATACTTTTATTAAAGTCATATTGTGATATACTTTATTCAATAATCTAGTTTCCAAATGACATGACTGACGTTAAGCAATATTTACCTGCTTCTTCTTTAATGAATGACAAATCTTCTTCTGGATATGGGACTGACGGTTGCAACACTGAGCAATCTTCAGAGTTCTCTTCAGTATTAGGTGGTATATTATAAATAAATCTCTTGGCAGTTTGGTTTTTCCTTCTTGCTTTTCCAGGCTCTTGAACTGATTGTCCCTGTGTGCCCATGTCATTCCACACAAAAACTTTTCCCTCACCTTGAGATTCATTTTCAGCCATTTCAGGTGAGCTGTCCTGGACCCAACTACAGTCATTCATTTGGTAGCTTTCCATTTGGCCCTCATCAATAGAGTAACCATCGTTCTCAGTTTTTATGCTACTTGCCAAGTTGGTAAGGTTTCGCGTTGCCCAGAAGCTGGCAACTTTCTGATCCCTTGGAGACAAACCATCCCTGCTAACAGATCTTCTGTTATAATCCACCACAACCGTCTCTGGAGCTTCTGATTTTATACTTATGTTTAAGGCATCTTTAATGAAGTTACGGCAGGACTGGACAACCTCCGTCATTTGAAGGTAGCTGGCCACCGACATCACTTCAATGGCATTTTGGCTCGTAAGCACGAGGTTACCAGAATATAAGAAGTCCAAGATGACAGAAAAACCTTGAACAGCAACAACATCTAAATAGGTAACAGTGGTTTGGTTACGGCTTTCTTTGTTTGTAAAGCAATACAGAGTCTTAAAGAAGCGGCTGCCTGCAACCAGGATGTTTTTGTGAGCTCTGAAGACCCTCCCACTCACCACAATATTAACATCACAAAGAATGCCTTTCTTCCTCTGCTCGTTGAGCTCTTGCAGGAGCTGGTAGCAGTAAGAGTTCTCACTTGGCCTGCTGTTAAAATCACAATATCCTTCATTATTCAGTTCTGATGGCAGCTCTGATTCCTGCAATTGAAAAAACCCACAATCATAATTAGTTCTTAATGGATGTTCTCCTTAGTCCTCCAACACTATAATAAGGATATGAAAATAAACTTAAGAGGAGGAAGTTATTAAAACCATCCTTAAAAATTACATTTTTGGTCATAAAGGCAGACAGGAATATATAATTTTTAAAAATCTATTTCAAAAAAAAGTAAGAATCAAGATCTCATTCTGCACTTTCTGTTCCCAAATCTGAAACAAAAACAGAACTAGCAGAATTGCCTTGAGGGCAAAGAAGTGAAATTTCAGCCAAAAGTAAGGAAAGATTTAGTTAAGTGTTTAACCCACATACATTAAAGATTCAGGAATCTCTCTTTCAAAGGATTTAACTAGATGGTCCTCATCTATCCAATCCCTCATTCTTCATCAGAAATCTCCACTTAAACAGGGAAATAGAACCCTGATAAGTGAGTCAACATTTTCTCACGCTGAGATGAATACATAAAGACTAGGTCTGTACCTCCCAATCTGTATACTACATTTTTAAGAAAATTTTCGGATTTGTACATTTTTAAAGAAAACATTACCGAAATAGTTACAACAGCAGATCTATTTCTTATACAGTTCAACAAATTAGGCACTTATTCTCTATTTTCTAGTTGTGGCAAACTTAGGATTAAGTAGTTGTATTACATGACAAGTCGAGAGAATACTGCAGGTGACCAAATAAAACTTAAGCTTCTATTACGTTATTTAACTAAGACTTTATTGAATCAAGCTTCACCGAAACTTTTCAGTAGCAACACCTTTAACTGGTATATACTTAAATAAGTACATGTTGTCTACATAATGTATCTCTACCACCTTTTTAAGATGTGATCCCAAATACGGCTTAAAAATGTTGCTAAAAGCAGTATCAGACAATCCAACACCAAGAAATTAGTTGTTATTAAAGATCAGTTCAGACAGCGAGAGGCTGGTAAGTAACGAGATCTGAACAGGATTTTAGAGCATTTAGAAAACTTTTAACTGGTGTTTAGACACTGATGATTCAGAGCTGCAACAAAACAGCAGTTAAGAGAAAGCAGAAAACAACACAGGCTGCCATATTTGAGATTGATTGACATGTGCTGCTATGAAGAGCATCAACAATGTCAGTCTGTTTTGTCCTGGGTCTCTGAGACTCTCTTTTTCCCTAGCAAGTAAGGGCCATTCAAAACTAGCTGGCTCCAATATGATTTAGGAGAGAAGATCAGATTTTGCAAATTACATCATTATTTTCTCCTCTCATTTTCTGAAAAAAACCCCCAAACGCCTCACAGATTTTGGGGCTAGAGGTATCATTAAGGCCCCAGCGTCTCGATATTATGGGTCAAAATATTGGCAAGGTAATTATGAGGCCATAATCTACACGTGTTGCAGAAAAGTACTATCCTTAATTTGAGACTATGGCAGAAACCAGCTGTATATTAAAAAAAAGTCATTTTCCAACACACAGGAATTAATGCATTAAATGAGTACCCAACTCAAGTTATAGTCCCAGAGTGGATCATTGGGATGACAATCGAGACTTTAACATCCTCTAAAATGCTGTTTACATCTATAAGCAGCAAATAATGCCCAGCATAACTAAAACAGAAACCACACCATTTCAGCATCTCCTGTACAGGAATTTCAGCCTGCTGTCACATTCAAGTTCTTTCTAAATCTCTACCCTTGACAGAAGAACACTTCAATGAAAAGAAGGGGCAGAAATAAAAGCAATTAAGCTTTAACATGAAAACAAGCAACAGATCTTTGTCCAGCCCTGGTTGAATTTTTTTCTGCACACTCTGACATACCCACGTACTCCTGCAGACCAGAACTCGGAAACAGAAAGCGCATCCCAAATGTGCGACAGCAAAGTCTGTCATTCTTTAAGTTCTCAGAGGATTTCAGATCTGGACTAGCTTCCTGTCACTCCAGCAACAGAGCACTGCGGAGTTTCAAAACATCAATTACACTGACTTTGGATCAGATTAAGACAAAAATTATCACACCCTGAAGTGTTGTCACTCTAAGTCAATCACCAGTGACTTGCACCTCACGCAGTAAATGTTACAGATGCTGTGATAGCTGACAGTTTCATTCTCTGAGAACACATTAAACACCACAAAATTTAAAAATAAACTACAGCAGTTCTTTTCTTTCTACAAATGCCTGATTAAAGAATGGAGATCGAGTACATTTTAACTGAGCATGTGAATGTATCCAATCAAGATGATTAAAAAACCAAACCAACCGAACATTTCAGTTTAATTTGTGGAATCCACAGCATTCTAAGCCTGAAAAGTTTCTCTGTAGGTGAAATTAAGAAGCAGCCTAACAGAACAGACTGCTCAAGGAAACTAATATTGTGCTCAGTTTCAATTAGACTCATGTGAATACACCCAAAGATAAATGACTATTTCATATGTATAATTCACCAATTAAACTTGCCTAAAAACTGATGTGAGCAGAAATAGGTGATCAAAACCTGCCACTAGAAACTTGCTTTCTTTCTCCTCCTATGCTACCAGCATACATTGTCTCCTGGGAGCAAGAACAGAAAGCAGGGAGAAAAAGAATTAAAAAAAAGAAACAAACCACAAACCAATTTAATGATAGATTCCACCTCAACTGTATATGAAAAGTAGTTATGCTGCATTTTTTTAATCCTTTCCCACTACCACACTTCACTCTACAGAAGTTCCCTATGCCCCCAAATTAATTCTTATCCTGAAAAAATGATTCTCTAACAAGTGAGTTATCAGAAACTTAAGCACATGCAGCTACAGAGGAAGATTATCTCAAAATATAAGGTCCTGTCAGCTGCATGCATGATGCTCCACTGCTGTTTTACATGCCATTGCATCACTCACAGAACTCAGTAATTTAAAAACATTCCATTAAGTGCCTAACTTCCAATTGAGTAGTTCTAGGTCTGGTAAAAACACTACATAAAAAGCCCAGTAAATGACAGTCCTTACTCTAAAGGCCTGAATTCCTCCTCAATATTTTTTTTCTCTGCTAAGAGTAATTCAAGAAGTTAGAACACTATAATGTAACTCTTGCATCTGAAGCACGAATTCTATTCATCACTGCTCAAATAAAGCAAACAATTACAGTTCACATGGAAAAAATAACACATCAAAAGACCTTCCTCCTTTTGGAGAGCTTCTGCTTTAAACCAACATGCCTGTTAGGCTGGAGAAAGCTTTTCTGGCACTATTTCCAAAGCTCAGCTTCCAACTATGTCCAGTGAGAAAATGTTTTAAGAAGCTGCTTTTAGGGGACAAACTCTCACAGCAGCCAATAAATCCACACCTTATGGATCTAAATTCATCACAGAAACTTTTTTACAGTGATTTCCCAGTAAGAGTCTTTTTTTAAAAAATTTTTTGCAACACAACAGTCTGTTTATTAAAAAAAAAACAACAAAGGTGGTTTCAAGCTGATTACATCTTTCCTTAAGCTTTAATGTGGAAACAGATTATTTTAAAAAACAGAACAGAAAAAAATAAAGTCATATTTTTGTCTTAGAAAGAAGCACCAACTGACAGCTTAATGCCCCTGATTTACAGCAGCTGCAACCACTTGTGATATATTTTGGCATTCTGAATTAAATGTATCCCCAAAATAAACTGAAAGCATCACTCGTTTCTTCGTGAGTATAACATCCAACAGACCTATAGAAATTTTCACTGCTTTACTGCCATAACACCTCCAATTTCCTTTTCACACTTGAACAGTGGCACTACGCCATATGTTTATTAGCAGCTGCTAAACATGCCCTGCAGTTGAAGCTTGTCAAGTCAAGAATACATGAGTGTCTTCTCCAAGACAAAGGCTGAAAGATCTCTCCCAAGTTTCATTAAATCTAAATGGCTTTGCTGCCCTATTACATATGTTGGAAATATGGTCAGGGTACAAATTACCCACTTTTGTTCCAAGTATCTGGTATCATGGCATTAAGAAAATAATGGGGCTATTGTTTTGGTATTAATTTAAACATATGTATCAAGAGAAATTCAAGTGCTATTAGAAGTGTGAAAGGATATGGAAATTAAACATAAAAGCAGAAAGAAAACAAGAGTCTTAGTCAGATTTTCGATAAAGCAAGCGTAAACCAGAAGTGCACCACAATGAATACACTGACTCTTGAAAAACTGCAACTCCTTCCCTTGTGAGAAGTACATAACTGAAATGCAATTGCAGAGGGATGCATCCACCGCTGTCATCCATGTAAGAACATCAATCTCTGTACGGCTACCTTATAGCAGCTTACTTTGTCCAACCTCATCTTTAATGCAGTACACAAGAATCCCTGATGCACCTCATCTGTCCCGTTTAATTTATTATTACAGTTACTACAAATATTTTTTCCTTAAACTATCAGTGGTATAAAAACAGACTTTTTAACAAAGATTCCCATGAGAATTAAAGGTTAATATTCAAATAAATGCTTACATTAACTTTTGGACTACTGTGACATGCAAGCCAATATTCTGCCACCCTTCCAGTATTCAACAGTCTTATAACAGATTGGGAATAGGAAGACAGAAAAAACCTAGTAAATTTAGTAGGGAAAAAATGCTTGGAATATGTTTATTTACATGTAGCTTAATAGGAGTGAGAGAAACTTCCAAGAGTGGCACGAATTTGCAACATCTAGTGACACAGGAGGCTACACAGTGACAAGACATACCTTGACAGGGTTATCATTCACAACCCAACGTTAGAAATCAGGCAACAAGATAGTAAGGAATATATTGCAATAACGTTAAACAAAAAGAACATCTTCAAAAATATAAAGAAGCAAAAGAAATTAAAGTTTCAAAATTAGAAACAAATCACTTAAACTAAGTTTGGCTAAAATACTGCAGAGTGACTAGCAAATCTCAGATTGGAGGAAGCTGATAAGATGACCACGAAGTCTCCCTAACAAAAGCTGCCTTAGGAATACATTTACTGAACAGGTAGTATTACTCATCTTGAAGGTAAATATTGTATTTGTAAATCCAAAAATAGTATTTTGGATAACGGATATTTATACATCCTATGGTTTTCCTTGCAGTCCTGCAGTAGTTTCACATAAAACTTGCATACTTTTACAACTAGCTCTAAGAAAAACCTACTCTCACTTCACATTTTATTTGTCATCCTGATATCCTACCCAAACATTAGAATAGAAGCTCTTGTCCAAGGTACCCTGAGCTCCTTAAAGCGCTCAAGCAGTAAGTTCAATTTAACTACTGCACTACAATTCAGAATCCAGACATTACCTATACAACCAAGGTGAGCGTTTTTAATTAAAACTGAGCTCTAAATAGTGAAAACCGGAGTGATAGGGGATTAAATCCGGCTAACAACCCCAATTCAGCCTAACAGCTCAAGCACTAGCCTAACCCGAAGCACATCAGTTTGTGCCCGCTGGCAAGTTTAACACCAGCTGAGCGATCCGAGGGAACTTCTGCAGCGCATGCATCCTCAGGAGGAAACGCTGCAGAAGGCTGGGATTCAGCACCGGTATTCTTCAGGAGCTTTTCACCCACATAGGTTCTAGAGTCAGCCCTGCCTCATTCGTAAGAACAGCCACGAAACACAGTAATTTTAAGTTCAGCGGGGAACGTGAAGAGTTTCTCTAGTCCTAAAGCATTAGAGGACAGCTGGCGTATGAACATGGCTTTCAGGAAACCACATGTTTATCTCAAACACACACCAAGCAATTGCAGACTCCTTGCTCAGTAACTCAAATCTAAAGCAAGGCAAGCGGGAAAGAGATTTAAATGAGAAGATCTTGACTACACAGAGTGATCCGATTAGTACACAGAGACCGTACCGCTTAGAACAGCAGAGTAACTCTAATTTCACGCTGGGAAGTACCAGTCTCACACGTAGCCCTTAGCCGGACACTACCCTCCCTTCCCCGGTACCGCAGAAGGAAGTTGTAACGAGTGTTATTAAATCAGTGCTGCAACGCTGGTATTCATACGCAAGTTGTTCCCACACCGCCAGTTTATCTTCCCGAGATAAACTACTGAAAACGGCGCTCGCTCCCGCCGAGCGCGTAACGCTGCCCTGGTACGACCATCAGCAGGAGCTGCTACGAGCGCTCCCGGGACGGCAGCGCCGCCGGAATGCGCGGGGCCGGCCAGATCCCGCGGGACTCGCCCGCGATGGCATAGCGGACCGGCTCCCGCCCCGAAGACGGCGTGCCCGGCCCGCACGCCAACAACAAACACTGGAGGCCATTTAAATAAGCTCACACACGTGAGTTTAAAAACCCACGCCGCCCGTGGAAAGGGGAGTACGGCCTCTTCCCCCGGACCCCACCGGGGACGCCCCCCGCCAAGCCCGGCCTCTGCCCTGCCGCGTCCCTTACCTGCTCGGCGCTGACGGGCTCGTTGAGGCGATGCTCGGCGGAGAGGTGGTGCCGCAGGAGCAAAGCCCTCTTGTAGTTGCGGGTGCCCTTGCAGAGCTCGTCGTGCCCCCCGGGCAGGGCCCCGCCGGCCATGATCAGCTCGGGAGGGGCGGCGGCGGCCGCGGCGGCAGTGCACCAGGCGCAGGACATGAGGCCGGTCTCCTGGCAGTAGTAGAGCCACGGGAACTCCTTGAGCCAGGAGCCCTGGAAGGAGATGTGCAGCTTCTGCAGCAGCGACTTGGGCCTGGCTAGCGGGAAATGCTTGATGCTCTCCCCCTCCCCCGCGCCCACACTGCTGCCCTCCGCCTCGTCCCCTCCGTCGCCACCAGACCGCCTGCTGCTGCTGCAGCTGCCGCCCTCGGCGCCGCTGCCGTCTCCCAGGCTGCCCCCTTCGCCGTCCTCCTCGTCGTCGCTGCTGTCACTCAGGGAGCCCCCGTCCTGGACCAGCTCCTTTCCCTCCAGCAGGCCCTCCGGCTCCAGGCCCTCCGTGCCCTCCAGCTCCATCTCCTCGTCCGCCCCCCGCCCATTGAAGTGCTTCCGCGGCCAGGCCGAGGCCTCGCAGCCATTGTTAGCGGCGGAGGGGGCGGCGAGGAGCCCCCCGCCGCCCCGAAAGGCCAGTGTCCGGCGGTTTCTCTCGGCGAACATGGGGCCGGCGGCGGGGGGCGAGACGGCGTCCTGAGGCAGCAGTAGCTCCTTCTCGTCCGCGGCGGCGGCCTCCAGCTCCTCAGCCTCCAGCCCCTCCAACTCCACTTCCTCGTCAGCCCCGCGCCCGTTCAGCGGCTCGGG